>OY757910.1:32116073-32153573 GCA_963585895.1 Sepioteuthis lessoniana | reverse complement strand
AAAGTCAAATGGAGCTAGGTGTGGTGAATTGGGGGGGTGCTACACTTGCACAAACTTGAGTTTCACCAAAAACATTGTTATATAAATGTGATAAGATTGCTGATTAAAAATTAGTGAGAGTTGAAATTTTGAGTTCTTTGTAAGCCATGAAAAAATTAGAGAGAATATCAATAGTAATATATGAGAAACAGGAAATTCCAAGATGTAAACAAACAATATAGTAGTGAGTAAAAATGGTTAAAGTGGTTATACTTGCTATTGTATTCTGTAACCCAATCAATGAGATGCTGTTCTTGTCTTTAAACTAATTGCAAGTCATTCTTTGAAATTGATCAAACAATTGATAAATTCATTAAAGATTCATTTGAATTTAATTCTGATTAGAGAAATTCTTGCATGTAAGGAAGGGATCTTCATGCGTAGGAAATTGAGGAATCATAAGTTTCAGTATAATGTATAACATATTGCAATTATCATGAATAACATATAATTTGTTTAGTTTCTTTGCTTGATATGGGGTATTAATGCTAAAGCCATCCAAGTAGAAAGAAAGTAATGGTATTATTTAACCCATAACTGGTGATATAAAGGAGTTCATGCCTTTCTCATGAGAATTAGTCCAAAAGTGAACATAATAGCATAACTGGAGTTTGAACTTGCTTTCTATGATGTGATATCACAGTCCAGCTCTTTAACCACTACAGTTGTGTAGACAAATGAAATAACAACAATACTTTTGTATAAAAATATGAACTCTCTTTATTACTCAAAAGGTCCGAAATGTTGTAGGTGTGAGAGAGACACACAGAGACTAAGGCAGACAAAGGATTGCTATGATTTACGCCATTCACTCTTAACCCATGTTGTGATGGATGAATATTCAGAGCCTTACTTCTTTGCTTCTTTGATTGGGGGTTCTCAGCCTGGGGCCACCAGGCCCCTCTCACTGGATACTTGCTAACTACTCCCCAAATCTGCCCACTTCTCCTGACTGACTGCCTCTCCTGTGGGGATTGAAACTGTGTGTTTATATAATATTCATAAGACCTACGCATTTTCCATTCCGATTCTTAATCCACATGATCTACTTCCACTGTCTCTTTGTTTACACAGCTATAACATCCTGTTTAGAAATCCATAATAGCAGGCTCTCAGAGCTCAATATGTAACACTACAACACTGGAACTTCTCTCATGCAGTTGTCTGTAATTCATGAAACTACATAATTGTATGCAAATTATTTGTATATCAGAATACTTGAAAATATATTGGGTTATTTTATACAAAGTGTTTCGGGAATTGTGTATATTATATATTTCAAGTGACTGATAAAAACAATAGTAATAATGATTATAATCCTTAGTAAAAAACATAGTTGTATAGTTTCAAGTATTCATATCTAATACAAATAATTTATACAGAATTATATATGGTATCAAGTATAATAATTTGTATACAGTTTATACTCATAACAATGCTATAAATAAAATTTTGTTTCCATTCAGTTAAAAATGGAACCAATTTTCAAGTTTTTATTTCACTGACCTTTTTTTGACACTCAGAAAAAAAAAGCTATCTTCTGATTTATTTAACTGAGCCATCAATTGATTTATTTAAACAAAATAAAATACAATCTCCATCGTGTCTGAAATATTATGAGGATAGAGAAAAAGATTCAATTATCCAGTGAGAAAAAAGATCAAAATTCTCAACTGTATAGACAAAAGTATCTAAATTCAATATCCAAGTGAAGTGATTTGGAAATTGAGCCTGCTAACCATCATATTTCGTTTTCTTGTTTTGGCATCAGTAATTTGCCTCTGCTGGTGAGGCAGCAGTTCTGAAGCTCTAAGGGTGTGTGGAGTGGTCACTTCCTTGCTAATACTCACTAGTAAACTCTCACATGCTGTAGGAGTACTCATTCCTGTCCCATCAAGAAGTCAAATAGATCTCTTTGAGATAAGGAAGTTTTTACCTGTTTAAAATGATTGTGAACATTGATTTTTGTCCCTTAGATTATGGTTAAACTGACTTTGGCAACAAGGGTTGAGATGCTCTAAAACCAACCAACCAACCAACCAACCAACTAACCAAATTATCAAAATGTTTACCTGTTTAAAATGATTGAGAATATACTTCTGAGTACCTTATATAATTGGAAACTATAATTGTTAAACTGACTTCAACCTTAGATGACCTGACAAGGTTTGGCATGCAAAAAAAAAAAAAAACAACCAGCCAATGAAACTACCAGCAACCATATTTGCAGTCAAGTAAATAATCTATTTTTTCTATCTTTCCTATTTAAAAAAAAAAATTATCACTCTTCATATGACACTCCAAAATTGTAAGAAATGACTTTTTTTTGAAAATCAACACAAGACTGCCTAACTATTCTGCCAATAGATTGATAAGCAGTAAAACTGGTTATTCCATGTCCTCAATACCTGAATCAATAAATATCAAATAACATTCCTTGTAATTAGAAAGGTGCCATCTGGTTCCATTTAGAAATCAATGCAATCACGACTTTTAACTAAATATTAATCTTAAGTTTAATCACTTGAATATTTTATGGTTTTTCTGCTCAAGTCTTTGAATCAATTAAGTAAATGAATAAATATTGTATTAGCTTATCACAAATGATTTATAATTCATAAAAGTTTCCTTACTGGAGATGATACCTCATATACTAAGCTTAAATTAGTTTGATATAAGGCCAGAAGTATGGGACATCCAATAGGAATTCAACTCACAAAAGTCAGCGAGGCTAACTCATTAATTCTGAATTCAGACCAGCATAAATATTGACCTTGTGTCACACCCTGCATGTGGTGGATGGGTTGGGTTAATACATACACACCTAAGTAAATTTTCAGAAAAATGTTATATCTCAGTCAACAAACAATAATAGGTGGGCCATTGTTATTTTTGGTTTATGCTGTTCTTTATTGTTATGGCATTTAGTTCAGGGGTCTCAAAGACTTAAAAGAGCCATTATGTCCTGGGAGAGGGGTACAACAAACCAAAAGTGAGATATGATGAGAAGGGGATGACTTCCACAAGTTATAATGTTAATTTGTGTACAGCTAATTTGTAGCTATATTTTTTTCACCAAAATCAGTAGGCATATGAGAGGAAGTGGGATATGTGAAATAGTAAAAATATGATAGGAAGTGGGATACGGGAAATATGATAGGAAGTGGAATATGTGAAATAGTATCAATATGATAGGAAGTGGGATATGTGAAATAGTACTAATATGATAGGAAGTGGAATATGTAAAATAGTAAAAATATGATAGGAAGTGGGATATGTGAAATATGTTAGGAAGTGGGGTACGTGAAATAGTACTAATATGATTGGAAGTGGGATATATGAAATATGATAAGAAGTGGGATATGTGAAATCGTACAGATATGATAGGAAGTGGACTATGTGAAATAGTACTAATATTATAGGCAGTGGGATATGTGAAATATGATAGGAAGTAGGATATATGAAATATGATAGGAAGTGGGATATGTGAAATATGTTAGGAAGTGGGGTACGTGAAATAGTACTAATATGATTGGAAGTGGGATATGTGAAATATGATAAGAAATGGGATATGTGAAATAGTACTAATGTGTAGTGGGACAAACTTTCTGTTTCAAAGTTTTCTTGATTCCACTTTTACTTTTTTGAATTACCTTTTTTCAGTTTTAATAAATTCTTTTTTTACCATTTTATTGTATTTCATGGGTAAATTGCAATAAATTGTGCTATAAATATTATTAAAAGAAAAATGATACTCTTAATTCAAATTTTTTTCACATTTAACCCTTTGAGCTTGTTACATAAAAATACTAGTTGTACTTTTGTTTTCCCCTACAGCATAGCACTGGTGTACAGGTATGGAGATCATACTCAAACAGTGGAGAGTAAATCAAGGTTCCAGAAGTCAGGGATCCTAAAGTTAAAAAAAAATAGTTGATGTAATTTCTGTTTATTTAAAATCCGCTCTCAAACAATTTTTATGATTTTCTCTTTTTGTGTTTTGTCTGTTATCTCATGCGTACCTTCCACATGCAATTTGATTGTCTTGTTTAGTGTCTTTTGTTTAATGGCATATCAACCTTTGTGGGTTATCTAATGCAAAAGTAATCCTTGTAAAAGAACAGCAGTGGTACTATTTAACCCATAGCTGAGGAAATGAGGGGGTCAATGCCTTTCCCATGAGTACTAGTCAGAAAGAGAACATAATTGTAGGACTGGATTTGGAACTTGCTTATTTCGATGTTACTGTTGAGCATTTTCTCCATTATGCCCCCATGTAATTTGAGTTGACAAATCTATTTCTTACATTAGGAAACAAAATTTTTTGCCATGTTCTGTTGAGTGTGTTAAATATCTCTCATCTGTTATCCATCTTTTCTTACCACAGCTGTGGGTAGTAGAGTAGATTGGGCTCATTAGCTTTGGTACTGCAACCAGTCTAAGAGAAGAGTAAGTCTGAAATCAAACCAGCTTAAAAATTGACTTTATGTTGCATGTAGCAGATGAGTTGGGTGAATAAAAACACAACCAATTTAATTTTTGAAAATGATTGATGTTAATGGCATGTCAACCAATCCAGGGTTAGATTATGCCTAAAGGTTTGGGAACATCATTCATTGTACATTTATATTTACATTTTTTGTGTATTTCTTTCTTTCAATTTTTTTACACATGGTTCTACTGAATACAAATCATATTCAAACAGATCTATTTGAGCCAAAGGTGGTATCACCACTCCAGATCAGAATGAACTAGGAAGTAATGGCTATGAAGGAATACTCCACATTCTCCAGATCTCCACAACTGGAGCCTCACTATCAGATGTAGTTTAATGTCACATCTGGGACACCCCTTTTTTTAGGGGAGGCTTCATTCTCCTGCTGGAAATGAAGTCTGTGTATTGTAATCTCTGTTGGCAGGGTGTAAATTTTTGAAAAATTCTTTGCCCAAGTAAGCAAATTTTGGCTGGTAAGCCTGTAGGGTATGAGGCTGAAGGTCAGGGGCAATGGGCAAGGCTGTATTGCCGTTAGATATCTGACTCCATATTTTGGTCAATTTATTTTAGCCCCACGTTGATTGGTCGGTGTAATACCTTGCCTCAAGAAAGTCCCAAAAGAATTATACAAAAGAAAAGGCAGCAACAGATAAGGGACGAAGACATTTCTTTTATACTTTCCTTTATTTACTGGGTTCAACAAGCATTCCATGTATGAGTTTTTCCTGAATACATTGAAAAGGTGAATCCTCCAGTTAAGGTGTCAAAAATACGTTAATCGTTTTCATGTATGTAATGGTCCGCATTTGGTATTTCAGGCTTCCATAAGGGTTAGTTTTCTTTTGGAAGTTTGTCAAAGTCCGGTAAGGGTTAGTTTATAGTTCAATTGTGGGTCTTGTATATTTCAGCATAATGCTGACTGAGAGAGAGCTGCTACTGGGTGAAAGGGACTAACCGATGCTATGTCCAAAGACATATGTGTGTTGACCAGACACCAGAAAGCAACAGTGTTATCAAAACGCTGGTCACTGCCTAAAAGAGGAATGCTTTTTTCCTTTTACACATGCATCATCTCTTTTTCCTGTTAGGGACCTCTGGGAGTTTCTGCAAATTTAAGTTTTCCTTTTTATTATTACTATTTTTTTTTTCTTTAAATTTTTTTTATTTATTTATTCGTTCCCTACAAGCCAATTACTAGGTCCAGTGAAAGTGGGGGTTAATGTAAATTATCTCATAGATATATGTTGGTAGTTGAACGAGGAATCCTTTGTTTCTTTTTTTTTTTTTCTTTCTGAAATAAAGCAAGCAGCAAACACACAACAATATGATTGCTATATACCCTACATATGAACATTAATGGGTATCTCATTCCTCATAAGTATGGTGGACACTATTGTGAGTGGGTGAAAATATGCTAATTAAGTGGTCTCTAATAGCAGCAGTTGCATCCTTCACATCACTGGCAAGTATTATATTTTGTTAATTTTATAAAAATTTCCATTTCATTTCCAACCTCAGTTTTGGATATTTCTTATTCAGTAACCTTTTGTTAGGTTACAACAATGATATACAGCAAGAAGAAGACATATATTGAAATGAATAAAAATGTGTATTTTGAAAGGTTACATAAATAATTATTTTTTTTAGTATTTGTCCTTAGATGTCTCCCTTGTAGTTTATGAGTGTATTATTTTCTTTGTTCTGAGAAGTTCTGTGGTGAGAAAAGCATTTAAATTTGTCAAGCTTTGAATTTTATGAAACGAAAATTATCATTTGTTTGAATTTCTGAGGTAAAATTTGATGATTTTAATCATTCAAGGTTTTCAGATTATTATTCACAGCATTTCAGCCAATATGTCCCCTGGCTTTCTTCCTGTGTTTCTTGTTGAACACAGGAGCCTACACAGAATTTTGAACCACATTCTTTATTTAACCCACGGGGGTCGCTTGCTTTGATTTCATTAACCATAAGTGGGTACCAGTGTTAAGTATTTTATTCCTGAAAATTATCAGATCCTTTCTGGTTGATGTCTAGTTTTGCTACTGGTCTTTTACTCCTTATTTGCTGTCTGTCCAGAAAAAAGAGGAAGGTGTTCCCTACTGTTCTAGACTGATTTTTGACATCAGTTGAAAGGCTATTTTTAGCATGATGAAATAGTGTTGTTTTTGGCGTCAGTGGAAAAGCTATTTTAGTATAAAATATCATAATTTTTTTTCATCATGAAACCATTACAAGCCATTGTTATTTTTTGTTTGTGCAGTTCCTCATTGTCATAACATTTACTTCAGAGGTCTCAAGGACTCAAAAGGTTCAATTTGTCCCGGGTAGTGGCACAGTAGGTCAAAAGTATTTAGCTTAAACTATCTCCATGTTTTTGATGGTTTGTGGTAATGGTAACAGCAAAATGAATTTAAAAAATTGGTGCATTTTTTTGTTAATTGAATCTGTTGTAACCTAACAAAAGGCTACTAAATGAGAAATAATCAAAAGGGAGGTTGAAATGGAAATCTTTTTAACATTAACAAAATACAATATTTGTCAACAGTGTGAAGAAGGTAATCACTGCTAGTGATGACTATTCTGTAAATTTTCATCCCCTCATAATAGTGGCCAACGAATTTATGAGGAATGAGACGTACCAATTAATAGGTCGGTTATATAACAGATTCTAATATTGATTTGGTTTGGTTTGGTTTGGTTTGGTTTGGTTTTATGGCACATCAACCATTGTAAGTCATTAATGCAAAATCCATCTTTATACATATAAATAGTTCAATTTCAAACAGTCCAATTTACGGTACAAATATGGTTCCATTTCAAACAATTCAGTTTAGCATAAGTTGACAGTTTCAATGTCAAAAAACAGTTCCATTTCAAATAATTCAGGTTAGTATAAGTACACAATTTAAATGACAAAACAGTCCTATTTCAAGCAATTCAGTTTAACATAAGTACACAGTTTAGTTCTATTTAACCCATAGATGGGATCCTATCAGGTATTACCACTCTGGGCCAGAGTGGACCTGGGGGCGATGGTAATAAAGGGGTAATCCGCATTCCCCAAAGCTCCAGCATACTGAAGCCTCACCATCAAATTGTTTAGTATCATATCCAGGTCACTTGTTGGAGGAGTCGTACTCTTCTGTAGAGAAGCAGTCAGTATATTCTGAAGCCCAAGATGAGTGAACAGTTTAATAGTGCAGAAAAAATAGGCAATATTTTCAAATTGGGATGTCATTTCATGTAATTTTCCCTTTTGTTGTTGCCCAGTCGGATGGGGCTGTAGAATACACCGACTGTACCTCTGCAGAGGGGTAAAACCCCACCACCACCCAACAAGTGTCCTGAATATAACACTAAACAATCTGATGGTGAGTTTCCAGTAATGCTGGAGCTTTGGGGAATGCAGAGTACCCCTTTATTGCCATTGCTCCCAGGTACACTTTGGCCTGGAATGGTAGCACCTGATAAAGGTCCTATCTATGGGTTAAATAGATCTAAACCATGCTTCCTTCACTATACTGATTTTTGCATTTAAACTGCGTATTTATGCTAAACCGAATTGTTTAAACTATGTACTTATGCTAAACTGAATTGCTCAAAATAGTGCTGTTTGAATGTCTAAACTGTGTACTTATGCTAAACTGAATTATCTGAAATAAAACTGTTTTGACATTTAACTCTGTGTATTGCCCAGTCAGCTGGGGCTGTAGAATGCACCGACTGCACCTCTGCAGAGGGGTAAGACCCCCCCAAAAAAAGAGTATCCTAGATATGACACTAAACAATCTAATGGTGAGGTTCCAGTGATGCTGCGGCTTTGAGAAATGCAAAGTACCCTTTGATTGCCATCGCTCCTAGGTCCACTTCGGCCCGGCATGGTAGGACCTGATAGGGCCCTATGTATGGGTTAAATAGAACTAAAAAGAACTTATGCTAAACTGAATTGTTTGAATTAGAACTGTTTGATTAAACTGAATAGCTTGAAATAGAAATGTTTTTGACAGTTAAACTGTACTTACATTTAAACTGCGTGCTTATGCTGAACCGAATTGTTTGAAATGGAACTGCTTTTGACATTGAAACTGTATTTACACTAAACTGAATTGTTTAACATTGAACTGTCTTAAAATTTAACTGTGAGTAAACAAAATATGTGCTTTTACTAAACTGAATTAGCTGAATCAGAACTGTTTGAATAAACTGAATAGCTTGAAATAGAAATGTTTCTGACAATTTGGCCCTGTACTCATGCTAAATTGAATTGTTTGAAATCGAACTGATTATTTGCATAAAAATGGATTTGGTGTTAAATAAAACCAATCAACCAACCAACCAACCCTTTTGTTGTAAAGTTATAATCCTTATTATAATTAGCTGGTTTCTGTCAGGGCTCAATTCATATTCATGCCTGGTAATTAACAAAGCTATTATAAGTTGATTGTCTGATATCCAGTGGCCTTCCTTGTCGGCAATACTTGGTTAACAGGGATATGTTTGTCCCTTGGCATCTGAAGTGTTCTAAAATAAAAACACCAAGAGGATCAAGCAGTTTTTGTGACAGCCATGCATGGATCTTGATTAGTGCATGTCCCCTTTCTCCACTACAAAATGTCTTCATGTCAAACCTGATAAGGTGTGAAGTAATTGGCATAATAGTTAGAGTGTTTGCCAATGGCCCAGGAGACCTGGGTTCAGTCCCAGGTCGAGTCATACCAAAGACTCAAAAAAAATGGTACTTGATACCACCTTGCTTAACACTCAGCATTATAAGGTGTGTATCAAGGGTAAAGTGGAACTCTCCTACACCTCGATGTAGTAGCTATCGAAAAAGGGAGCCTTCGGGTCACCCTCGACTACGGTCACCAACTTTACTTACTTTTATTACTGATGATGATACTAATTGATATCTGGAATTACTATATTGCTGTTATACCCTTGCTACCATTACCTGAGAAAACCCATCTCTCTCAGTCATTTTGTGGTCAAACATTGTTATATCCTGTCCACATTTCAATGCCTGTCACAACTAAACAGTCTCAATGACACTATCACTTTGCCCATCATGTTATGCTCAGTCAGATGATTGAGTTCATTTCTGTTAATGAAGAGAGAAAGATCATTCAGTGGACTGTTTTTTTGGTACTTCAGTTTATTAGTGAACAAAAATATGAAAACAAGCTAATCTATTTTGCTATCTTATTTTCTCTAACTTTAAAGTAATCAGAGGCAAATGGAATCTCCGTTTAAGTTTAACGAAAGATGACTGTAAACAGTGAATTTTATGAAAAAATTGTTAAGATTCAATGTGTAAATTTTGATAAAAAAGTAACTGAAAATTTAAAACAGACCACAAAGTAAAAACAAATGAAAGCAAAAAGAGAGACAAGTAAGTGGACCTTGCCAGAGAACTGAAAAAGCTATGGAACATAAAGGTGACAGTGATACCAATTGTAATTGGTGCACTTGGAACGATCCCCAAAGGCTTGGTAAAAAAGCTGAAAGAATTAAGAATCGAAGGAAGGACAAACAGAGACCATCAAAACTACTGCATTTTTAAGATCAGTCAGAATACTGAGAAAAGTCCTGGAGACTTGAAGAAATTTGTTGTCACTTGGACTCCAGTGAAAGACCATCAGCAAACACTGGTAGGAAGAACTTTCAAGGAGTGATAATTATGGTTGACATAATCTAAAAATGAGAATGTATAATTTTTTCTGATCGTTTTTTTTTTTTCTTTTTCTATCAATTCTGATAGCCCAGTCAGCTGGGGTTCAGAATATACCAATTACATCTCTGCAGAGAGGCCACACCCTGCAAGTGTTCTGGATATGATAGTAAACAAACTCATGTTGAAGCTTCAGTGATGCTGGAGCTTTGGGGAATGCAGAGTACTCTTTCATTACTGTCACTCCTTGGTCCACTCTAGCTCAGTGTGGTTGCATCTGATAGCATTCTATCAATTAGTCAAATAGAACTGTTTGACATTTAAACTGAGTGCAAGCAAATGACTAATGATAAATTGAATTGTTTGAATTAGAACTGTTTGATTATTTAACTGTGTGTAAACAAATGACTGATGTTAAATTGAATTGTTTCGAATAGAATTGTTTGATCATTTGACTGTGTGTAAACAAATGACTGATGTTTAATTGAATTGTTAATGATATATAGTAATACAATTGATAGCAATACTCGGAACCATTTAACTTTGTTAACTTATGCCAAAATGAATTGTTAGAAATAGAACTGTTTGATCATTTAATTTTGTGTATTTACAAAATGTGTTTACAAATCATACATTTGATATCTATGTAAAAACAGGATTTGGCATTAAATAATCAACAATGGTTTGGTTTGGTTTTATGGCATATCAAACATTGTCAGTTATTTATTGCTTAATCCTCCTTATACATGTTTACTAGATATATATGATTTGCGAACATATTTTCTGGATCATATTTTTAATTAACCCAGTGGTCATTTGTTTGCACACAGTTAAATGGTTTCAAGTATTGTTATCTAATACAAATATTTCTATTAATCATCTGTATGCACACAGTTAAACAGTCTCAAGTATTGCGATATAACAGAAGCAATTTTACATTAGTCATTTCTTTGTATGCAGTTAAATGGATATACATATATGATTTGTAAGTGAATAGTTTTTAGGTACTTTCATTTTTAAAATGAGTTAGAACTAATTTATTTACACTCACTCTCTCCATCTCTCACTCTCTCTCTCTCTATATATATATATACGTGTATAATTTGCACACACTATATATATATAATATGTAATATAAATTATTTTCCTTCGGTTAATCTTCATCTAACATTAAGCATTATAAAGGCTTTTCAATCTTTCTACAAAGATCACATTCCTTTCTTTCAAAAAACCTAAATGTAAGAATAAATATAAAGATTATTGTAATTTAGATGGTATATTTTATTTCTTCTTGTGATTATTAGGTAAACAAACCAGTCCTTTTATTTCTTCTTTGAAGTACTTCTCACCAGTCTAGGGAGAATTTGAACTTAGCAACTCAACAGCACTTATTAGAAAATCATAAATGTTTTCATATTTATACAGATGAATGCTTTTAATGTGTTTTCACTAGAACATTTAAGAGTTCTAAAATCAATTTGTATCCCCATTTGTCAACCATAATTGTACAGACGAAAGGAATTCATGCTCCCAGTCTTTTGAGGAACTTTAGCAAGAGAGAAAAAACAAAAAGAAAAAAAGGATCATTTTTTACCATTATACTCGTTTTTAACAACACACCTTTTTGCTGTTGGCTGGGGCTAATATGCTGACTGTACCTGGCTGGAGCTGGGGCTAATATGCTGACTGTACCTCTGCAGTTGGGTAAGACCCCTTCCCGCAACAAGGCTACTTGTTGGCTGTTGGTGATGACCCATAATGTTTGAAGACAGGATCCTGGTGGCTGAGCAGTCTGTGACCTGACAACCAAAGGGGTCAAGTGTATTGTAACATGCCACCTTGATCCTTACATGGCTAGAGGGGCTGTCAGAGGCTTAACCCAATCAATCAGCTCCTTGTGTCAAGCCCTAGCACCTATAAGATTGTCCTGACTGTATTCTTCAAATTGCTCTTCTGGCAAGCATCCAACCCTTTTTTATCTTAAAGGTGCTAGAAGGCAGTAGCTGAGGCTCAGTTACTCTTAGATAGCAATACTTGAAATCATTTAAGCCGTAGCAAACAAATGATTAATATTAATTGAATTATTAGTGTTAGATAGTAATACTTGAAACCATTTAACTGTGTGCAAGCAAATGAGTGCTGGCTAGTTTAAACATAAACTTTTTTACAAACTGTTCCCTTACAAATCATATATATATATATATATATTTTTTTTTTTTTCTTTAAAGAAAAAACCAAAGACCGGTTATTTTAGAATTATAAATTTATTTCCATCCTGTTTTTCATTTCTGGTGTGAACCAAAAACACGAAGAAAATTATAACAAGACTTCTTCAGATCTAATGGATAAATAAAACAGAATAGACACGGGGGTGGGGGAGAATAGAAGAGTTACCTCCTTGTTTTATTGAATTTCCGTTTTTTTTATTTACCTATTTATTTTATTTTCAAAATTCTTTCATCGGTTATAATTACGGTAATTTAACTTTTTTATTTATCTTATTTTATTTATTTTCTTTTCTTGTTAAGTTCGATAAATAACTTTTATGTTCTATGTCAATGTAATGAATTTTTGAAAGGGAAATATTAATGTTTATATTAATTTCGATACTATTTATTTAGCTCACTATTTTTTCCATGCATGTATATTGGATACGTTTTTTTTTCCTTGTTTCACTATTTATTTCTATGTTTTTAAAATTTATAGTCTATAGTTTAAATTTTGTCCAATGACTAAATCTAGCTATTAATTCACTTCTCTTATATAATAACTTTTCAGGCAATTTATACATCATAATTTGTATTTTCTCTTCTTAGCACAAATTGCATCATTTCTTGTCCTGAAGGAATTACTCCCAACTCTGGTTTAACTGGACCGAAAAATACCTATATATATATATATATATATATATGTATTATTCAGTCCAGTTAAACTGGAGTTGGGAATAATTCTGTCAGGACAATCGAATTATTTAACTATGAACATTTAAATCTTTCTAGTAAAGAACTCAATGGAAATTGGCATCACAGAGCAACAATTTGCTTATGGTTAATAAGAATTGTTGTAATTCCTTAAATTATTGTTAAATCTGAAGAATTACATTAAAATGTAAGATAAATGTAAGTTAATTTACTGTAGAAAGTGAAGTTGAACATATGTCTCGTTACTTTATTGTGATTTCGACCGGTAACAAAAGAAAAACCGGAAGTGGGTGAAATGGGGAGGAAACACTTCACCCCTCTTCAACCCCCTCCCACTCTTCTCTCCTATGTCCATCCTGGTTGTATTAATTATAGCCATTGGATCTGAAGAATTCCTGTTAAATTTGGTGTTATTGATTCATATCAATACCCATAGCAGGATGGAAATAAATTTATAATCCTAATGTGACTGGGTTTTGTTTTTCTTATAGGTATATATATATATATATATATATAATATCCAAAGAAGATGAGCTGGCAAGGATTTTATTTGAGAAGATATAAAAGGATTCTAATAAAACTCCAGGATTGCTCAGTGTATGATAATTAATGAATTAATTTCCTGCAGAGAAAATGTCCATATAATTGAAAAAAAATTCAACCAACTGTCATTTGGCTATTATAAATTTATTTCAGCTGCTAACTCTCTAAAAGAAACAGCTTCTTCAAATAACCATCACACAATGGAAAGAAGAAATTTTAGTACTTTTTTCAAAGGACTCTTACTCGTTTTTAAAAAAAAAAGGTGGGGTACAAAAAGAGGAGGTTATAAAAAGATATTGGCTAAATTTAAGTGTCAAACTTCTAGCCCAGGTCATTTTTAACCCCACCTTTTTTTAAAAACAAGAAAGAGTCCTTTGAAAAAAATCTTAAAAAATTTTCTCTCTATTGTGTGATGTTTATCTAGAGAAGCTGTTTCTCTGATAGAGTCGGCAGCTAAAATAAATTCATGATACCCAAATGACGGTTTTGTAGAGTTTTTCAATCTCATCATCTTGTCGTGCCACCAACACGGATATCCCTGACCCTCTCTTGCCACTCCCTCCTATTGTTCATTGCTTCTGGCAGGTCCTCAGGGTTACATCCCCTATCCTCACAGAGCTGTTTTATGTAGGTTCGAGCTGGTCTCCCTGCTTTTACTTGGCCATGTGAGGGGGTCCATAGGAGAACATCACTTATGAGCTCATTTCTTGGCCATGTGAGAGGGTCCACAGGAGAACATCACTTATGAGCTCATATATATATATATAAACAGGATTTGGCATTAAATAACCCACAAGGGTAGATATACCATTAAATCAAATAACCAAGCTAAAATCAACTGCATACCATTTCATTGCTCTCAATTCTACTGGTTTCAACAGGAATTTCTCACATCCATTTCATCTGTGTTCATATGAATGCTAAATCGTCTATCCGACATTACTCCTCTTACAAAAGTTAGATGAAAGAAGCTGCTTCTAAAAGCTCTAAAATAAAAAATCTACTTTTTCTTGCCACCTCTAAGTTTTGTCCTACTAAAAATCTACATATATGATAGGAATTTCTTATTTTGTTTATCTCTATCTAAAAATACAGACAAATGAATTATCAGTATTTTGTTTTTTAACATTTTTATGTGAGCGTATCCCATCATAAAATGTCTGAATGAATATATAAATATAAAGACTATTGTTATTCTGGTGATAAATATTTTTTCTGGTGATTATTGGGTGAACAAAACTGTCCTTTTATTTCTTCTTGTTGTTTTACAAAGTCATCTCATTAAAAGATAAGAGCATTTATCAAGAAACAAATGCTACAGGCCGTGAAAATATAAACACAATTTGTTATAGCTTATAAAATAATCAAAGCGGAAAAAATATAATTATTCTTTCATTATTACTCATAAATTCATTTATAGATTGGTTATTCACTATACTATGACACTATTTCCTCTGGCCCAGTCGACTGGGGTTTAAAATACACCAACTGCAGCTCTGCAGAGAGGTAAGACTTCCCCATCGTGTGTACTGGATATGACACTAAACAGTCTGATGGCAATACTGGAGCTTTGGGGAATGCAAAGTACCCCTTCATTGTCTTCACTCCCCATTCCACTCTATCCTGAGGTTGTTGTTCTGTCAATGGGTTAAATAGAACTAAACTGTGTACTTATGCTAAACTGAATTGTTTGAAATAGAACTATTTTGACATTTAAACAGTGTACTTATACTAAACTGAACAGTTTTTAGATTTAACTGTGTGTAAATAAATGACTGATGATTAATTGAATTGTTTGAAATAGAACTGTTCTTTACATTTCGCTGTGTGAAAACAAAAAACTGCTCTAATGCTAAACAGAATTGTTTGAAATAGAAATGTTTATATGTATAAAATGGATTTGGCATTAAATAACCTACAATGGTTGATATGCCATAAAATGAAACCAAACTAAAACAAAGTTTTATCAAAATAACTTGATATGCCATAAAGCTAACCAACCAACCAACAATTTCCTCACAAAATTCAATTAAGAATATCATTTATGGCGTGATTTTTATAAGAAATATATAAAACCTGTCGAATAGAATTTGTTGTGGTTAAGTGTTAACATAATGATGACATTGTAAAAGCTAGACATAAACTTTACTTCAATTAAATGCTGCAGTTAAGTCCCCCTAATGGGGGAGGTGGTTTTACTAAGCCCTGAAATCTGAACCATGACTTGTCACTGTCTCAGACTAATTGACTCTTTTCAAAAATTCCCAATTCTCAAGTCTGACAATCTCTAACCTCCCAAAATAGGAGTTCATATAACTTATTGCAATCAGTCACACAGTCATGTGCCAGGGTTATGGATGGAAGCTGGGGGCCCCTAGATTAAAAATTGCATCTTTTCTCAAGCACTTTTAGAAAGCTACGAGGATCATTAAATAAGTTTCCATACTTTTTTTGTATGGGCACTTTTATTGATAGTACACACATGAAACTCTAGTCCCCTTCCAAGTAATCTCCTCTGGCTGCAATGCACTTGTTGTACCGTTCCAACAACTTCTGGAAGGCCCCATGGAAGTCCTCTTGTGTGAGCATGTCAATGACCTTCATCACAGCCTCTTTCATCTCCTCAATTGTCTCATAATAACAGCCTCTGAGCTTAGGGAATAACCAAAAGTCACAGGGACCACTGTCTGGACTATAGGGAGGGTGAGGAACTGTCTTGAGGCCCATCTTGGTCAAATAGTCTGTGACAAGGATGGAGTTGTGGACTGGTGCATTGTCCTGGTGGAAATGCTGCTGACCCAATTTGAAGAGTGCTGACCTCTTCCGATGGAATCTCTTCCTGAACTCCCTTAAAACCTCAACATAGTAACTATAACCCTAACCCCTTGGCCAATCAACTGTGGTGTTCTGACTTCCTTACTCCTCCCACACCTCTCATCATCCCCCACAGACTCTCTGCCTTTCTTGAATCTCTTAAGCCACTCAAAAACTGATGCTTAATTCATGCAAGATGCTCCAAAAGCAGTCTGAAGCATTCCATACGTTTCTGTGGCATTTTTTCCAAGTTTAAGACACAATTTTATTGCATATTGTTCTTCTAAAGTGTCGTCACGTCCAGATAGCATTTTTCAAATTCACCAGCAGTGACAATCAGGCTTTAGTAGGGTGTATTCCAATTCCTGTTGTAGCTGTTCATTTTAACCTGAAATCATAAATTTGGTCAGTCATCTCATAAGATGTATAGCAATAACATACGGAATTTTCAAGAGTCAACAACAATTTTAAATGCCTGTACAAAAAAGTCTGGAAACTTATTGAATGCACCACATATCTTTGCAGATTGTGCCTTTCATGAGTAGTTTTCAGAGCTACAAAGAAGTTAAAAGAGTTTAAATACAAATTTAAATATTAATTATCAAAGTTATGGATTGAAGTATTTCTGTTGAATACAAATAATTTTCAAACAGATCTATTTGACCCATTGATGTAACCCTAACTAGTATTACCACTCCAGGTTAGAGAGGATCTGAGAGTAATGGCAATGAAGGGGTACTCTATACTCTCCAAACCCCAGAAGTGCAACCTTGTAACCAAATGCAGTTTAGTGTCATATGCAGCAGATGCAAATTAGGTTGCATACAACTGGGTTTTTTTTCAGGGATACAAAAAGAAAAAATAGTCTAAATACAAATTATCCAAAAAGTGTGTTGCATCCTCTTTGGAAAATCCTAAGAAAGCTATCTTTGCCGATTAGACCTTCTATAAGTACTGTTTTCAAGGCTACAAAGTTAAAATAGTTTAAAAAATAAATTATCAAAAAAGATGAGGTTCAGTTCAGTTGTGCTTTAAGCAAAGATCCTTCAACTGATTAAATCACCCGTCTGGAAAAAATGAAAGGAAAGAAAAATAGTCTTACCATGTGGAATAAATTTGACATGACATTTTAACTGAAATTGCATTTTGAATGAATGAAAAATGTCTTCCAGCCAAATGAAAAAGATGACAGTTGACTGAGATGTTGTGCATCTGCCTGAATATAATTTATAACAGTCGATTGTATAATCTTGTAATCTTGGGGCTTGTAAAAAGTTTTTGATATAATTTTTTTCATTTTACATTCCTCCTTCACAATTCTATAACATTCCTTTATCATCCAGCACAGAAAATGTAGAAGGGTTGCTGAAAAGTTCTCAATCTCAACTTCCTTTTACCCTCTTCAAAATAATTCAATAAAATTTTCAAAAAAAGCAAAAAAAAACAACTCCAAAATTATTTTATTCTTATATAGAACAAGAGTTTTTCAATACTCTCTTATACATGATCATTTAATAAGAGTATTTAATTATCTTAAAACTCATTATAGTTAGAGACACAGTGAGAATCAAAATCATGAGAGTAGTAAAGAATTCTGAACTGGAATGATAACTCCTGATTTGAGGTAGTAATTTACTAAGCTTTTTGCTAAGATGTGGCACAAGGCCATATGAATGGGGCACCCAATGAGACTCAAACTCATTTGTGTAGGTTTGTCAGTCTACTTTGCTAACCATTACACCACCTGAGGTGCCCTACACCATCCGAGGTGCCCTCTCCTGATTTGAGGTAAATGAAACATTTTTATGAATGCTGGATAAGAGATTGTATAATTTAATTAATTCAGCAGTTGTAAATTTTTTTGATAGTTTTTATTATCTCTTTAGTAAGTTTCTTTATCCCTCCCAAAAACAATTCAAAAAAAATATTTTTCTAAATGTCATTCCTATCTTGGTTTGGCAAAGAACTTTTCAGAATATTATTCTCAAGTTTCTTTAACCCTTTCAAACATAATTAAATGAAAGTCTTTAAAAAATGTCATTCCCATCCTGGTTTGTCAAGGAACCTTTTAGGACGTTATTCTCATAGTTCTCCCAGCTTTCCCAATATAACTAAACAAGAATTTTTAAAAATGTCATGCTTATCTTGGTTGAGCCAAGAACAAAATAGTAGAATCATACTTCATCCTTCACTCTATTGACTGTATAATTCTCAGAAGTACCAAACGGTGTTTGTTTTCTATAGGTCTGTGGAAATGAAAATACTTTAGACAGAACCTTGTATCCATTAGAAAAAACCCCTCTAAAACTCCCTAACTGATATAATATGAAGTAGCACCATCATGTGCTCTCCATATACTCAGGCCATGATTCTTTTAATGTCCTCCACATCCTCAGATTTTACCCTTGAGATAAATTTTTTGTTTAGGAAACAAGTAATATTTATTCTAAGAACATTACAAATCCATTAGAAAATCAGACAAAATCCACAATCCTTCTGTACTTATCTTCATTTCTATACATGTAAGTCCTTTAGACGTACACAGAGCATAAATGTTGTTATAACTGGAAAGGTAATCAGCAACTCAAGGTTTGGTTTCTTTGTTTAATGGCATATTAACTCTTTTTAGGTTATTTAATGCCAAAGCCATTCTCCTAGAAGAACAGTAGTGGTGCTATTTAACCCATAGCTGGGAGGATAAGGGGGTTCATACCTTTCCCAAAGGTATTTGCCCGAAAGTGAACGTAATAGCGTGACTGGAGTACGAACTCGCGTACTACGATTCTGCAATCCATCGCTTTAACCATTACACTACGAGGACACCCCCCCAGCAACTCAAGTTCAAATCCTGAACAAGGTAGTGTGTATGTTACTTTATGCTGATGCCCTTGGGAAGGGCATGAATCCTTCTCTTTTCTCTGTAACTATTGACAGAGTATATAGCTAGTTGGAATTTAGAGTTTTCCTTCTCTCAGACTGGTTACCTAACCAAGGTTAATGAACCTAGACTGACGTTCTATTTACCCAGAGCTGTATAGTGAGAGACAACTACTGCTTTTTGGTATCATTGATTACCAAATTCTATTATATTTGGTTTGGTTTTAGTTTCTTTGTTTAATGGCATATCAACCTTCACGGGTTATTACATACAAAAGTTATTTGTGAAAAAGAACAGTAGTGGTACTATGTAAGACATAACTGGGGTTATAAGGAGGTTCATACCATTCTCAATGGGCATAAGTTTGAAAGTGAATGTAACAGCATGACTTTGATGCTGCAGTCCATTACTTTAACCGTTAAGGCATTGGACTCCCTTTCTAATGATAATTAACGAAATATATGAATATGTAGCAGTCTAAAAATAGATACACTTTTTGGCTAGAGAGTTTCAATGCTGTGAGCTTTGATAACAAATTATATCTTATAACATCCGTTTTGATTGTATGTTTTATTAGAAATAATAATATTTTGTTAAATGCTGCAATCATGATTTGTTCAATACAGCATGCAGTATCTTTGTATGGATCCCATCTAGCTTTTTCTCCAGGCCTTTCCATAAAGTCTTAGTAGTGCAACCACACAGTAGTACTGACATGGCTACATTTTGGAAGAATTCCCATGTTATTTTATCAGAGATCAGATTTCTATAGAGTCATTCTTGGTTGCAATATCTCATCTACTGAAAAGCATGTTAACATATGCACAGGTAAAGCACAGACTACTATTTCCTGCACTATACGAGCAAAAATAAAGAAAAGAAGATGTTATGTAACTCATTCTAATTATGAAAATCCATTTATGTTCTGTATAGGGACACCTGATAAAATGGTTGTCATATCTTTGTTTGTAGTGATATAGATAGAAACACCATCCCTGTTTACCATTCATGGTCAAAGGAAGTGTGTTCAGTCATATGAAAAGCCTGGCTGTATCTTCCCATTAAAAGGAAAGAAAATAGATTTCTCTAGTCTCTAATAGACAATTTCCAAACTTGTTTTCTTCTCTTGTAATGATGGTATTAAATTTTCTATGTAAGGAAGAATTAGTCAATATAGAATAAGCTAAATCATAAAAACAAAAGGAAAGTGCACTTACTACAGCAACAAATGATGATACAAAATAAGAGGCTAACCTTCCTAAGCAAAAGTACTAAATGCTAGAATAGCTGTCTGGGTCAAGATGGCCTAATCACTTAGAGTGCAATACATGTATCTTTCTGCTTTTGTAGAGAGAGTAGCTCAGTGGCTGGTATGGTAACAAGTTTACCTCCCATGTTCAGATGCTCATAAAATATACGGTTTGCAAACATTTTCATTTTTCCTAAGCTTATTTTTGTCTGACACAAGAGTACGGTACCCAGTGAAGATTAAACTTGAATCATGGTAATTGTCATTTACCAAGCTTAGCTTAGTTTGGCAAGAGGTCAGAAGCACGGAGCACCTAGTGATAATCAAACATATGGTCTGCTAGCCTAACTTGCTAAGCGTTGTACCATATGAGGTAGGGGTGTTCCTATGGCATATGGACTAATTTTCTGGATGACATTGTAGTAACTGAGTGTCAACTCCAGTCACCCTCTTGCATTCACTTTTGGACTAATACCCTTGGGAAAGGAGGTGACCATGGTACAATGGTTATTGTCGTAGGAAATGGACACGGCGACACGAGTTCAAATCCTGGACAAGACTGACTGCATTTCACATAGCACTTATACCATTGGGAAAGGTATGAATCCAATTATTCTCCCTCCAGCTATGGGTAAATAGTAGGGCAGACTATGTTCTTCCGCCTTGGTGAGGCAACTAGTCTAGGAGAAGGAAAACTCTGAATTCAAACCTGTTAAACTCCGCTTAAAAATTGACCTTGTGTCATATCCTGCCCGAGCGGAGGGGTTGGTAAATATATAATACCCTTGGGAAAGGTATGAACTTCTTTATACCCACTTATGTCTTATATAGTACCACTACTGTTCTTTTACAGGAATGGCTTGGGCATTAAATAACCCATGAAGGTTGAAAGAAACCAAACCAAACCAAACCAAAACAAATAAAGTTGTGGTGTTCTAACTATTCACTTATAAAGTGATACTCTAAATTTTCAAACAAAGTAAGAAGAATGGGGTACTCAGTAAAAATTAAATGTGGATAATTGATTATTTGATTTATGTCAACTTTGTCAAGGGTTATTTTATGCGTAGAAGTTGGAAAAGTCATTGTATATTTATATTCATATTTTTTGTTTAGTTGTTTCTTAAAATATATTTAGGCTCAGTTGGCTGGGACTGTAGAATACACTGACTGAATCTCTGCAAAGGGGTAAGACTTTTCCAACGAGGGCCTGTTGAATACCCTGAGTGTATCTCTGCAGAGGGGTAAGACTATCCCCCCAAACAAGTGTACTGATATAACATTAAACAATCTAATGGTGAGGCTCCAGTAATGCTGGAGCTTCGGGAAATGTAGAGTACTCCTTTATTTCCATTGTTCCAAAGTCTACTTTGACCCGGAGTGGTAGCACCTGATACAGTCCTATCTATGGGTCAAATAGAACATTTTGACATTTAAACTGTGAATACAAAGGACTTATGAATAATTGAACTTTCAGAAACAGAACTATGTGCAAAAGAATAAGCTTAGACTCATTTTAAAATGTTATCAACAAAATGAGTTTACAAATCATATATATTTAATATATATGTATGAACAGGATTTAGCATTAAATAATCTACAATGGTTGATATGCCATAAAACCAAACCAAACCAAACCAAACCAAACTAAACTGAAATGTATTTTTTGCACACTGTCTTATCAAATATGAATAATTTTTAAACAGATCTCTTTCACCTATTGATGAGACGTTAACAGGTACTACCACTCCAAATGAAAGTAGGCCAGAGAATAATGGCATTGAAGGGGGGATTGCACACTCCCAAAAGTCACACTACCAGATGTAGTCTAGTGTCATATCCAAGATGTGCCATTTTTTTGATGGGTGGGTTTACTCCTCTGGAGGGGAAACAGTCAGAATATTCTAAGCTCTGACTACAGAGCAGTTACACATGGATAGTTGTAATAGTCTTGGACTAAGTGTAGCTCAATCTGGCATAAGGATAGAAACATGCAGCACCTGGTGAAAATCAAACTCACTTGTAATGGTCTGCTAGCCTAACTTGTTAACCTTTACACCATTCTTTCTTAGTCTGATACAAGGCAACAAGTATGGAGTAGCCAAAAAGGTTAAAACTTACTTCAGTCGTAATATTTTGTAAAATGAGCTTGCTAACCAATGATTTATCTTGAGACATTTTTCCTAAGTCAGACACAAGGCAACAAGTATGGAGTATCCGATAAGGATGAAACTTGTAATGTTTTGTAAAATGAGCTTGCTAATCAACTCTTTATGTTTAAACATTTTTTCCAAAGTCTGACACAAGGCAACAATTATGGAGTACCCAAAAAAGATGAAACTTACTTCAGTGGTAATGTTTTGTAAAATGAGCTCACTAACCAATGATTTATATTGAGACATTTTTTCCTAAGTCAGACACAAGGCAACAAGTATGGAGTATCTGATAAGGATGAAACTTGCTTCAGTGGTAATGTTTTGTAAAATGAGCTTGCTAACCAATGATTTATAGTGAGACATTTTTTCCGAAGGCTGACACAAGGCAACAATTATCGAGTACCCAAAAAGGATGAAACTTGCTTCAGTAGAAATATTTTGTAAAATGATCTAGCTAACCAATGATTTATATTGAGACATTTTTTCCGAAGGCTGACACAAGGCAACAATTTTGAGACACCTTGTTATAGTTGTAGTAATAGTGAAGACAACCCCTTCTACAGTTGCAATAGTCGGTAAAATGCGCTTGTTAAACATTTCTTGATAATATGACACATTTTCTTTTTTTAAATTTAGTTTATTCTGGCAAAAGATCAATCGTATAAGCACTCAGTGTGAATCAAACTTTCTACACCAGCAGGATGGATGTGCTAACCATGTTTCTATAAAACTGAACTTTTGCTTTTTACATTTATCTTGGTCAGGCACAAAGTCTCAGAGGCTGGTTGGTTGGTTGATTATACAATATGTCTACTCTTATTAGGTTATTCTAAACTGATGTCAATATTTTTTTGCAAGTAATTATATGGCTTCAAGAAACTAATGATAATAATTTGTAAATAATCATATCTTCTTGTTACTATTTTTAATACAAAGGAACACAGTTATATGCTTTCAAGTATTCCTATCTAATACTAATAATTTTTGAATTGATCTATTTGTCTCTGAGATGGGACACTGACAGGTACTGCCACTCTAGGTCAAAGTTGACTTAGGAGTAATGGCTGTGAAGGAGTGACTATACATTACCCAAATCTTCTGAACTGGAATCACACCTCTGCATGCAGTTTAATGTTATACTCAGAATACTCTTTTTTTGGTGGTGGGGGGTCTTACCATTCAGTAGCGGATGCAGTTAGCATATTCAATCAGAAATTCTAAAAGGGCCACAAATATTTGGCAACTTATGAAGACTGAAGTCACTACTGAGCTGCAATTAACCTGTGAGATCATCCCACTAATTATTGCATTGAGCTGCTGTAGAATTTGCTATGCTTTGCTTACTGTACCTGCTGTTTCTGAATGGTCACCCATCAAGTACTGATCTGGTTGATCAATGCTTAACTTGCTATTTACTAAGGCTTGCTTTGCCTACAAAAAAAGGCTTATGCAGCTTACAGTATCTGCTGTTCTAAAATGGTCACCCATCAAGTACTGATCAGGTTGATCAATGTTTAACTTGCTATTTACTAAGGCTTGCTTTGTCTAGCAAAATCAGTGCAACTTAATTTCTGGAGTTTTGTTGGAAGTTGTCAATTGAGTGACTTGACAGTTTTTGTAGTTGCAAAAATTAAGAATAGATCAAATGACAAGATGGAAATATTGAAAGGAGAAAGAGTAATAATGAAAATAGAAAAATGAAAGAATACCAGAAAAAGAAAGAAAAAAAATGATTGATTGATTGATTGTTTAAATAGAATGTCAACCCATGTAAGCTTATTTCATACCTAGATGTTAGGGAATTGCATTCATTGTATGTTTGCATTTACATTTTTGTGCTTAAGAGAGTTTTTTTGCACATGGTCTTATCGATTATTATTAATTTTTAAACTGATCTATTTGATCCATACTTAGGATACTGATGTGAACTACCACTCCAGGTCAGAGTGAGCCTGGGAGTGATAACAGTGAAGGGGATTACCGTCACTCCCCAGATCTCTGGAACTCCAACCTCACTACAAGATGCAGTTTAGTGTCATACTTAGGACACCCTTTTAAGAGGTTTTTTTTACTCCTCTGCAGGGAATGCAGTTAGAATATTTTAGCCTCACTGACAGGATATAGAAAGTAAGAAAGAAAAGAGAAAAACATGACATCTTTGCGAGAAATCCTTAAGTAATGAAGATAAGTGCAAGTCCAGTAAAAAGGAAGATCATTTTTTGTCTAGCTGCAACCCAGTGACAGTGGGTGACCAAATAAGGAAGATAATGAGAAGGAGTAGAAAGGGTG
This sequence comes from Sepioteuthis lessoniana, assembly GCA_963585895.1. Taxonomy (NCBI): domain Eukaryota; kingdom Metazoa; phylum Mollusca; class Cephalopoda; order Myopsida; family Loliginidae; genus Sepioteuthis; species Sepioteuthis lessoniana. The sequence goes on along the minus strand of OY757910.1, from coordinate 32,128,520 downwards.
ATTGACAATGAGAGAAGTAGGGTGAGTGAAAAGTGAATGAGGAGTTGAAGGAGGAGTAAAAAAAGAAAGAAAGTAGCTGAGGAGGAATTGAGGAGAAGTAAAAGAATAGGAAGTAGAAAGAGAGAGTTAATGAATATTAAAAGAAAAAGCTAAGGATTTAAAGCTTTAGGGAAAAAATACAAATGGGAGAACAGAAGAAAGAAAGAAAGAATGAAAGAAAGAAAGAAAGAAAGAAAGAAGAAGATTGATGAAAAGACAGAAAGAAAAAAGAAAGCAAAAAAGAAAGAAAGAAAGAAAGAAAGAAAGAAAGAAGAAGAAGAAGAAGAAGAAGAAGAAGAAGAAGAAGAAGAAGAAGAAGAAGAAGAAGAAGAAGAAGAAATGAAAAGAGAGGAAAAAGAAAGAAAGATAGCAAGATAGAAAGGGATGGAAAAAGAAAAGAAATTTAAGAAAGAAAGAAAGAAAGAAAGAAAGAAAGAAAGAAAGAAGATATTACAATAGAAAGAAAGGAAAATATAGAAATGGAGAAGAAAATAATGGCCAAATGAAAAATGAGAAATCAGAAGAAGAAAGAACTGAAGTCAAAAGAGAGAAAAGGTAGGAGAATATAGATATGTGGTAAATGATTCATGATAAAATAATAAAAGGGGGAAATGATATGGAAGAAAGGACAAAAAGAAGGAAATAGGCTGAGGAAATAAGAAATGATGCAAACATAAGAATTTGTCATAATGCTGAATTTCTGTCCACAAGCGTGGGAAGTTGACAAAGAAAATGGCACGACTGAAATCTATATTGGATGTTGATGATGTGTTCATTTTGTTAGCTAGAAAAGACATTGTATGTAGAAAAAGTTAATGTTTTCGATGTGTTACACATACAGACTAATTCATATCATCAATATGAGAAGAAGTGAATTGAATTTACCTTTTTCTACATATATATGATCAATGACATAAAGTTGGTGGACAACTAACGCTCAGAAAAAAAAAAATACTGGTAGAATTACTGAATGGGACAAGAAGAAGCAAATGAATATAAATAAGAAACAAAAATAAATAAAAATGTCAAGCTAATATTGATGACTGTTGAAAGGTTTACATGCCACATACAGAAACCCCAGATGAAAAAGGAATGGCTGTGATGAAAGTCGTGGTAAAGAAAAGAGCAAAAAACTGACCAGTTTGGAAAAGGAGTTCTTTAAAAAGAAATGAGCCAATCATATGGTAAAAAGGTAAAAAAGAAAAAAAAAAAAAAAAAAAGAAAAGAAAAAAGTGCTGATGAAAGCTTGCTTAGATCTAATCTTGGAAAACCTGTGAAATAACAAACCAAGATAAATCAGAGGCTGCTCCGCCCCTTGTCCCATTAAAAAGAAAGAAAAAAAAAAAGAAAGAAAAATTACTTTTGGTCACTTTCTCCTGAGAGACAAAATGAGAAAAAAAATGATCATCAGATATAAGCTCCCCACATCACCACAAACAATATATATATATATATATATATATATATATATATATATATATATAAAAAGAAAGATCATTAGCATTTGCTTAGACCAGCATGATTAGAACCTGGGCAGAAAAAAGAGGTCTACAAAAGACATTCATTGTTTAACGTCTGAATGAATACATACAAAATATCGATATCAGTATTTCATGTTTCAATTATATACTATTCTGTTTATCTATTTTTTATTATATACAAGGTCTGTTCAAAAAAGCATCAAGACTGAAGCTTTATTTACCAAGACAGAAATAAACAATGATTGAGACATTGACTTTCTTCAAAATTGTCCATTTGGCTGAAGCTGAAGCTGTATTTATCAAAACAGAAATGAACAATGAATGAGACAATAATTTTCTTGAAAATAGTCTTCTTGGTATTCTACACAATTATTCCAGGGATTTGTTTCTGCTGGTCAAACTACCTCTGAAACTTCACTTGGTAGTACCTGATAGGGTCCTATCTATGGGTCAAATAGAACTAAACTGTGTACTTATGCTAAACTGAATTGTTTGAAATAGAAGGCAAAAAGTGGTTGAAGCAAGATGTCCCCAAGGCATGGATGGCAGAATGAGAACCCTGGAATTCAAATGAAAGATTAAGTTTAGAATTCCTTTAAGGTTACCAAGTATGACAAAAGACACCTAAAGAATGCCAGAATGCAGTGGCCAGAATATTGTGAGTATAGCAACCAAGATGAATATAGCTGTCCACAATTGAGAGAATGACAATCATATATATATATATATATATATATCCTATTAACCCAACCCCTCCGCTCGGGCAGGATATGACACAAGGTCAATTTTTAAGCGGAGTTTAGCAGGTTTGAATTCAGAGTTTTCCTTCTCCTAGACTAGTTGCCTAACCAAGGCTGAAGAACCGAGTCTGTCCTACTATATATATATATATATATATATATATATATATATATATATATATATATATATATATATATATATATGTATATATCAGTAGTGACTCCAGGTATAAGACTTTTCAGGCTCAAATTGTTGAGCCATTCTCTCAAGTCTTTATTTTGAAGCAAAATTTCCTCTCAGAACAAATCCTTTATCCTTGACTTTGGAAATTTACTAAGCTTTTTTTGCTTAGATGTGGCACAAGGCCATATGAAATGGGCACCCAATGAGACTCGAACTCACTCGTGTAGGTTTGCTAGTCGAGCTTGCTAACCATTACACCACCAGAGGCGCCTCCTTTATCCTTGACTTTGGTTCAACTTGACATCCTGACTTGGACCATCAAGAATCATTAATTTAATTCATGAACTTTTATAGATTTGTATTATTTTTATGCCTTGAAATGTTGATTTAGATAAATTTTGCTGCCAATGTTTATTTTAATATCAAATAAAAAATAGATAACATGATTTGTTATTTTAGGTTCATGAAAACCAGCCATAAAAAACAAAATCTGAGAATTAATTTTTATTTATTGCGGACTTTTGGTCCTCATCTTGGTAGTTTTTTTTTTTGAGTGTTGTTTCTTCTTTCACTACGTTTTGGCCAAATTTCACCTCTGGCCTTCTTCAGGTGATTTACCGCGACCTTGGATAGGAATGCTGAGTCTTGTAACCATATCCCCAGTAATTACTGCCTTCCATAGTTGTTGTCTATCGCACCACGTTTTTTGACCAAGAAAACCTCTGGCCGGCTTGGATAGCATTTGAAACCGCTATCTTCTGACAATGCTCACCTGGAACCGTAGAGACTCAACACCTCTATCCACTGCGCCACGGGCCTCGAAGGGCAATCAAGGATGGATTTTTTGGTCTTATAAATCCTTATCTGGTCTTCCGTAGTCGGGTCCATACCGAATTTTTGTAATTGTCTTTTAATTGGAAGAAACAACACAAAAAAAAACCTACCAAGATGAGGACAAAAAGTCTGCAATAAATAAAAATTAATTCTCAGATTAAGAAGCCTCATCTCAAAATGATTCCAATTAAAAGACAATTAAAAAAAAATCTTACAACAAAATCATTTGAATGGATTTCTTGCTGAAATAATAAAAAAGATATTTAAAAATCTTGAATGTGTTTTACTTCTTGTTTTTCAAAGTTTTTTGTCAAAACAAAAGAGTTAAAATTTTAAGTGAATAATTTTCTTAGTTTATAAAAAATTGTATGAGAGATATTGAATAATACAACTTTGGGCCCAAGAGATTTGAACCTCATCTAAATTTTGTATGTACTTATGAGTGTTGATGGGTCTGTGATCTGTTTGGCTGACAGTGAGTGGTTAGCATCAAAGATTCAAATGGTGACTGAAAATTTTATATATTGTTAATTATGATAAAAAGATGAGCCTAAATGACACTGATGACATAGAGTCACCACTGATTTATATATATATATATATGCCGTGAGATAGATAGATCACAGTATATATACTAATGTATGAAGTATATTCAACCGGACATTGGCGTAGCGGTTAGAGTGTTCGCCAATGGCCTGGGAGACCTGGGTTCAATCTAAGGTCGAGTCATACCAAAGACTCAAAAAATGGTACTTGATGCCTCCTTGCTTAACACTCAGCATTATAAGGTACGGATCAAGGGTAAAGTGGAGCAATCCTGGGAAAGGAGTAGCGCCCTTCCCTACACCTTGGTGTAGTAGCTATCGAAAAGGGAGCCTTCGGGTCACCCTCGACTATGGTCGCCAACTTTACTTTTTTACTTATAAAGTATATTTAAGCATCAGATGTTTTTGCAGGCATATTCTATGAAAGAAGATAGACAATGATTTGAAGTTGAGTTTATAATTACCCTTTTCTTGTTCACAAGTGAATTGTTGCCATACAATGCAATTCAAATATATATATATATATATATATCATCATAATCATCATGATATGCTGCTAGCACAGATTTCCCTGACCCTCTGTCGCTATTCATCTCTATCGTCCATCACTTCCGACATTCCTTCCAAGCTACATCCTGAATCAGTACAGAGTTGTAGATAGGTTCTAGGTGGTCACCCAATGCTTGCTCGTCCATGTGAAGGGGTCTACAGGAGTACATCGCTTATGAGTTTGTCCTTACTTCTCCAGCAGTGTCACACATTTCTTGTTCATCTATTTTGGATAGTTATCGAGATACAAAATAAGTGTCGGTACAGATGTTGTTTGGTGAGATGTTGCCTCCAGGATTTGTTCAGTACAGCTTGTAGCATTCTTGTACAATTGCCGTCAAGCTTTTTCTCCATCCGCTTCATCAGTATTTATGTGGTGCATCCACATAGCAGTATTATCATGACTGCTGCTTATATATATATATATATATATATATATTATCGTATCTGTGGCCTAAATACAATTTATATACACACACACACACACACACACATATATATATATATATATATAGCAAGAAATAGATTCAAGGATTTATTCATTAAATATATATATGCTATTCATTTATATATATATATATATATATATATATATATATATATAAGTGCATTTAGGTAACAGATTTTCTTGTAGGTATATCTTAATAAAGAAGATTGACAAGAATTTAAACTTGAGTTTTTTAATTAGCCTTTTCTTGTTCATGTGTGAAATGTTGCAAATGATGCTGACTGTATCTCTGCAGAGGGGTAAGAACCCCCAACCCATCGAGTGTCCTTGATATGACATTAAACAATCTGATGGTGAGTTTCTAGTAATGCCAGAGCTTTTGAGAATACAGAGTGCTCCTTCATTACCATCACTCTCAGATCCAATTTGACCTGGAGTGGTGGTACTTGATATAGTCCTATCTCTGGGTCAAATAGAACTGTTTGACATTTAAACTGAATGCAAACAAATGACTAATGCTTAATTGAATTGCTTGAAATAGAACTGTTTGATCATTTAACTTTGTATGAACAAATGATAAGTGCTTAAATGAATTATTAGTGATACATAGTAATTCTTGGAACCATTTAACTTTGTTGACTTTTGCTAAATTGAATGGTTTGAAATAGAACTGTTTGATCCTTTAAATGTGTGTATGTACAAAATCTGTTTACAAATTATATATTTAATATATATGTAAAAACAGGATTTGGCATTAAATAACCAACAATGGTTAATATGCCATTAAACCAAACTTATCTTAGGAACCTTGTTGGTCAATAGGCAAAATAATATAGAAATATGATTGCTAAATCTTTTTTATGCTACATGAATTTATCTTTTCTTTTATAGTAACAGTTACTGTCAGTAACCATTCATTGTAAATCTTTAATCAGCAAGAACGATTTATTTAAAGTCTTGACCCCTTAGTAATATTGTAGACAGGTACTTCAGCTAGTATATATACTGCCAAAATGGTGCAAAAGATCATGAGAATTAAAGTGGTTCATTGATTTATCGATAATCTAATCAAAATCTTCTACTCGTCTTCCAAACAACTAATCTATCTTCTGAGATGTTTTAAAATATTTACCTAACCTCTTCACTATGAACCAGATATGACACAAGGTAAATATTTTATCAGATTATAAATCATGAATTTAATTCTTACAATGTACTCAATATCTCTGGCCTTGTTTCAATCTAAGCTAAACTTGATAGACATCAACTAATTCATCTTCTAAATATCTGCAAATATTTCACTCCATGAAATGCGCTATTATCGTGACTAAGAGACTCACTATAAAAACAAAAAATAGAGAGCTTGATAGGCTACAGTAAGCAGTTTTTCCCTAAACAACCATATAAACTATTCATCTTATATAGTATACACACTAAGTATATTTGTTATTATTAGACGCAAGTCTCATTATTGCAAAATTTTCATCATTGTCAAAAAGAATAATCAGTAGGCAATTCAATACCATTGTCTACCTGCTGTGGATGTAGTGGTGAGCAATCACATGACAAAAAATCAAGCCAATTTTTGTGATTTGGAAGGCATTACATACAGAAACAATGGGTGCTTTCTTGATCCCATCAAAAACATAAATATTACCCCATATTTCACAATTGGACGGTTGCCATTCTTGAAGTCCCCAATGTTTTTACCTACATGTAGTAGTTCCCTGGTTCACTTCAATGGTCAGGCACCAGTAACACTCAGCAACTACTTCCTCTCACATATGCATGAAGAACAGCACATAAGTAAAGTTATACATAAACACTTACTGAGAACTATTGTAGAACGGAAATTTAACAGCTTCTTTGCAAGGCCTCGTTCCCCCCAAAAAGAAAGAACCATTTTGAATATTTATGTATATAAACTTCAATTAAAATTCCTGGAAAAGAAAGGGGTGCTTCTGTACCATAGCCATGATATGGCTATGTGTGAAATGGACATATAATGTTCATATCATATATACATAGAACATAGGATCTTGAAACACGAAAAACACATAACGACTTCTTTGTTCAGGTACAAAACTTTTTATTACCTTTGAGTTTAAAGGTTCTTCGACATAAGGAGAGAGAGGCACAATCTTTCTATGCTGGCTTTTTCATCAGCCCCCCCATCTCGTGCGGCACCCGCCACAAGGCCTCGCGAGCTAGCGAAAGCCAACCGTCTTCTCCCGAGGCAGGTCTCAACTCTACTAAATTTCTTCAAATTCCCAAAATCCTCCGTACGCTTCTGGTGCGCGACGTCATTCACACTCGCCAGCCCCTGTTTCCCATCTTGGGCTATTGTGACATCTCTGAGTGACATGTCCGCTCTGCGCCCACACGTGTGAATACCTGCGTTAATGTTGCACCTAAGTAATTCTTGCACTGAGCTAAAAGGTTCTTAGCCTAACTAAATCCAAAGGCATGAAACGAAATCCCTCAACCATTATATTACACTTCTACATGGAAATTGTTTGAAGTACTTGATACATCTCAGCTTGAAAAAAAAAATACTGAAAGAAAGGAGCACCAATGTCTATTATGAGTTACTTCCTTTGAACCATTACTGTATATATAAGGATTGGTCAATGCCACACAGAGCTCTTCAGTACTAAAGGAGGAATATTATAAAAGATATTATATTATATTATAAGGATTGGTCTATGCCACACAGAGCTCTTCAGTTGTAAGATGGAAGGAGTTGCATTAACAATATACAAGAGTCATGATGGATGTTGAACACAAGAACAATTATTTTAAAATAATTAGGGATTTCAGTTAATTATCTTAGCATTAAATTCTCTTTCTAGTAAAACTCGGAGATTAAAGTTATGGGTTTCATTTGTGAAGGTCAAGGCTCAAGTGGGCATTTATTTTATATTGACATGTAAATCCTGTAATAACAAGCAAATTTGAAGGTGGACATTTTGTTTTTAAATCAGCTGATTTTTAATATTCTGAGATAAACAAGTGGGTAGAATGAGCTGATGTTTGGGGTTTAGCAATGATGTGTCACTAAAGGACTTTACTTTAATGCGTAATTGTTGAGTTTAGAATGTAGATATATGAAACAGATTTGAAGACACGGGGCAGATGGCAGACCCCTACATTAGAGACCCCCAGGAGATAACGAATTATGCATGCACCCAATAACACAAATTGGTGGCAAGCAGGAAAATAACAATAATATAACACAGCTGCTGTGTCTGCCTCTTTCATCTCTTCCACTGTACAATCTGGCTGCCTATCTATTTTGTTGACACACTTTCTTTTCTCTATCTATTTTCACTGACAGCTAAATGATTCCACCAACCAATAACTTTTCATATCCTGCAACGTATGGAGTCGTATTGTGTTTGAACATGCTATTTATCATGGTGAGGTTACCATGGGATCAGGCTGAAACTGAAGGGGTAATGTTACACTACCTTATTTGGTGCTGTGAATCTCTTGAATGGTGCCACAACATTACACTCTGATCTGGGGTGGTACCTGTTAGGGTCCCATCTAAGAGTCAAATAGATCTGTTCAAATATAACTGTGTGCAAATTATTTGTATAAAGAATAATTATTTGAAGCTGTAGTTTCTTACTATTTCTTCTGCCCCAGTCATATAAGCAGTCAATACAATATTCCTGGTTAGTCACTCTTCTACTCTCACTCTTCTCTTCTCTTTTGCATTATACCAGTATCAGTTGCTGTTGAAATTTTAATTCTGTTACAAGTGATATTTACCATATCTTTTTTCTTGTCAAATACTTATGATTGAGCATTGTTTTGTTTGGTTTGTTTAATGGCATATCAACTTTTCTGGATTATTGAATACCAATGCTGTTTTTGTTGAAGAGAAGTAGTGGTACTATTTAACCCAGAGCTAATGAGAGAAATAGTCCAAGAGTAAACATAATAGTTTGTCTTTACAATCCAACCTGTTAGCCACTACACCAGAGGGCACCTTCTGGAGTATTTGCTTTGACTTTAATTGATTATTTTGTTGATATAGGATCTCAAAAGTTCTTCATCTGTTTCTATTTAGAACTGATTTTTTTTTTATTTCTAAACACAGGCATAAGGTTGCTTATAGTCTCTACTGCTGTTAACAAGACACACATGTCAGTAATAAACAGGTTCATTGTTGCTAAACATCTGATGGAAACAAATACTTTTAGTATGTCTTAACTATCAAAGTCAAGAGAGCTTCATTTTGCTTCTATTGAGGGTTATATTCTCTGTGGTTTGGTTTGGTTTGGTTTTATGGCATATCAATAATTATAGGTTATTTAATGCCAAGTCTTCTTTATACATATATATTAAATATGTATGATTTGGTTGGGTTGGGTTTTATGTCATATCAACCATTGTAGGTTATTTAATGCCAAATCCTTTTTATACATATATATTATATATATATATATGATTTGGTTTGGTTTGGTTTTATGGCATATCAACCATTGTAGGTTATTTAATGCCAAATCCTTTTTATACATATATATTATATATATATATAATTCGTGAACACATTTTGTAGATAACATTGTTAAATAAGCCTGAGCTCTTTTTTGCACACTGTTAAATAGTTATCAATCATTTGTTTACATATATAGTTGGTTCTATTTGACCCATATCAGGTGCGACCACTCCTAGTCAGAATGGACCTAGGAGTGATGGCAATGAAGGGGTACTTTGCATTCCCCAAATATCCAAAGATGGAGCCTTGCCTGCTGATGGTTTACTGTCATATCCAGGACACTCATGAAGTGGGGTCTTACCCCTCTGCAGAGATGCAGTTGGTTTATTCTACAGCCCCAGCTGACTGGGCTGTTATATTCTGTAAGATATTCATTGGTCAATATTGGCTACAAAGGATATGTGTATTTTTCAGAAAGGCTCATTGTAGCACAAGTTGCCAGAAAACTTTTGGAAATATTCACACAAATAACCTACATTGAAAGAATATGACTTATGAATTGGAACGACTTATGCAGCAATCATACCAGCCAAGATTCTAACAAGCGCCTGGTTTCCTTGCTTAATGGTATATCGACTTTCATGGGTTAATTAATGCCAAAACCATCCTTGTTGAAGGACCATAGTGGTACAATAAGTTTATTGCTTAAGAGTTTGTCCTTATTTCACCAGCTGTGCCCAAGATGTCTCACTCATCTTATTTAAATAGTTGGCGAGATGGGAGGTAAGTGGTTGTACAGTTGCAAAAAAAATGAACTCAGGTTCATTCAAAAATATTATCTACAAAATGTGTTCAGAAATTATATATTTGATATATATGTATTAAAAGAATTTGGCATTAAATAACCTACAATGGTTGATTTCCCATAAAACTGAACCAAACCAAACCAGTCTTGCGATTACATTCTCTTTCAGACTGCCATTTGATTTGTGAAATGGTTAGCAAGCTAGACAAACAAGCCTTCATGAGTGAGTTTGAATCTCATTGGGTGCCCCATTCATACAGCCTTGTGCCACATCTAATCAAAAAGCTCAGTAAATTACTACTGTTGGGAAAAGTATAAACCCCATTTATCCCCAAGCTATAGGTTAAAGAGTATCAATGATATTCTTCAACAATGATGGCTTTGGTAGGAAATAACCCAAGAGGGTTAATATGCCATAAAACAAAGAAAATAAACCAATGGTAATAACCATTACACCTTGAGTGCTTCAATATCTGTATTAGATAGGAATACTTGATATCAAACAAATGATTAGTATTGAATAAAAACAGTTGCTTAAAGTCATATAATTGTGTGTAAATCATTTCTATTAGATAGGAATACTTGAAACAATACGACTGTGTGCAAATCATTTGTATGTGCAAGAAACTCTTTAGAAGCTATTACACAAAAAAACAAAAATAAAAACATAATATGAATGTGATTTCCTAACTTCTTGGCATAAAATATCCCAGAAGAGTTTTCATACCATTAAAATCAATCAAAAATGTAATCCTTTAAAATCCAAGTGACCAGTATTTAGAATTACATTCAATGAATGTGATTCCCTAACTTCTAGGCATAACATAACCCCAAACAAGTCTACAATGCCATTAAAACCAGTCAATCAATAAACAAGCAATCTGAAATGCTAACCTTGAGAATCCAAGCCACCAGTATTTGTGCCACAATCAAGAAATATGGGCAACCTGAATTTTATCTGAAGAGATATTTCAACATTGCTGTTGTCTTTAGAATGTTCTAATCTGTTATTTCAAGAGAGAAATATTTGTTAAGTTAAAATAACTTTGGACCATATATTTTTGAGGGGATATTGTATAATGTATATTCTCAAGAGATAAACATAATCACAATCTGTCCATTGACTGGCCTCTGTAACTGCTGATATATAATGGTTTGGTTACCATATTACCATTGGCTTGATTCCAGCAGGATATCATTGCATTTGGAGTTCTGCTTTCATAGCATTTCGGTGGCCATTCAGCATGAAGGCACCATGACTCAAAGCATCTCAACCTTTGTACCCGTGACTAACAAATGTTTAGAAATGGCTCCAAACATCTGAATTCCTTAATAAAGTCTGCAGCAAGTAATAGAGGGTTATACAAAAATAGAACTAAAAAAAGAAAAGAGAGAAAAAAATAAAAGCAGAAAGAAAGATACAAAGAAAAAAAAAGATGTAAAAAGAAATAAAAACAAACTATTTTTTCGTTACTAACATCATGGAAAGATGTTTTTTTCGTTTGTTTTTTTTTCAGATAATCCATTTAGAAAAAGATTAGTAAGATTAATATTAAGATTAGGATTAGTAAGATTGATACTAATTTGTGAGTCATCACATGATTTTCTTTTAGTTTGGTTTCTTTGTTTAATGGTATATTAACCTTTGTGGATTATTCAATGCCAAAGTCATCATGGCAGAAGAACAGCAGTGATACCACTTGACCTATAGCTAGCAGGTGGATAAGGAGGTTCATACCTTTTCCCAAAGGTATTACTACAAAACTGGACACAATAGCATGACTGGAGTTTGAACTCACTCCTTTTGAAGCCCCACTCCTGCACTTTAGCCATTATGCCAGAGGGATTACTATAATTTATTCTTTTTTTTATTGTTTGATTGGTTAAAGGCACATGCGTTATCTTTTACCTTTTTTTCTGTTTAATAGCAAGCAACATTTACTGCCAAGATTTTTTTTTCATTTTCAAACAAAACTTAATGCTATAAGTTCCAGAAATTTTTTGAAATGATCTCTAACATGTACAATATTCAGTAGTCGCCTAAACAAAGAATAAAAGGAGATTACATATCAAAGACTTTAAAAATGGTACTTGATACCTTCTTGCTTAACACTTAGCAATATAAGGTATATATCAAGGGTAAAGTGGAGCAAACCAGGAAAAGGAGTAGCGCCCTCTTCTACACCTTGGTGTAGTAGCTATTGAAAAGGGAGCCCTCGGATCACCCTCAACAAAGGTTGCCGACTTTACTTTTACTTACATACTTTATCTTTAGTTTATGCATATTTCACTTGAAAGAGACTTAATATAGATATTCCTTTTTCTAGAGCCAAATTGAAGAATATGTCTTGTTTTTTTTTTTACATTTGTAA
>OY757910.1:31988573-32113573 GCA_963585895.1 Sepioteuthis lessoniana | reverse complement strand
AAGCCTGATCATCATTTTACCTGTTAAAAAGTGGTGGTGTAGTAATCATGCACAAATAAAGATACAGAGACAAAATCAATTCACTTCTTAAAGACACAAACCTATGAAATATCTAATTTAATTACCATCAACAAAGACATTATTTCTTTCACCAAATTCTTACAAAAACAAAAAAAATTTCCCTCATTGAACACCAATCTACAATACCCACATTATACAGCCTACCCATAATCCATAAACCAAACATCCCCCTACGACTCATTATTTCCAACATTGGTAGTACCACTAACAAAATAGCTCACACCATGACTAAAATATTACCCCCCTTACTAGGGACAATAAGCCCCTCACACGAAAGGGAGAGAGAAAGGCTATAAGATAAAATGAATGGGAAAGTAAATGGGGGTTTACCTAAGTCTTGGTCAGGATAGCAATGGACACTGGGTTAAACATAGAAATGTATCATCAGTAAATTGGTGATGGGTTGTGATTGACCAGGAGAAACTCAAATGGAAGAGCCATTAAGGAGGACATGGAATAGAAAACAGGAAAAGAAAGTCTGTTGGGGACATGATGTGATGATGTGAAGACTAGCCAAAAATTTCTGTACTCATTTTTTGGTGAGCTCAGCCAAGGGGACCCATACATGCTGTAAAGCTGTGAAGATGGAACTAGTGAGCAAGCACATCAAAGAACTACAACAGAAAACAAGAAAGATAATATTAAGGTCTGTTCTCTCTCTCTCTCTTTCTCTCTCTCTTTTTCTTTCTCTCTGTCCTCATGATGTTTTATTTCTCTCTGTCTTGCTAAAATGGTGGACTCGTTTTTCATACTGTTTCTCTCTTCTTGACAACTACTATAAGGTGTAGAATGAAATAAACTTTTGTATTAGTGAACTAAAACAGTGTTTTGTGTTTTTATCACTTTTTTCATGGTAAAGTTTCAACAGGAATCCAACTGACACTGAAGCCATTGTACTAACCTCATAGATTTGTTAGAACTGCGGTGGTACAAATGTCTATGCAGTGCCATAGTGCTCTAAGGGTCTACAGAGAATGGTGGAGGTGCAAGCAACTATTTAGTGATATAGTATTACAAATGTTTATTTGAGAACTGTAGTATTACACTTAGTGCTGATCCTAGTCATTCCTCAGCGTTAACTAGTCAAGGTTACAAACAATTATACCACCAGGCCATTGGCCTACTGAATAGAGTGTACAGCAATGCTCCAGGAGACTGAGTCATACCAGGTAGAGTCATACCAAAGACTCAGAAAGTGGTACCTGATGCCGCCTTGCTTAAGACTCAGCATTATAAAGTAAGAATCTAGGATAAAGTGAAGAAATCCAGGGAATGGAGTAACGCCCTCTCCTACACTTTGGTGTAGTAGCTATTGAAAAGGAAGTCTTTGGGTCACCCTCAATGAAGGACGCCAACTTTACTTTATACCATGGTAGGATGCCTCCTGAGATGTGTTCTTTGATGATCTTGTTGAAGAGAGGAAATCAAAAGAAAAGAAAAAGGAGAAAGTGAAAAAATCTAAAAATATATCACAACATACTTTTGAAGGAGTGCTTTTGGATGCCAACATAAGCTAGTTTCCCATTATTACATAAAATAACAATTATTTCCTAACATTCACCTATTATTGAAATTCTCTTCTTTATTATTTGGTTGTTAAAAAAAATAATGACTGTCAAAGTCACTGCTTTATTGTGCAGAATAAACATCAATGATAACAACACTCACTGACCCAGGAGTCCCAACTAGTATCCAGTTGGCAGCCAAAAATAAGATGGGCTGCAACTCAATACAATCATTGCCCCATTACTGAAACAAGGTGGTATATATATATATATATATATATACAACAATATAGAGTTCTAGAGAGTTTACTTTACCTTGTAACTCAACTTGCTATATGACTGAGAGCTGACTTATATCTACAGAAATTAACAATTTCAACAATGACGGGTTTTATTATGAGTTTAAATCTGAAATTGACCATTATTTTCCAAACAATCAATCAATCTATCAATCGCCAATAAAATTGTGTCTTTGTTAAGATCCAAAATTGCATCTAATATTGGGGCTCCAGTTTTGAACCTCTCAAGAGTGTGGACTACCCCTTCATTGTCATTACTCTCAAGTCCACAGTTATCCTGAGTGGTAAGCCCTGTCAGTATGGGCTGTAAAATGTGCTGATTCCATCTCTGCAGAGGGGTAAGACCTCCTACCAAAAGATTTCCAGGATATTACTCTAAATCATCTGATGGTGAGGATCTTGTCTTGAAGCTTTAGTGAATATGCAGTATCCCATCATTGACATTGCTCCTGGATTCACACTGACCTGGGGTGGTAGAACCTGTCAGGGTCCCAACTATGGGTCAAATAGAACTGTTTGATCATTTACTATACTTGAAACCATTTAACTGTATGCAAACAAACAAGCTCTGGCTTGTTTAAAATGTTATCAACAAACTATTCATTTACAAATGATATATATCTAATATATGTATGTATAAAAATGATTTGGCATTAAATAACCTATAAGGGTTGATATATCATAAAAACCAGCCAACTGACTGTTACAAGATGAGATCTTGCCTTGATTTGAAAAAACAAAAAGAAAGAAAAGAAGAAAAGAAAAAAATAAACGGAAGTTAACACTTCGAGTTCTCAACTCAAAATGAAAAGTTAGTCGCTCACGCATGGGCTCCGCGCAGAACTTCCGTTTGCGATAAATTAACAAAAAAAAAATACATTAATAAATATCCAATCAGAACGCTTCCCGCGGGGCACAAAAATTGCCGTTTGTGAGCCTACAAAAAATATATAAATAGACGGACCAAATAATCATCAGTCAGACTTGTTCTTTCACACGACCCGTGTTAAAGATTCTTCGCCACCGTCCGGCGCCTGTCATCCGATACATCAAACGATCGCCGCCGCTACCAACGCTGTCCTAAATCCGAGAAAACCATCCCTTCACCACGAGACAAGTACAGTACATGAACTTTGTAACTACTACCACTGAATTCATTCTTTAACTGTGAACATATTTCTCCATTCTACTCTCTGTACTTAATCTATTTATAAAAAATTTTCTATAACATCATTACTGTGTTATTGTGAGTATCTATACGTTCTTTGTTTTGCAACTATACACATTTCTCGCCCACAACTCAGAATATAACACTGGTGTCAAGCGTGCAGCAAAACAAGTATGGAATACTCCGGCCTTTCTCGATCAGAAATCTTGGAACTTATAAAACAGCAAAAAGCAGCGATTCTCCAAACGAAAATTGACATGGAGCCGGCAGATAACCCGCAAGCACAATTAATCATTAGTGAACTGAAAACAGACCTCCACGAACTTTTAACTGCTCTGCAAACTACCGCGCACGATCGATCGCACACATTGCAACAACACACCACAAACTATGAGCTTCTATTGCGACAGCAGTCACTTCGGGACGCCACAAAATCCATCCGGACCTTCGAACCGGGCAGCGATGTAAACCGCTTCATTACCGACCTTAATAAGGCTTACACCATACATGTTAAGCCAGAATTAAGGGAATATCCTGCAATGGAGAAGGAGTTTGTCAAGCTGGCAAAGCAACTACTGAACGAAGGCATCTTCCAGCAGATGGAGGACTCAAGACAGCCCACGTCCACGTTCTAGGAACTAAAGGCTTACCTTATATCCACCCACGGGAGCCAAATGACAAACTTTCAGTACCTAAGCCGAGCATGGGACCTTCAGCGACATGAGGGAGAGAAACTCACTGATTTTGCAGGCCGACTTGAAAACACAATCCGAGAGGCCACAGTCCACATCACGGCAAAATTCAAGTCGGACAAAATGCTGAGATGACGGCCGAAACTGCGTTTTCCCTAATGGGGGCCATGCTCATGAGTGAAAAGATCAAGGCATGGACACCTAACATCTATCCACACCTCGTCAAAACTATGGACAGACACTACTCAGCCAGCGATACGCAACGCTATCTTGATCGTGGTATCAAAACGGACATCACCACCGCCGCTGAAACCACTGCGCTGATGGCGAGCCAACCTACACACTCTGACAAACCTCGTAGCCTTGAAAGTGACAAGATACTAGCCGACGTACAGCTACAGTTGCTGGATCTGAACAAGCAACTGCGGCAAACCCACAGGCGGAACCCATCCATTGTTGACTGGAAAAGTCGAACCGCCCCCACCTACAACATGAAGCACAACCGGGCACAAAGAAGCGCTGGTCAACCCAGCCAACAAGCAATGTGCAAAAACTTTTTACGAGGCCGCGCATGCTTTAAGGGCAACAGGTGCCCATATTTTCACCCCACTCATGCTCAAGCACACATAACGACCACTGACACCGGTTTACCTGGAATAGATAGCGATCAGCACAACCATGAACACGCGACGCGCTTCGACGAACTGGATTTTCGGTTGGGACCGAACGAGATGTGATGACTCGTTCCCAGGTCCATGTATCCACTCAGCATCATCACACATTTAACGTTCAAATCCGACCTGATCTCCGATCGCCCCTTGTTCAGATCAACCTCCGCAACAACGGCATCACATTCTCCGGTGTAGGCATGTTGGATTCCGGATGCACGACTTGCATCATTCCCATTTCTCGCTTACCTGAAGATGCAAGAAGACACATGTCCAAATCCAACATCCGAGTCAAAGGAATCGGAGGGAACATCTCTATTCTGGGCAAGCTCACCTGCGACATTACCTTGGGTGACGATACTTCCCCCGCTTTCTGCAACGTCGACACACTGATCACGACATCAGACATTCCCATCTTGATCGGTCAGAACATACTCGGCCACCACACACTGTTATCCTATACTATCGATAACCAGAAGGCGACTGTAGAACTTGCGCGCACACTCCCATCTGGCAAGCTAAAACATACTGTCCCGCTCTCTACAACCGTCCATCCAAGGATAAAACCGACCCACAACCTTTCACACGGCGCCCTAACCATTTCTAACGAGGAACCACGAGCCACAGCCAGATCATCGCCTAACGGGTTGACTCTCAACCAAAAACTCCATTGGCTTAAGCAAACCGTAGGCCTATCGCTTCCAGACCATCATAGCCGTAGTGAATTAGAAGCTACCGCCGATTTACTCATCAGCTATGCGGACATTCTCGGCACCGACGACAATAGAAGGGGCACTTTCATCAAGCCCATACGCATACCAACCAACGGCCAGTCCAGGAGCCAAAAACAGCACCCTATAGCCCAAGCACTGGAGGGTGACGATGACGCGGAAATTGCCCGCATGGCAAGTGAGGGTGTTATCGAACCTTGCAACAACCCTAAAGGATTTAACAGTCCCGTTTTTGCCGTCCGCAAGAAAAACGGAAAGATTCGAGTGGTCACAAATTTCAAAAGAACCCTCAACAGGGTGTTAGTCGATCTCGACCCATACCCAATACCTACCATTGACTCGACATTCAACAAGATTGGCGAAGGTAACAAATACTTCTCAACACTCGACCTCCGCAATGGCTATTGGCAAATCGTTATTGATGAACGTGACCGCCATAAAACGGCCTTTACTTGGAAAGGACGCTGTTTCCAATACACCCGTCTGGCCTTCGGTCTAACATCCGCTGGACAAATCTTCTCTCGATGCATAGCTGAGGCTCTCGACACAGTGGCCTCACGCGCGAACATATCGTCATATATCGACGATAATCTTGTCCACGCCAAAACCTTCGAGGAATATGTCACAGCGCTGGAGCAATTATTTATTGCTCTACGCAAGTTCGGATTAAAACTAAACCCAGAAAAATGCATTTTTCTTGAGTCCGAAGCTAAATTTCTCGGTCGCATCGTGAATAGCGACGGGTTCAAGGCCGACCCCGAATATGTCCGCGCAATTATCGACATGAAACCCCCGACAACGAGAAAAGAACTACAAAGTCTCATCGGACGTCTCGTATGGATTCGGCAATTCATCGAGACACGCCTAAACGAGAGCATCAGAACCGATATGTTCTCCAATCTAATGGCCCCCATAAACGAACTAAACAAGCCCGGACGGACATTCATCTGGACCGAAGGGGCCAACAAGGCTTTCAATAAAATTAAGAAGCGCCTCGCTTCACCACCAATCATTTCATTCCCCGATTTCACCGGACTCTTTACCTTCACCACCGACGCCAGCGATATCGCATGTGGGGCCATTCTCATGCAAGAGAATAAACACGGCCAAAAGAAAATAATAGCAGTGGCCTCACACACCTTTAACGCGACGGAGCGCAACTGGTCAACAACTGAACGCGAGGCATATGCGATAAAATGGGCCATCACCAAATTCGATTACTTCTTGCGTAGTCGTCCCTTCGTCGTCCTCACAGAACATCGATCTCTCACATACTTGGATCAACGTGAATTCAACAATGCGAAGATACGACGATGGCAGGAGGAAATATCGTGCTACAAATTCGTCTTGGAATATGTAGAAGGTGAATCGAATGTCTGGGCAGACATGCTCAGTCGGAGATATGGCCACAGCAAGGACAAGCTTACGGCAGACCCCACACCTGCAGGGAAGCGCTTCAAACTCCAAGGCTCCAGTCTAAACATCTACGTTCCATCCTGGTGCATGGACGAAATCAAGAGCTCCCAGCTGCTCCCTGGGACTCACACAACACGGAACATTCAGCATCATCTGCAGGCCATCGACGCATTCCTCGCGTTTCATGCCACATCGACCATCCCGGTTGAAGAGATAGCTGACCACATGGGTATTGCAGCGGAACAAGCCTCTGATGACACACTTTCAAAAATCATCAGAGCTCTTCAGTTGGCAACCCCAAGACCGGACGCTACCCTACTCGACCCCAAAGATCATCGTACCGGGCTATATAACAAGCACATGCACCAATTCTACTTGGAACCTGGTACATCTGTATTGATGATCAGGGATACTACAAACACACCAAAACTGGTAGTACCCTACAAGCTCCGGACAAAATATCTCCACCAAGCCCATGACTGTGTCAACCACTCAGGGATCTCCCGCATGCAGGAACACCTATCCAGCTACTGGTGGGAGTTCAAAAATCGCGATATCAGGGCGTATGTTCAGTCATGCCAAACCTGCGCTAAACGCAAGGGAAATTACGGCATGCGCCGAAACTGGTCCACGGGCCATTGCAAGAGAAGCTGAAAACCATTCGAGGTTGTCTACATAGATTTTGTCTCAATGCCCCTCTTAAAGGGCAAGCGGTACATCCTTACTATTCTAGACAGCTTCAGCCGCCACCTCATGGCCATACCATGTGCCAGAGACCGCGCAATCGACGCAGCCCGCGGACTCTACCAGTTCTTTCTTCGTCACCGCGAGATTCCCCGCATTGTCTCCTCCGACCGAGGAACCCACTTCACTGGCGAGGTCTACAAGGAATTTTGTGACCTAACCTCGATCACCCGGGAACTTCACTGCCCGTGGCGACCACAAAGCTCGGGGAACATTGAGAGGCAACACCGGACCTTAAAAAACGCCCTTTACATGATCTGCGAAGACAGAAACTGTGAATGGACGGATGTTCTCGAATCGGCAGTTTCCTCAATGAATGCCACAGCCAACACCGCCACTGGTGCATCCCCGCACTACATTATCACCGGGCGCCAACCAAACATTGGTCTACCGAAGATCCCCTGCCAAGACATCGTTAACAACAACCCAGGTGCTTACGGTATGCAGATAAACGCTTTGCTCCGACAGGTGCATCAAAGAGTCGCCTTAGCGAACAACGAGGCTGACCACAAAATGGAAGCCAAACTGAACCGCAGCATCTTCAAAGACCCGATACAAGTCGGTGACAAGGTGCTACTCCACCGACCGCAATCTGCAACAGCCCACTTGTCTCACCTGCCTTGGATAGGTGACTTTGAGGTCACCAAAACGAACGGTTTGGTGGTTCAAGTGAAAAACGAAAACTGTGAAACGCATTGGGTTCACCGCGGACACGTCCGTCGACTCGTACCACGACCAAATGACCTGCAACACATGCATCGACCACCCCCACCTCCAGCTCTATCCCCACCTCACCAAATTCCCAATCACCCGTCGACACGACCACTCCTACCTCCTTGTCCACCCCGGCAACCTACCCATCACCCGTTGTCACGACTCCCTACACTTTCGTCAGGGGAGCATCTTGTCGCAAATGACTGCAGTTCCGGAGACAATACCCAAAACCCAACGAAACGAACAACACGAGGGCAACTCCCAGCACGCTTTAAAGACTTCGTTATGTGCCAAAAAACAAAATAAATAATACACACACCATCAAACAAAACAAAAACACGCACGCAAGCAAGAACTAACAACATAGCAACCTCAAATCATGGTAAGATCTAGGGGAGCTGTTACAAGACGAGATCTTGCCTTGATTTGAAAAAACAAAAAGAAAGAAAAGAAGAAAAGAAAAAAATAAACGGAAGTTAACACTTCGAGTTCTCAACTCAAAATGAAAAGTTAGTCGCTCACGCATGGGCTCCGCGTAGAACTTCCGTTTGCGATAAATTAACAAAAAAAAAAATACATTAATAAATATCCAATCGGAACGCTTCCCGCAGGGCACAAAAATTGCCGTTTGTGAGCCTACAAAAAATATATAAATAGACGGACCAAATAATCATCAGTCAGACTTGTTCTTTCACACGACCCGTGTTAAAGATTCTTCGCCACCGTCCGGCGCCTGTCATCCGATACATCAAACGATCGCCGCCGCTACCAACGCTGTCCTAAATCCGAGAAAACCATCCCTTCACCACGAGACAAGTACAGTACATGAACTTTGTAACTACTACCACTGAATTCATTCTTTAACTGTGAACATATTTCTCCATTCTACTCTCTGTACTTAATCTATTTATAAAAAATTTTCTATAACATCATTACTGTGTTATTGTGAGTATCTATACGTTCTTTGTTTTGCAACCATACGCATTTCTCGCCCACAACTCAGAATATAACATGACCAACTAGAATGGTAGAATCTGTTAAGGTCTTGTCTATGTGTCAAATAGATCTATGTGAAAATTATTTGTATTCAATAAGAACTTAAACAACAACACAAAAAATGTAAATATGATTGTACAAGGAATGCAATTTGCTAGCATCGATGCATAAAATAGCCCTAGACTGGTTAATATGCCATTAAAATCAATCAGTCAACCATGTTTGATTTGGTGCTCCACACTTGCTGCCTTGTGTCACATTAAGAGTATCAGTAAGGGTTTGATGATTATCACTACTGAAGCAGGAATACCTCACATAATGTAAAGGTTAGCAAGTCAGGGTCGCAAGCCATTACTTTCTCTCTCCCTCTCTCTTTATATATATATATATATCTAGGATATCATCATCATCATCATGTTATGCAGCCAGCACCAATTTCCCTTATTCACTCTTGCCATTCGTCTCTATCTCCCATCGCATTCAGCAGGTCCTCTCGACTACATCCTGTATCCATACAGAGCTGTTGTGGATAAGTTCTAGCTAGTCGTCCAATTAGACAAACAAGACATGTAGGACACTACTGGAGGAGTAAGGACAAACTCATTTGTGACATTCTCCTGAGAACCCCATCGCATGGATGAGCAGGTGTTGGATAACCAGCAAGACCTTAACATTGGATATAGTATGGTAGTTATATATATATATATATATACACAAGAATGCTGCGAGCAATCTTGAACAAGTCCTGGCGGCAACACCCCACAAGACACCAACTGTACGGCCACTTGCCTCCTATCACGAAAACGATTCAAGTTAGACAAACCAGACATGCAGGACACTGCTGGAGAAGCAGGGACGAACTCATAAGAGATGTCCTCTTATGGACCCCCACACATGGCCGTGCGAAGGCAGGACGACCAGCACGAACATACATTCAGCAGCTATGTGAGGATACGGGATGTTGTCCTGAAGACCTGCCTAGGGCGATGAACGATAGGGAGGAGTGGCGAGAGAGGGTCAGGGATATCCGTGCTGCCAGCACGACATGATGATGATGATGATATATATATATGCAATATTATATGTGTATATGTGTATGTGCATTTATGTGCATATATATATATATATATGTATAAAAATATACACACATATACATGAATACATACATAAATCAAGAGAGAGAGAGAGAGAGAGAGAGAGAGAGGGAGAAAGGGAAAGAGATAGGTGAATTAGGTAGATTGTGTATGTAAGTCTTTACATCAAATTGTTTTGCTTGTATATAAATAAGAAGGAAAGAGATCTGCATATAATAATGAATATGGTAAATGTTGAAATTACCTTCTTTTGAATTTCAGGCAGTGATCTCTTCACTTCTTTCTTTTCTTTGGCAATGCTGACCTTATGTCTTTCCATTAATTTTCCCATCTGCTTTCCAGCCAGGCAACACCTTATGATAATACTCAACAACGTTACCTCTAGCCCAATGACTAGCCATCAGAATAAATAACCTTCTTCTATCGACGAAGCTCTTTTGCCTTGACATGTCGAACCAATAAAACCACCAAACCCCTAACCCTAACCCTTTTCTCTTCCAAAAGCAAAACACTTGAACGGACTGCTGATACCGCTTCTGTGCTGTGAGCAATTCTGTCCAACTTATCAATCTCCTTTAGCTAATGTACATAATGAATATTCAAAAATTCAGCCTTAGGAATGGTGACAAGGTTTCTTCCCTAACTCACCTGTCTGAAGATGGTGAGTACTTCAAGTTACAAGGAACTCATAACTGCTGATATAAAACAGAAATCACTCTGCAGCACAATAGATTCTTTCATATAATTTTCCTGCACAATGATTCCATTTCTTAATATTTCAATAACGGCTGCCTTTAGAGCATTTGTGATAACAGACTGCTCTTGAGCAGGGCAGCCAAATCATTATACCTATTCATACTACAAGGATGAGTCAAAAGTTTTGCAATATTTTGGTAACATGAGGTACAATTTGGCTGTACTCCAGGTTCTTTTGCTGAGATTAAGATGATGACGAACCACATTAAACCGTGAGATTCCTAGCTTACCTGATACTCTTCAAGCCTCTATGGCTTGGAGTATGGGTTTGAAATCCATGGTTTTAGGCTTAGGTGACTTTGCTGAATTGTTGAGGATCTTGCAACCTAAGTGAAATTTCTCAAACCCTCTGGTTTCCTGTACAGTGATAAACTACATTTTCACCTTTTGCACAACAAACGTTTTTGGCTGCTTCTGCCGCATTACTGTTCAATTTTACTCATTAGTTCCAGAATTAGACTACATTGCACATTCATCAACACAGCTTTCAAATCACATTCAGTAAAACAGTGCACTATGTGTCAGAGCACCAACTACCACAATACTACTTAACCCCAGTGGGTATCTTTCACAGCTGGAACTGCTTTGGTCATGTGATGTATGCAGCACAAACTAGCAGATACCAAAATTTCACAAAACTTTTGACTCACATGAGTAATGAGGTAGTGAAGCTACAGTTCAAAGTAGTGTGGAGTAACCCTTTTCTTGTCATTACTCCCAGGTTGGCTTTAAACAGGAGAGGTAGTACCTGCTTGGACCCTATCTATGGGTGAAATTTATTTGAAATAATGTTTAACAATATTTGTTCTTAAATTATGATATTATAACAAAGTATATATTTCTTTGTCTAAAGTAATTAAATTATATTAAGATAAATTAAAATAATGTTATATTCTCATGTGCCGTATCATAAACGACACAATAATAACAATGCAATGATAAAGACAGACACACGCAGGAAGTCTTCTTTAACAAAATATTTACCTCTCACTTTATTTGTAAGGGTTCGAAAAGGGTTACTCAAGGTTTGCGTGTGAGAGGGAGCTGGAGACCGAACAGAAACTGTAATATTTTGACCCCATTGTTATGACCGTCAACGTTGTGTCTTTCTTGTTCTCCTGATGCTGGGGTCCACTCTGCTGGGTGCTGGCTTTCTTTACTGCATCATATCAGCATCTTCTCTGGACCCCAATTCATTAGGGCCCTAAGGCCCCTTCGGCCTGGTGTGGCTTTCCTACCACATCTCGTCTCCAACTGGCTACAATTCAACTGGCCTTTTGTTCAATTCGTCGGCCTATTGGTCCACATATGGACACGCCTCCACGCCTCCGCAATTTCTTCCGATATCTGGCGATTAGGATAAGTCACTTCCGCTATCTTTGGAATGGCCTGTGTGATCATCATCAAGCGGAAATAACTGTCATGCAGTTCAGAGGTCACTCTCTTCCGGTGCATCACTCTGTAGTGGCACAGTGGGACCTTCACCTTGTCCCATATTATCAGCCTTAATCAGCCCACGCGATCTCTTTCGATTACTGGCCATTGGATTGTGTCACTTCCTTCCGGTGCATCACCTTGGAATAGCATTTTTGGGCCGGGTCAAAGGTCAAAATATTACAATAACATTATAAATTCATCAGCTCTTTAGATATTGATACTGCAGTTTGATCAAAATAGTTAAGTTGTTGCTCAGTCGACTGGGGCTGTAGAATACACTGACCTCACCTCTGCTGAGGGTAAAACCCCGCCAAAGAGTGTCCTGGATATGATACTAAGCAATCTGATGGTGAGGTCCAAGTAATGCTGGAGCTTTGGGGAATGCGGAGTACCCCTTTATTGCCATCACTCCCAGGTGCACTCTGGCCCAGAGTGGTAGCACCTGATAAGGGTCCTATCTATGGGTTAAATAGAACTAACGGCATACTTATGCTAAACTGAACTGTTTGACTAAACTGAATAGCTTGAAATAGAAATGTTTTTGGACAATTAAACTGTACTTACATCTAAACTGCATGTTTATGCTAAACTGAATTATTTGAAATAGAACTGTTTTTGATATAGAAACTGTATTTACACTAAACTGAATTGTTTAATATAGAACTATTTTGACATTTAACTGTATGTAAACAAAATTTATACTTATACTTTGCTGAATTAGAACTGCTTGACTAAACTAGATTGTTTGAAATAGAAATGTTTTGGACAATTAAACTGTGTACTCATGCTAAACTGAATTGTTTGAAATAGAACTGATTATTTACATAAAAATGGATTTGGTATTGAATAACCAACAAAGTTTGCTATGCCATAAAACCCAACCAAACCAAACCAAACCAAAGAAGTTAGCAAATAATTATAGTTTTTATCATTTGTAGTTTTAAGAATCCTTGAACGCATACATTAGTAATAAGAATACTTTAAAACCTAAATTATTTTTGTGTTCAATTTATAATATTTTTCCTCTACTTTAAAAAAAAAAGAAAATGTACATAAATTATTATTACAAATACTATAGACTACTGATTGAAACCATCATCATCATCATTTTCATCATCATCATCATCATCGTCGTCAGGATGCACAGACAACCTGGAGTTCCCTGACTCTCTTTCTGTCTCTCTGTCTCTCTCTATCTGTCCCAATCATCCATTATTCTTTGTTGGGCTTTCAAACTACATCCAGTGTCCATGGAGAGCTGATGTAAGTCCTTGCTGGTTGGCAAATACTGGTGAAATTATGTGTCAGGGTCCATAGAAGAATTGCACTTATGAATTCGTCCTAGCTTTTCCATTGATGTTCTGTATATATCGTTCATCTTACTTGGATAGTTTTTGAGATAGGAGGTAAGTGGTCATACAGCTGCTGATTTGTGAGGTGCTGCTTCCAGGATTTGTTCAAAACTGCATGTAGCATTCTTGTGTAGTTCCCATGTAACTTTTTCTCCATATGTTTTTTATAGCATCCTGGTGGTGCAGCCATATAATAGTATTGAAACAGCCACAGTTTGAAAGAAATCACATTTTTTTTTATCAGAGAGATCAGATTTCCATATGATCAATAACCTGTCAATTGCAATTCACATCTTCACTAAGTGTACATTGACATCCCTTTCAATAGATGAGATATTACTGCTGAGGTGTGTGAACTTGTCTACTAGTTTAAGAATGAAGAGGACTCTGTCTTGTTTAAAACTCATGTACTCTGTTTAATTTGCATTCATGAAAGGGCCAATGCCTCCTGCTACTTGCTCCTGGCTATGCAGTCAGGATTCAGCTTGGGTAAGTGTAATTTATGAGAAGTGCCAGATCATTTGCATAGTCTAGATCTGTTATACTTTGTAGGATATCGTCTGCTTCTTGCCTTTTTAATGTAAAGCCATTTTCTTTTATTAGATCTATTGATGTTCATAGTATGTAGTCTTGGTAGATAAAAAACAAATATGGTGCAAAACTCCTGCAGCAGCAGCAGCAGCAGCAGCAGCAGTTAGCATCCCCATCAGTTGAGCAAACTATTGCTTACATGTTTTTGTTAAGCATCATTATAGCTGTAACAATTTCTTTTGGGAGACTATATTCTAACCGAACCATTGGCTAATTGAGTAGAGTGTTCACCAATGGTCCAGAAGACCAGGGTTCAATCCCAGGTTGAGTCATATCAAAGACTCAAAAAGTTGTAATTGATGCTGCCTTGCTTAACACTCAGCATTGTAATTTAAGGATCAAGGGTAAAGTGGAGCAATCCAGGGAATGGAGTTGTGCCATCCCCTACACCTCAGTGTGGTAGCTGTTTAAAAGGGAGCATTTTCTCGATTTCTAGTTTGATAAATTCGAGAAGCAGAGGATTATAAACCTTTGCAGCGAGAGTACAAAGAGTTTTTAGTGAGGTCACCTTTCTTGGGGATAGGGAGGATGCTGCCTTTTGTTGATTTTTTTTTATTGTGTTTTGTTTATAGACATCATGGCATAATCAAAGAAGTATGTCATCAAATTTCTTTGTTTTCTATACTTCAGGAGGTTTTCCATAGAAGCTTGCAGGTTTTCTGCTTTTAACTTTAAAAATTTTCATGTTAATAACTTGAAACGGTATATTAGTGTTATGAAATAGCCGAGGGATTTCGGTTTATGCCTTTGAGTTTAGTTAGGCTGAGAACCTTTCGGCTCAGCACATGAGTTGGTTGGGTGTAAGATTGAAGCAGGTGTTAATGCGGGTGCGCGCGAGCAGATGGAGGTGTCACTCAGATGTCATAACAGTCCGAGACGATACTGGGTGACAAGGTGCGGGTGACGTCACGCACCGGAAGCACGCAGAAGTTTGTGTGAGAATTTGAAGAAAATAAGAGTCGGGTTTTAGACGCCAAACGAGAAGGATCGATTTTGGAGCTCGCAGGCGCGAGGCGAATGTACACCCGATGGGGGCCGCTCGAGTTGGGGGCCAAATCAATAAGACAGCATAGAAGATTGTGTCTCTTCTCCTTACGTCGAAACCTTTAACTCAAAGTTAATAAAAAGGTTTCATACCTGAACAAGAAGTCGTTACGTGTTTTCGAATGCCGAGATTCCTATGTTCTTTATATGTTCTATCGTTAATGAACATTACATGTCTATTTTGCACATGGCCATATTCGTGTATATGGCTACGCAACATAGTCATATTTGGTGCCATAACTTGGGCATATCGTTCATGATATGGTTTACGATTGGGTTACCATGGTTCCACGAAGACGATCAGAGAAGCGGCTAAGAACAAGGAGGAATCTATTTCGGAGCGGCTTGTTCAGGCGATCGAGGGAGAGAGAGAGAAAACACAAGGCCCAAGAAAATAAGAAACAAGGAAAAGAGACCAAAAACAAGAAGAACAAATTCGGTACCCCCCAGAAAGAAAAAGGAAAATGTCCAGCACCGAAAAAAGAAGAAGAACAGCGCAACCCCAAAAGAAAAAAAAAAGGAAGGCGTGAGAAGAAAAGAAAAAAAAGAAGCAGCACAACTCAACTCCAAGAAAAAAAAAAAAAGGAAAAATGCATGAGGAAAAGAAAAAGAATAAGAAGATATTTGCTCAATTACGTCTGTCATAGTTTAATTTACGAATAGAGTTTGAATGGTTGTGGAGGATAGATTTGGAAATAATTCTAAAATTTAAAAAAAAAAGAAGAAAAATCGTTGGTAGCATAGAAAATTATGATTACTACGGTATGGGACTTAGTACCGTGGTGGGATGAGAGAAAGAAAGAGTAACAGAGAAATAAGCTCGCAGTGACAGAGAAGAAGAAAGAAAGGTGGTCGCTGTGTGGACAGAGGATTGTTTCCCGCACATGATGGACAGCCTTAATAAACAATATTTTATGAAAGAATTTTACGATAGACGGGGTCATTGTGGGTGAAGTTTGTAGTAAATAACGTTTTTTATGAATGGAGATTTGTAGTGACTTGTTGGTGGTCCGGGCTAACAATATTCGGAGATTAGAATTTTGATTCGAGATCTTAGAGATTTCGCTCATCGATGGGATTGCCGGAAGAATTTCGCATATCTGTGGGTAGGACCTTTGGGACAGGTTTTGATGTTGGAGAATCGATATTTTGGGCGCTGAAGAAATCAGGCCAGGTTTTTGTTTAAGTTATCGAATCCGAAAAAGTCGGATGTACGGTGGAATGCTTCGGAGGTTTCGTTGTCCGTATCGACTGGAAAATTGTCTCAGATATATCGCCAGAGAGGCAGATCAACGAAGAGACGGATGTTTATTGTGTCTGACAGGGCAGACGGTTATTTTGTGAGTTCCCCCTGGAGTGGGACTGTGAGGTTTTGTTGAGGAAGATGTTCGGAAAAACATGGGTTTGGAGATTAGTTAATTAAGATATGCGCAGAGTTTTGGTGGTCTCATTGGATGTGTTTGGAAAATTCGTGGACTCGATTTTGAGTTGTGTCGAGGGAGAAATTTTATTGAGTGAGCTGATAAAGGTTTGGGTGGTTTAGAAAAGAACACCCAGTATCTTAAGGGCGAAAGAAAGAAAGAAGATAAGAAAGAAGGGTACTCGTAAGCTGTTGAAAAGGTGTGAGATAACGGTGGTCAAAAGTTGGAAAAAAACGGGGAAACATGTATCTTGGTTTGATTACGAGCTATGCTTGGTTGTGGAAGGTTAAAATGTGTACATTAATTAATGTCAGAGATTACGAGAGAAGGATATATAAAGTTAGCAATAATGAGTACGGACGTAAAAAAAAAAAAAAAGGCAAAATACAAAATGAGCAATTGACCTGAGATTTAAAGAAAAAAAAAATAAATAAGAGAACAAATCAAAGAATGAAAAAAAAAATACATGCCGAACTAGTGACTGTTGAAAAAATTTTTAAAAAATAAAAAGAGAAAAAGAACCAGAAAATGTGGTCGGGAAAAGAAAAAAAAATGAAAAAAAAACAAAAAACGATGGACAATACGAACACTTTTTATTTTTATTTCAGTGACTTTTGAGTTTGGGACTGACACATGTTTTTTGTTGTATTATTTTGTTGAAATTGTATAGCTGAAGATTTTGTTACTCAGTTCAACATGAGGAGGAGCGGCTCAATAGTTTAAGAAAATAATTTGTCATCATCGATGACAAATGATTTTATTGTGGTTGGATAGGTATGTTATGAAATAGCCGAGGGATTTCGGTTCATGCCTTTGAGTTTAGTTAGGCTGAGAACCTTTCGGCTCAGCACATGAGTTGGTTGGGTGTAAAATTGAAGCAGGTGTTAACGCGGGTGCGCGCGAGCAGATGGAGGTGTCACTCAGATGTCATAACAGTCCGAGACGATACTGGGTGACAAGGTGTGGGTGACGTCATGCACCGGAAGCACACTGAAGTTTGTGTGAGAATTTGAAGAAAATAAGAGTCGGGTTTTAGACGCCAAACGAGAAAGATCGATTTTGGAGCTCGCAGGCGCGAGGCGAATGTGCGCCCGATGGGGGCCGCTCGAGTTGGGGGCCAAATGAATAAGACAGCATAGAAGATTGTGTCTCTTCTCCTTACGTCGAAACCTTTAACTCAAAGTTAATAAAAAGGTTTCGTACCTGAACAAGAAGTAGTTACGTGTTTTTGAGATTCCTGTTCTTTATATATTCTATCGTTATGAACATTACATGTCTATTTTGCACATGGCCATATTCGTGTATATGGCTACGCAACATTAGTATTAAGAACTAATTTATTTGGTTTGATTTGGTTTGGTTTTGCCAATGGTCTGGGAGATCTGGGTTCAATCCCAGGTCACGTCATACCAAAGACTTTAAAGATGGTACTTGATACTTCCTTGCTTAACACTGCAAATAAGGTACGTATAAAGGGTAAAGTGGAGCAATCCAGGGAAAGGAGTAGCATTCTCCCTTACATCTCAGTGTAATAGCTATTGAAAAGGGAGCCTTCTGGTCGCCCTTGACTACAGTCACCAACTTTACTTCTTACTTATGGCATAGCAACTTTTGCAGGTTATTTAATGCCAAATCCTGTTTATACATGTATATTAAACATAGGATTGTAAACACATTTTGTTGATGATATTTCTAAATGACCCTGAGCTCATTTTTTTGCATTAAGTTAAATGGTTTCAAGCATTGCTAATCTAATACAAATAATTCTGTTTATTATTAATCATTTGTTTGCACATAATTAAATGGTTTAAGTATTGCTATGTAACAGTAACAATTTAACATCAGTCATTTGCTTGCACACATTTGAATAGATATACATGGTATGTAAGAGATTTGTTTGTCTGTAATTTCATGTTTAAATGAGTTAGAAATTATTTGTTTGCACACTAGTATAGCTATTGTCTCAAGACAGTTAAATGGTTTCAGTTATTGCTAACACTAATAATTCTATTCACTATTTATCATTTGTTTGTTGACAGAAGTGGTTACAAGTATTGCTATTCAACTCTAATAAGGTTGCCAACTTTAATTTACTTACTACGGATACATCGAGCTTGTTTCTGACTTCTCCTGTAGTGCATCAAATTTGTTTCTGAGAGTTAATGCATGACAGCAACTACACAAGGATGCTGCGAGCCATATTGAACAAGTCCTGGAGGCAGCATCCCACAAAGCAGCAGCTGTACTGCCACTTACCACCAATCACGAAGCTAGACGAACCAGACATGCGGAACTCTGCTGGAGAAGTAGGGACGAACTTATGAGAGACATACTCCTGTGGACCCCCTCACATAGGTGTGCAAAGGCAAGACAACCAGCGAGAACCTACATACAACAGCTCTGTGCCGATACAGGATGTATCCTTGAAGTCCTACTGTAAGTGATGGACGGTAGAGAAGGGTGGCGGGAGAGGGTCAGGGAGATCCGTGCTGATGGGGCAACATGATGATGATGATGATGATGATGATGGTGACAGATACATATTTTTGACAATGGTTTTGATGCAGTTGAGTTTGATAATAATACCTAAGAAAATGTTTTGTTAATATAGTTTTCTTTAAGAAATAATAAAAAGCTTGCATTTTTGATTTATAATAAAATTATCTTTTCCTTAAAAAATTAGTAGATTTATATTTCTTTATTGACAAAAGTGTGTGCAAATCTTAAGGTCATTACGATTGCATATAACTTTTTTTATATTTTACTTTTCAAACCATACTTTGTCATTCCTTTCTTTCTTTCTTTCTTTCTTTCTTTCTTTCTTTTTGGCTTTTTTCATCCATCTTAATTGATAGTGAACCCTTTTTTACCTGGGCTTTTATTTTTGACTCTTACAAATCAAAATCTTGACTGTCAAACCCAAAGGTATTATTAATCTTGTTATATTTTTATTCTGTAAAGATAGAAAAAAACAGTCCATTGATGTTTTGAGTCTACTGGCTTTAGAACATGGTCTTTTTTTGTCCTCTTTGATGAATTTGCTGTCATGTTTTCCCACCTTGTGTATTAAATATGACATCTAAGAAATATTCACATACAAATCAATGTTTCATTCAGGTAGAAAAGTGTTTTTTTTTTGTAGGTGGTGGTTGTGGGAGATTGCTTAGGTTAGGTTACTTGGTTTGATGGCATATCAACCTTTGATGGTTATATAATGCTAAATCCTCTTTATACATATATGTTAAATATATAATATTTGGTTTGGTTGTTTTTTAATGGCATATCAACCATGTTACATTATTTAATGCCAAATCCTCTTTATACATATATATTAAATATATATATGATTTGGTTTGGTTGTTTTTTATGGCATATGAACCATTGTGGGTTATTTTATGCCAAATCCTCTTTATACATACATGTTAAGTATATATGATTTGGTTTGGTTAGTTTTTATGGCATATCAACTCCTGATAGTTATTTAATGCCAAGTTCTGTTTATACATATTAAACATATATGATTTTTTGGAAAATAGTTTATTGGTAACTTATCTTTAAACACGTGAAAGTTCATTCATTTGACAAATGATTTCAAGTATTACTATTTATTGTTTACACACAATTAGATGATTTCATTTATTGCTATTTAACTAATTTAAATCATTTGTTTGCACACAGTTTAATTGTTGCAAATCCTAGGTCATGTCATACGAAAGACTCAAAAAATGATACTTGATTTTTTTTTTTGGTTTCTTTGTTTTAATGGCATATCAACCTTTTTAGGTTATTTAATGCCAAAGCCATTCTCCTAGAACAGTAGTGGTACTATTTAACCCATAGCTGGGAGGATAAGGGGGTTCATATCTTTCCCAAGGTTATTTGCCCGAAAGTGAACATAATAGCATGACTGGAGTACAAACTCGCTTATTACGATTCCGCAGTACATCGCTTTAACCATTTCACCATGAGGACACCCCTAATGATACTTGATAACTCCTTACTTAACACTTAGCATTATAAGGTACGTATCTAGGGTAGAGTGGAGCAATGCAGGGTAAGGAGTAGTGCTCTCTTCTACACATTGGTGTAGTAGCTATTAAAAAAGGAGCCTTCGGGTTGTCTTTGACTATGGTTGGCCAAGTACAAGTATGCCTATTTAACACTAATGAAAAAGTAAATTTGGCGACCGTAGTCAAGGGTGACCCAAAGGCTCCCTTTTCGATAGGTACTACACCGAGGTGTAAGGGAGGGTGCAACTCCTTTCTCTGTATTGTCCCACTTTACCCTTGATCATTACCTTATAATGCTAAGTGTTAAGCTGGGAGGCATCAAGTACCATTTTTTGAATCTTTGGTATGACTCGACCTGGGATTGAACCAAGGTCTCCACGACCATTGGCAAACACTCTACCATTATGCCAATGGCCCGGTTAAAAATAATCTATTGTAGAAGACAGCCCAGTTGGCTGGAGCAGTAGAATAAACTGACTGCATCTCCACTGAGGGGTAAGACTGTCACCAGAAGTAAACCACCTGATAGTGAGGCTTTAGCCTTGGAGATTTGGGGAATGCGGAGTATCTCTTTATTGCTATTGCACTAAGGTCCACTCTGACCTGGAGAGGTAGCACCTGATAGGGTCCTCTCTCTGGGTCAAATAGAACAAACTATGTGTGTAAACAAAGAACTGATGTTAAATTGTGACTGTTATATAGCAATACTTGAAGCCATTTAACGCAAAAAAGAGCTTGTGTCTTCAAAATGGGTTTACAAATCCTATACATTTAATATATAGTATAAAGAGGATTTGGCATTAAATAACCTATATGATATGGCAGAAAACCAAACCAATCTTGTAAAAGACTGAAAAATTCTATTTAACCCATAGATGGGACCCTACTATGTATTATCATTCTGAGTCAGAGGGGCCTTAGAGTATTCCTCATTTCTTGTGCTCCAAAACAGGATCCTCAACATCCGATACAGTTTAATGCCATACCCAGGACACTAAATGGTTTCAAGTATTATGGCTAACACTAATAATTCTATTCAACATTATTTATTCACTTGCACACAGTTAAATGACTTCAAGATTCGATATCTAAGTCATATAATACAATTTAACATGAATCATTTGTTTGTGCATCGTTAAATAGTTCAATTATAGTAAACAATTAAATAGTTCTATTTGACTCATAGGTTTAGAACC
This sequence comes from Sepioteuthis lessoniana, assembly GCA_963585895.1. Taxonomy (NCBI): domain Eukaryota; kingdom Metazoa; phylum Mollusca; class Cephalopoda; order Myopsida; family Loliginidae; genus Sepioteuthis; species Sepioteuthis lessoniana. The sequence goes on along the minus strand of OY757910.1, from coordinate 32,091,658 downwards.
AAACAGGTACAACCACCCTGGGTCAGAGTGAACTTAGAAGTAATGGCAATGAAGGGATGCTCAACATTTCTCAAAGCTCCAGAACTGGAGCCTCACCATCAGATAGTTTTGTGTTATACCTCAGACATTCATTGCTGTAGAGGTCTTACTATTCTGTAGAGATACTGTCAGTGTATTCTACAGCCCCAGCTGACAGGGCAGGATTCAATTTGAAACACAGATATGATGTTAACAGGCGCTACCATGCCTGGTCAGAGTGGACGTGGGAGTAAGGATAATGAAAGGGTACTCCATATTTCCCAAACTTAAAACCTGGAGCCTCACCATCAGTTTAATTCATACCCAGCAGGACAGGTGATGAGAGGGAGCAGACTAGCAGAGATAATTAATTCTGTGGTTTTTATTACAATATTTCAAGTTATAATTTAACTGTTGTATCTGCTGTTTTATCTGCTGTTTTATCTCTGCATAATCCCAGCAGGATAATTTTTGTATATATTTGCATCATTTTTGTTCTCTTGCCAAACCAGTAACAAAGAATTTTTGATTGCTTGAACTACAATCCACATTTTGCATCTTCTTCCCACTCCTGTTCTTAATCAGTTTTGATTTATGCTTTTTATTATGAAATTCTTCTCAGGTAAGAAGTGGTGGGAGGTGATGCTAAATTAAAATAGGAATTCTTCCAAATTGTAGCCATGTCATTACAACTATATGTTTCCACCCCTTGGGCTTTACCAAAATGCCTGAAAAAAAAAGCTTGATGCTCTGTGTTGTTTTGAACAAATCTTGGAAGCAGTACCTTAAAAAAAGCACTTGTACAGCCACTTATCTCCCATCTCACAAACTAACCAAGTAAGAGGAAGAAGACTGTTGGGAAAGTAAGGACAAACTTATAAGCAATGTCCTCTGATGGAATCCTTCCACAGACATACCAATGTTGGCCATCTAGCAAAAGCTTACATTCATGTAGTCTGTGCAGACACTGTGTGCCGTCTAGAGGACTTATCAAGAGCAAGAACTGATACAAATGAATGGTGAGAGGGTGTCAAGGAAATCTGTCTTGTCAACATACTTTGATGATGATGATGATGATGATGATGATGATTCTTATCCGATATTGCGTTGTGGCAGATTTGTTAGAACTTAAATTATCTTATAGTTTGAAAACTCATCATTTTATTCCTTCATATTAAGCTTTGTAAAACTGATTCCAAATAAATTTAGTCTCCATGATATTACTGTTCCTGACTGGGTTTTGTGAAGACTAAATCTTGCTTTGTCAGTATTACGCTAGATTTATTTGAATATAACAGCTTCTGTCGAGTTGTGGGTCAGCATCTCAAAGAAAGTTGAGAAGATGAAGAGACAAAGATGAGATGACAATATGAGGTTGTTCATATCAGAAAGGTAAAGTCAAACATGGCAACAAAAAAATTCTATTTACTTTATTGCTGGTGTTACAGCTTTTTTTTTTTTTGATCAATCACATAAAGAGGAAGTGGAGACTCCCTGTGATGTAATGGCTCAAATACTGAACTGCAGCCTTGAAGTAAGCAAATTTGAATTCCTGTCACATTATTTCATTCACTTTTGAACTAAAACTTTTGGGAAAAGTATAAACCCCTTCATCCCTGCCTAACCATAGGTTAAATAGTACTATAGATCATGTAGAACCACTACTGTTCTTGGGGGTGTCCTCGTGGTGTAACAGTTAACGCGATGGACTGCGAAATCATAGTAAGCGGTTTCATACTCCAGTTGTGCTATTATGTTCAATTTTGGGCAAATACCCTTGGGAATTGTATGAATCCACTTATCCTCCCACCTATGGGTTAAATAGTACCCCTATTGTTCTTCTGCGAGAATAGCTTTGGCATTAAATAACCTACAAAGGTTGATATGCCATTAAACAAAGAAACTAAACCAAACTACTGTTCTTCTTCAAGGATGGCTTGGCATTAAATAATCCATGAAGGTTGATATGTCATTAAAGCAAATGTTATATAGTTATGGAATGATTTTTTCTATATTAATCATTTTTTGTTAATTATATCTTATCATTCAGTTTGGTTGGGCTTTGAACTATTCAGGTTAAGAGTTCAGGTGCATAATCATTGGTTACAGTTTTATACTTGCACACAAAGGATATGACAATAACCATTGTCATAATAAACCCCAAACAGGAAATGAGGCTGGAGTGTGGATGATGTCATGCCCAGAAGAGATGGTCCTGAGAATTTGAGGATTTTGAAATAAAGTCAGTTGAAAGTTGACATTGAACCATGGAGTCGAGTAATTGGGGATTCAGCCATTGAGTCAAAGAGTTGAGCTTTTCGGATATCTACCGGCAAAGATGAATTGAGATCTAAAACACCACAAGATGTGCCAAATGTTAGAGGTGGGGTTAACATAGTATGATTATGAAAGACTTTGTTTTCACCTGTGTTTGCATATGTATACATGTATATAACACAAAGATACTATACCCTACCATAAACTGAAAGATGTTAAGTGGTATTTTGTTCAGTCATAGCAGGAAAGATTAATTCTTTCATAAATTTTAGCTCACCATCAATGGTGGGTGGTAGTTTTACTAAGCACTGAAATTTAGGTTGGAACTTGAATCTTTCCAGGTAACTAACTGACTGACTGCTTTTCAAAAATTAGCTAGACTCATGTCTTACAACTTCTTGCTCCAACAATGAGAGTTACTGCAATTAAACTATTGCTGTTGTTTACATTGCTGGGTACCACCAGTCATTGGAGGTTGGGAAGCAGCCTCTAGATTACCCTTGATGTACTTGACTTAGTAAATATCTAAAGCAAGATTACCCAACAATTTTGTGCTAATGAAAACTTTCAAGCAACAATAATTTTTCAAGTCAAATTTCTACTTGAACTTTATAAAAAAAACTTCAGTAAGATAATGTTCAAAACAATTTAAAACAGTGAGTTTTTAGATACTGTTTATATTTAAGAAAAATATTAAGGCAATCAAAGGGAGTAAAGTTATTGGCATAGTGGTAGAGTGTTCACTAATGGCCCGGGAGACCGGGGTTCAATTTCAGGTCCAGTCATACCAAAGACTCAAAAAGTGGTACTTGATACCTTCTTGCTTAACACTCAGCATTATAAGATATGTTTTAAGTGTAAAATGGAGCTATCCAGGGAAAGGAGTAGCACCCTCCCCTACACCTTGGTATAGTAGTTATTGAAAAGGGAGCTTTCAGGTAGCCCTTGACTACAAACACTAAATTTACTTACTTTTTTTTAATAAAATAATAAACCTAATACACAAACAAAATTAATGAAATTCCTTTATGGAGTGATTCATAAAAACATGATGGTTTGGCTTATTTGTTTAATGGCATACCAACCTTCATGGGTCATTTAATACCAAAGCCATCCTGCTCAAATCACTTCAAGTTAATAAACTTAAAAAGGCATAGATACGTCTTTTCTTCGCAATCAGCTATTTCGGGCAGATTAAGCAATTTATCTTTAGTACAGCAACCAGTATAAGAAAAGGAAAAGTCTGAATTCAAACCAACTTTTCCCATGAGCTGTGTGTAAATAGTTGGGCAGATTGGGATCATTATCTTTGCCATAGCAACTGGTCTTGGCTAATCCATTCTATGGCGTTCTTCAGTTGAAAAAAAATCCTTATTTGTGTGGGGATAAAACAGGAAAGTAAGTAAAGTTGGTGACCATAGTCAAGGGCAACCAGAAGGCTCCTTTTTCAATAGCTACTACACCAAGGTGTATGGGAGGGTGCTACTCCTTTCCCTGGATCACTCCACTTTACCCTTGATACATACCTTATATCGCTGAGTGTAAAGCCTGGAGGTATCAAGTATCATTTTGGTATGACATGATGTGGGATTGAACCCAGGTCTCCCAGACCATTGGCCAACACTCTACTACTAGGCCATGGTAGACAATGGAAAAAGAGGAAGCAAATATACAAACTGGACCAAGACATTATTTCTAATAACAATTCATATAATACATAATCATCATCATCATTATCAAGTCATGTAATTCATAATCATCATCATCATCATCATGCTGTATGCACAGAGTTCCCTGACTCTCTTTGGCCATCTGTCTCTATCATCTATCACATCTGGTTGATCCTCTAGACTGTATTGACTGTCCACACAGAGCTGATGAATATAAGTTCTTGCTGGTCGGCCAACACTGGCATGTCCATGTGTAGAAACCCATCTGAGAATATCACTTAAGAGTCTTTACTTTTCCCGTAATGTCCAGCATGTCTTGTTCATTTTACTTGAATGGTTTGTGAGATGGGAATTAGGTGGCCATACAGGTGCTGTTTTGTGTAGTGTTGCTTCTGGGATTTGTTCAAAACAGTACATATTATTCTTGTGTAGTTCCAGTAGAGCTTTTTCTCCATGCATTTCGTGAGCATCCAGGTGGTGCATCCATACAGTAGTATTGATACAACCACAACTTGGAAGAAATCCAATCTTGTTTAATCAAAGAAATCATATTTGTAAACAACTGATAACCTGTCAATAGCTGTGCACACCTTCACTATGCATATGTTGATATCGCTTTCAGTAGATGAGATATTGCTGCCGAGATACATGAACTATCAATTTGAATTCATCTCAGAATGGATATTCTAATCCTTTCTTTATCAGATGAGTTTTATCTGAAAAAAGATTGGCATAACATATACAAAGGTGGAGAAGAACAAAGTAGAAAATGGCTGAAATCCAAATGTCAGATGCAATGAGCATGGAACATTTTCAAGGAGAAAAATAAAAGATTCATGAAAGTCAGCATTCAGATGCTGTTTAATTCTTAATCTATCTTGAGACATAAATGACATTGTGATATAAACATGTGTCACCAGATTTTGTGGCTTGATTCTTCTATAGGAATTTATCATCATCATGATGTCGTGCTGGTAGCACGGATATCCCTGACCCTCTCTCACCACTTTTCCCTATCGTTCATCGCCTCAGGCAGGTCTTCTGAACAACATCCCGTATCCTCACATAGTTGCTGAATGTATGTTCGTGCTGGTCGTCCTGCTTTTGCACGGCCATGTGTGGGGGTCCATAAGAGTACATCACCTATGAGTTCGTCCCTGCTTCTCCAGCAGTGTCCTGCATGTCTGGTTCGTCTAACTTGAATAGTTTTCGTGATAGGAGGCAGGTGGCCATACAGTTGGTGTCTTGTGGGGTGTTGCTGCCAGGACTTGTTCAAGATTGCTCACAGCATTCTTGTGTAATTGCCGTCTAGCTTCTTCTCCAGCCGTTTTGTTAGAGTCCATGTAGTGCATCCATATAGCAGTATCGATGTGACCGCTGCCTAGTGTGTGGTATTCATTAAAACTCCCACCAGCTTTTTTCCTATAATGCATTAGGCTATCTAAATGACACCCTAACGCAGAATGTTTTGGTAAAAAAAAAGTACAAAGTAAATTTAGACTACAATGATATACATTTTATACACGTATATAGTACACATAATTACAAAACATGACAAAGGCCCTAAACCATAAAAAAGGTACAAAAACTGCAGTGGTTAAAAACTTATATTTTTTCTGGTGTAGGGAAAAGGTTCACATAGGATAATTTACATGCATGTGCTGCTTGAAAACTGGAGACAAAAGAGAAAGGTCCTCTCAAATTGGTGTCTGCTAACAAAAAGAAATAGAACTTGCTTCTCCAAATGTCTAATGACCAATGGTCCCATAATTCTTCAAAGCTCCTCAAAGAACTTCCAAAAATGGAGACCACTATGTTTAGTTCCCCAACACTCCTATCTTTCTAATTGATCTGTTTTCAAATATAAATTACTTTTTAAAATATTTCTCCTTTTCTGTTGTTATCTAATTGGTTTCAGCTTTGAAAACATGTTTTTTTTTTTATTTTTAGAGAACTAAATGAGAACTGAAGAGTTTTGTGGTTTTTCAAACAATTGTTTTCATTCCTGGTCTGCAATAATCGATGAAAATCTAGAATTACATATTTATGATATTTCTTCACTCATAGGGATTGTCTTTTAACTCTTAGGGATTGTCTCTGTTTATTTTCAAAAGCGTTGATTACTAGACATTTCCAAAAGTCAAAATCATTTCCCAACATCTACAAAGAAATATTTAATAATAATCATTTTTAATTCTCCTTTTGTCACTTCAAATACTCGAGAGTATCAACCGTATCTTTATTTCAGAAACATTTGAAGAACCTCTACGACTTGAATATTTTGATTACTTTGAATATTTTTAAGAATTATAAAAAGATTATATATAGGATTGACTTAAGTGTTTTTGGAACAATAAATGCAATCAAATATCTTCACACAGAATAAAATATGTTGTTTGGTTTGGTTTGGTTTGGTTCTACTGTATATCAACCATTGTTGGTTATTTGACGCCAATTCCTGTTTAAATACATATATCAAATACATATGATTTGGTTTGGTTGGGTTTTATGGCATATCAACCATTATTGGTTATTTAATGCCAAATCCTGTTTATATATATATATATATATATATATATATATATATATATTAGATACATTTGATTTGGTTTGGTTCAGTTTTATGGCATATCAACTATTGCTGTTTTTTAATGCCAAATCCTGTTTATACATATATATTAAATATATGTGATTTGGTTTGGTTGGGTTTTATGGCATATCAACCATTGTAGGTTATTCAATGCCAAATCCTCTTTATACATATATATTAAACATATATGATTTGTAAACACATTTTGTTGATAACACTTTTAAATAAGCTCATTTTTTGGCACACATAATTAAATATGTAGTATTACAGTTTCTAGAGAAAAAGGATTTTAAAGGTAAAGAATTAAATAGGAATTTTCTTCAAAGTAATCTGCTTTGCATGCAACAGAATGAGTCTAGGGAGTTTTTCATTGGTTGGAGCACTTCTGAAATATCTGTTTTGATTTTGTATGAAGCTGTGGCATCCCATATCTTTTAATGTCGTCCATATCTTTAGAACTTAACCTGGAGATGAATTTTCTGTTTAGGAAAGAATGAAAAGTAGCACAGAGCAAGGAGGAATGGATATAATGAAGGGTGCTGCATTTGCACAATCATATACATTGCCAAAAATTGCATATAAAAAGTAATTAGAATTGGCATAGACAAGTCTAAGCAGTTTTCTAAACACTCAGACATCATCAGTTTATTATAGAAATTGCTTAGTTGTGTATATAGCTTCATTTATATTCTAAATTTGAAAAATTTGAAAATTCAGTCTTGATAGATTTTCTCCTACATCATATATATATATATATATATATATATATATATATATATATATATATATATACATGTATATATATATATGAGGCTCATTAAATAAGTTGCCAGACTTTTTATGTATGGGCACTTTTATTGATAGTACGCACATGAAACTCTAGTCCCCTTCGAAGTAATCTCCTCCGGCTGCAATGCACTTGTTGTACTGTTCCAACAACTTCTGGAAGGCCCCATGGAAGTCCTCTTGTGTGAGCACATCAATGACCTTCATCACAGCCTCTTTCATCTCCTCAGTTGTATAATAACAGCCTCTGAGCTTAAGGAATAAGCAAAAGTCACAGGGAGCAAGGTCTGGACTATAGGGACAGTGAGGAACTGTGTTGATGCCCATCTTGCTCAAATAGTTTGTGACAAGGATGGAGTTGTGGACTGGTGCATTGTCCTGGTGGAAATGCCACTGAACCGATTTGAAGAGTGCTGGCCTCTTCCCTAGGAATCTCTTTCTGAACTCCCTTAAAACCTCAACATAGTAACCCGAACCCCAACCCTTTGGCCAATCAACTCTAGTGTATTGACTTCCTTACTCCTCCTACACCTCTCATCATCCTTCACAGACTCTCTGCCTTCCTTGGATCTCTTATGCCACTCAAGAACTGATGCTCAATTCATGCAAGATGGTCAAAAAGCAGTCTGAAGCATTCCATACGTTTCTCTGGCATTTTTTCCAAGTTTAAAACACAATTTTATTGCATATCGTTCTTCTAAAGTGTCTTTATGTCCAGATTGCATTTTTGCAATTCACCAGCTGTGACAATCAGGATTTAGTAGGGTGTATTCCAATTGCTGCTGTAGCTGTTCATTTGAAGCTGAAATCATAAAACTTGGTCAGTCATCTCATAAAATGTATAGCAATAACATAGTGAATTTTCAAGAGTCTTCGACAATTTTAAATCCCTGTACAAAAAAGTCTTGAAACTTATTGAATTCCCTATGTATATATATATATATATATATACACTACCAGTCAAAAGTTTTTGATCTCCCACACCAAATTTTTACTTCTCATCATAAAAATATTATTTTCAATAAAACAAGTTAAGCACCACAATAGTTTTATTTAATATAATAAATCCAAGCTTGAGCTAAATTTTGGCCTACTTTAAAGTCTGCTTTCAGATTTCTTATTTTATACTATGTTCATTTATACTTTTGTGAGAAGAGGGCAAAAAACTTGTTAATGTGATGATATGAATTATAATTGAATGACCTAAAAAGTCTGGAGACAAATAATATTTGAGACTAGGATGCAACTTGGTGATAAGCACTTAAATTCTTAACAAATTCCTTTTTCATATTTCAATTTAAAGATATTTACCACATGGATTTTACAAGCATACAAGCAGATGTGTTACTCTGATCATGTGATATGAAAGACTTAGCAAAGATCTGGATACCTGCTTAGAGATTTGAACTGAAGCTACCACAAATAATTAAAGAACATCTTGACATACAGGAGCTCTCAAGAAGTATCCTATGAAGTCTCTTTAGAGTCAGCTGAGATTGGCAGTATACAGTCTTGATCAAAGTCAGAATGGAGCATTGATAACACATACAAGATGATGTCCAACAAAGCTCCAAGTCAACTGCTGACCACTGCTTATATTTGTTCTGTGTTTACATCATATACTCATATTTGCATAGGCATGTGTGCATGTAAGCAAATATACAGGCCCATCAGTCAGTGGTGTCATTTCAACAAAACATTCCCTCATAATATTGTCAAGCCATGCAAGTGACCTCCCCTGATACTATTTACCAACCCCTCCACTCGGGCAGGATATGACACAAGGTCAATTTTTAAGCAGAGTTTAACAGGTTTGAATTCAGAGTTTTCCTTCTCCTAGACTAGTTGCCTAACCAAGGCTGAAGAACCTAGTCTGTCCTACTATTTACCCATAGCTGGAGGGAGAATAATTGGATTCATACCTTTCCCAAGGGTATTAGTGCTATGTGAAATGCAATCAGTCTCGTCCAGGATTTGAACTCGTGTCACCGTGTCCATTTCCTACGATGATAACGACTACACCACGGGCACCTCCCCTGATACTCTCTAGAAAAGGGTTTATTTTGCTAGGACCGGAAGTAAACAAACGGACACATTGGTTTATGTGAGAGTGTAAGAAGGACGGGTGTAAGAAGGCATCTCTGTATGCAGAGTGTTATAGTCTGAGTTCTTTGTTTTTAGCAATATACTTCCAGCCATTAAACAGTCTCATTAAATTAAAAGGTGAAAATACTTTTGATATGCTCTGGTGTACTGAATTCCTATTTGTTCACAAAATCATTATCTGTCTCCATCAGAGTGTTTAAAAATCTGAACTAAAGAGATTTTATCTCTGTGAATAATGAATAATAATGAGGATAATAAATGAGGTTATAAAATTCCAATAAGCCTTCTCAAAGGTTTCAAGGTTAAGTTCTTAAACAGTAGCCAGGATTTAATTAATATACATTATCACCCATAAATAGAATTGGTGTAATTGTTATCGTCATAGGAAATGGACACGGCGACACGAGTTCAAATCCTGGACGAGACTGATTGCATTTCACATCGCACTAATACCCTTGGGAAAGGTATGAATCCAATTATTCTCCCTCCAACTATGGGTAAATAGTAGGACAGACTAGGTTCTGCAGCCTTGGTGAGGCAACTAATCTAGGAGAAGGAAAACTGAATTCAAACCTGTTAAACTCCGCTTAAAAATTGACCATGTGTCATATCCTGCCCAAGCAGAGGGGTTGGGTAAATAGGATAAATAAAAACACTCCTCTCAATTTTTTATAATTCTATTTCTCTCTCTCTCTCTCTCTCTCTCTGCTTCTTTCTCCTTTGTTCTCTTTCTTTCTCTTAGACTTTCTTTTTCACTCTGTTTCTCTTCCGTTGTTGTCTTCTCTCTCTTTATTTCCCTCTCCTCTTTTTTCTTTCATACTTCCTTCTTTTTATTTCTTTCTCTTTGCATCTTCACTCAATTTTTCTCTTTCCAAACATCTCTCCATTCTTTTTGCTTCTCTCTCTTCTCTTTTCCTCATCTTCATGGGCTTTCTTTCTTCCTCTCCTTTTTTTCTTTCTACTTCTCTCCCTTTGTACTTTCTTCTATTTCTCTCTCTTTCTCTTCTTTTATATCTTCTTCCTTCTCTTTTATTCCCTCCACTCTTTTTTCTTTCTCCAATCTTCTCTTCCTTCTTTATATTTTTCTTTCTCTTCTTTATTTCTTCTTCAATATTTTTTCTCCTTCCTTCTCCTTTTTCTTTCCACACCATCTCTCCCTTCCAACGAGTTCAAATCCTGGACGAGGCTGATTGCATTTCACATAGCACTAATACCCTTGGGAAAGGTATGAATCCAATTATTCTCCCTCCAACTATGGGTAAATAGTAGGACAGACTTGGTGAGGCAACTAGTCTAGGAGAAGGAAAACTCTGAATTTAAACCTGTTAAACTCCGCTTAAAAATTGACCTTGTGTCATATCCTGCCCGAGCAGAGAGGTTGGGTAAATAGGATCTCTCCCTTCCAACTTCCTTCTTTTTTTTTCTCTTTCCCTTCTTTTCTATCTTCATCGTCTTTCTTTCTACCACCTCTTCTCCCTTCAATGTATTTCTCTTTCTTTTCTTTTTGTCTTCAACATTATCTTTCTTTCTGCCTCCTTTTTTCAAAATGCAAACTCAACTGTCGGCTGGAAAAAGCCGGCAATAGGACACATCAACGTGCCAAAACACAATGCACATCATATGTGTCAAGACAGACTTCAGTTTCACTCGTAATCCTTACTAACTCTGCCAGAACACATTAAAGAGCCACCACCAGTTTGTATGCTATTTTGTTGACAGGCTGGATCCATAACCTCTAATGGTTTCCTCCGGTGCATTATAATATGTAGAGTGCTCAATATCTAGGATGGAGGTATTATATAATAATGATAATAAATAGATATATATTAGATATATATATATTTAATCCATGGAAAATATTCTGCAACCTTAGGTTTCATGAAGTTTATAAAACAATAGGCTCATTATATATATATATATATATAAGTTTGTTTGGGTTTCTTTGTTTAATAGCATATCAACTTTTGTGGCTTAATTAACGGCAAAGCCATCTTTGTAACTAGGGGAATAAAAGGGTTTCATACCTTTCCAAAGGGCATTAGTCTAAAAGTGAACGTAATAGTGCGACTGGAATGTATACAAATATATATATATATATATATATATATGTGTGTGTGAGCATGTGTGTGTTTAAAAGTGTTGACATCGTGATGCCGCCAGCCTGATGATTTAACGCCAGTCTTCTGCAATCTAACAGTAGTATTCTCTGAACTTGGTTAGCCTAGTCAAGTTGGTTGGGACTGTGAAATACACAGACTGCATCTTTGCACCTTGTAAATAAGCGGGGAACTCTGGAAGCAGGTGGGCGTCTAAAAAAATATAGCCAGAACACAGATGGCTTGAGTCAGTTGGAGTTGGGGGCAGTTGAGAACAAAATGCCAAATTGAGAGCCAATGGCAGACAGAGGACTTTGGGCCCTCAGTGACCCACGGTTGAGCAACCAAGCCAAGATGAGGAAGAAGTGCTGCTGTGGACAAAAGAAGAACTTTGGGTCAAAATAACAGTCTGTCCCCGTCTCCAGCTCATCTCTCATACACAACCAACATCAACCCTTTCGAGAATAAAGTGTGAGAGATATATTTTTATAAAAAAGTGTGTTCATTCGTTCATTGAAGTTCATCATTATTGTTGACTATGTTTCCGCTTATATTTATATTTGTATTATGTATATGTATGTGGCTATACAACAATATAACATTAGATAATCTGATTGTGAGGCTTCAGTAATGCTGGAGCTTTGGGGAATGTGGAGTACCTCTTTATTGCCATCGCTCCCAGCTCCACTTCAACCAGGAGTGGTAGCACCTGATAGGGTCTTATCTATGAGTCAAATAGAACTGTTTGACATTTAAACTGAATGCAAACAAATGATTTATGATAAATTGAATTGCTTGAAATAGAACTCTTTGATCATTTAACTGTATAAACAAATGACTGACATTTAATGGAATTGTTTGTGATACATAGCAAACACCAAATACATTCTTACACAACATCTAGCATGGATGACTTCAAAACGATCTGCATATATGAAACCTACCTATGTTTGTATATTTCTTTAAAAGACGGGAAGATTTTTCTCATCTCTTGAAATATTCCAACATTTTCAAATATCTTTCCGCGTGCCAAACACGTTTGTAATACTTTTGAATTAGGAACGCTCTGTGCATGTTTGTATGTTTTCATTTGTTACATTTCATTTGCTCCTGTTATTTCAACAAGCATCCATCGCTGTGTGAACAATTTTCCAGATATCAAAGTCCTGATGATGGTTATTGAAACCGAAACATTTAACATCGACTTTACATCATAATAAATTCACCTATTTGGATTATTGTTTTTCTGCTTTCTTCATACCAATATTTGGAACATTTAACTTGATTATCTTATGTTTACAAATCATATATGTGGTGCATTCAATAAGTTTCCAGACTTTTTTGTACAGGCATTTAAAATTGTCGTAGACTCTTGAAAATTCACTATGTTATTGCTATATATCTTATGAGATGACTGACCAATTTTTATAATTTCAGCTTCAAATGAAAAGCTACAGCAGCAATTGGAATACACCCTACTAAAGCCTGATTGTCACAGCTGGTGAATTGCAAAAATGCAATCTGGACATAAGGACACTTTAGAAGAACGATATGCCATAAAATTGTGTTTTAAACTTGGAAAAAATGCCAGAGAAACGTATGGAATGCTTCAGACTACCTTTGGACCATCTTGCATGAATTGAGCATCAGTTTTTGAGTGGAATAAGAGATTCAAGGAAGGCCGGGAGTCTGTGGGGGATGATGAGAGGTGTAGGAGGAGTAAGGAAGTCAATATACCACAGTTGATTGGCCAAAGGGTTAGGGTTAGGGTTACTATGTTGAGGTTTTAAGAGAGTTCAGGAAGAGATTTTGTCGGAAGAGGCTAGCACTCTTCAAATCGGTTCAGTGGTATTTCCCCCAGGACAATGCACCAGTTCACAACTCCATCCTTGTCAAAAACTATTTGAGCAAGATGGGCATCAAGACAGTTCCTCACTATCCCTATAGTCCAGACCTTGCTCTGAGTGACTTTTGGTTATTCCCTAAGCTCAGAGGCTGTCATTATGAGACAATTGAGGAGATGAAAGAGGCTGTGATGAAGGTCATTGACATGCTCACACAAGAGGACTTCTATGGGGCCTTCCAGAAGTTGTTGGAACAGTACAACAAGTGTATTGGAGCTGGAGGAGATTACTTCGAAGGGGACCAGAGTTTCATATGTGTACTATCAATAAATGTGCCCATTCGAAAAAAATCTGGAAACTTATTTAATGACCCTCATATATCTAATATACATGTATGAATCGGATTTAGTAATTAACAACCAGCAATGTTTGATATGCCATAAAACCAAACCAAACCAAACCAAACAAGTTAAGCCAAACTAATTGATATCATGAAATCATAAATAGTATAATTGTAAGACAAAACCCAGTCAAATACCGTGTACTGTGAACAGTTCATTGACTAATGTGTTAAGCAGTATATATGTTAAATAGGAAGGGAAGTTGAGGCAGTGTTCCCAGTCCATTCAATGAGAGGTTACTGCTCTTTATAGTTACAAGCAAGTTTGTTTTTGCATATCTTAGCTTACTGAAATTTCTTGCACTACTGATGTTTGTATAGACTTCTTATATTTTCATTATACTCTAAGTGTAGTTACACAAGAAAAATTTGAGCAGTTATCATCTCAAAGAAGAAATGTCAAACAGTGTTAAATCCTGTCTCCTGTCCTTGTTATATGGATTACCCTGCTATAGTGCCACAGCCTCTCTATTTCTTAGACACATACACACACATTTGAAAATAAAGGCTGTAATGGAAGTCAAACTGATGTACATTGCTATAAGAATAACAACTTCATAAATTAATTTAATTTCATAAAAAGAAAGGCCACTAATTCTCTTTTTGTTTTAATTTAATTATTTTAATTATCATGTCATTTATGTTTTCGTATTACATTTGATGATGATGAACGCTCCTGTTAATCTCTACCTGTTATGGCCCACCAGTTTTATTGAAGATGGGAAACATTAGACAACCTACTTAGCTGATTTGTTTATACAAATGAATATTCTATAAAACCAATGACACTTTTTAGACAAGCTTATAACAGAAGAATGATTTGCCAGTGTACAACAGATTTTCCCAAACAACACTATGCAGACTTTGAATTCAAAATTTTTCCTTCTCCTAGTCTGGTTGCCCTACTAACATTAGAGAGCCTAGTCTACCTTACAGTTTTACACATAGTTAGAAGGAAGTGCCCTTAATGTAATGGTAATCTTTAGAGGAAGTGGATACGACATCACAAGTTCAAATCCTGAATGAGACTGATTGCATTTCACTCAGCATTAATACTCTTGGAAAAGGTATGGAACCAAATATTCTCCCTCCTTCTATGAGTAAACAGTTGGGCAGATTGGCTTCTTTAGACAACCAGTATAGAAGAAAGGAAACTCTGAATTCAAACTTGTAAAACTCTGCTTAAAAATAGACCCTGTGTCCTATCCTGCCTGTGCAGAGCGTTTGGTAAATACATAGAAGAAATGTATTTAGGTATATCTGAGCTTGAATTAAATCTGAGCTTAGCCTATTTATTACAATTTTTAAGTTCAACTTTTAAAAAAGTTTACTGGATGCCAATTGGACAATTTTGGAGAAAATTAATGTGGCATTCATTGTTTGTTTCCATCTTGGTAAATACAGCTTCAGTCTCCATAATATTTTGAATCCATGTCATCTATATGAATACAATTATATAGTACACTCCCATACATATTGGGGAATTCCCCATGGTGTAATTGCTAAAGGGCTCAACTGCAAACTCGAAGTAAGCAAGTTCAAACTCCAGTCATGTTATTAAATTCATTTTTAGACTAATCATATTTACCAACCCCTCCGCTCGGGCAGGATATGACACAAAGTCGATTTTTAAGCAGAGTTTAACAGGTTTTAATTCAGAGTTTTCCTTCTTCTAGACTAGTTGCCTGACAAAGGCTGAAGAACCTAGTCTGTCCTACTATTTACCCATAGCTGGAGGGAGAACAATTGGATTCATACCTTTCCCAAGGGTATTAGTGCTATGTGAAATGCTATCAGTCTCGTCCAGGGTTTGAACTCGTGTGGCCTTGTCCATTTCCTACGAAAATAACCATTACACTATGGGCACCTAATTTTTAGACTAATACCCATGGGAAAGGTATGAGCCCTCTTATTCCCCCTGCTATGGGTTAAATAGTACCACTGCTGTTCTTCTTCAAGGATGGCTTTGGCATAAGATAACCCATGAAGGTTGATATACCATTAAACAAATGAACCAAACCAAACCAAACCCACGCATATCCATTATGTATTATTGTTTGAAAATGCACACATTTCTCTCTCTCATTCGTGCTAAGTTGGCTGGAGCGGTAGAACTCACCAAATGCACCACTGCAGAGGGGTAAAACCACTCCAAAGAGTGTCCTGGATATAACACTAAACTATCTGATGGTGAGGTTCCAGTGATGCTGGAGCTTTGGGGAATGCGGTGTACACCTTCATTGCCATTGCTCGCAGGTCGACTCTGGCCTGGAGTGGTAGCACCTGATAAGGCCCAAGCTATGGGTTGAATAGAACTAAACTGTGTACTTATGCAAAACTAAATTGTTTGAAATGGAACTGTTTTTGACATTGAAACTGTACTTACGCTAAACTGAATTGCTTGAAATTGAACTGTTTTGACATTTAAATGTGTGTAAACAATATATATACTTTGACTAAACTGAATTGGTTGAATTAGAACTGTTTGACTATACTGAATAGCTTAAAACAGAAATATTTTGACAATTAAATTTTGTACTTATTCTAAACTGAATTTTTTGAAATTGAACTGATTATTTGTATTAAAATGGATTTGGCATTAGATAACCTACAAAGGTTGATATGCTATAAAACCCAAACAATCAACCAACCAACATCTCTCTCATCTGAAAAAAAAACAAAACTGATCACTAATCAGTAATGGTATACTTGTTACATTTGGGAAATATATTGGAAAAATGATTGGGGAGTGTAAGATGAATGAAGATAGGAATATGAATCTATGGCTGAATGAGAAGTAACTCAGGTGTCTAAGGACCAATAAGATTATTGATCTTTGACAATATAATTTGAGTTTAAGATAATATGAATTATGTCAGAAAAACACATTTGATGGAATTCGTTTCCCATTTCAGCTGTTTGAGTGGAACTTGTATCAAGAATAAGGAACATCAAGAAAGCACAGATGAGATTATTTATTGATCTTCAACTATATAATTAGTAGTTTAAGATAATATGAATTATATTTGGAAAACATACATGGTAGGATTTGTTTCCCATCTCAGGTATTTGAGTGAAACTTGTATCAAGAATGAGGAACATCAAGAAAGCACAGATGAGATTAGCAAGACTTGGCAGACTGAGTTTTCCATAGAAACTTCTGGATTGGTTGTGCCTGGGTATGGAACTTGTCTGAACATTTTCCAAAGAAAGAATAATAGAAAAGTGAGAGACGAGCAATGAAACAAAAGAATACAAATAATCACATTATTATACAGCAATTCAAAACAAATTTGTTTCTCTCTTTGCCTCTGGTTTTAGAATGATTGTTTTCTTCAAAATATGTTTCATCTTGAAAGAAAAAAAAATCACTTTGTCTTGCTCCCTGGAGTAAAGGAATTCCTTTCTGTTTTGTGAGATTTTTTTCTCCAAAATGTTTTATATTGATTAAAATATTGGCTTATTCCACAGATCATTTTAACTTCTGAGGTAGCCAGTCACTCTGTTTAGCTTAGTTTGGCACAAGGCAAGGAATATGAGGCACCCAGTGAGATTCAAACTCACTAAGAAACGTCTTTTAGCATTGCATGAGACTGAAAAAAAAAAGATTTCCAGTTGAATGAAACTAGCAACCTTGCTGCTGAGTTCAGGTAACTCTTTTCCAATCAATCTCATAAAGCAAAAAAAATATCTCTCAATAATTGATTTTTATGATTAACAAAGACATTATCGGTCTAAATTTTTGAGATTTAGTGTTATTACTTATACCATTTACATAATTCAAACTCTTTGTGTTGTATAGCCGTAATACAAGTAGAGAGATAATCAAACATAATATACGAACTTCAATGCACGAACGAATACACTTCTTTATAAAAATCTATCTCTCACACTTTATTTTCGAAAAGGTGAAGTTTGTTGTGTGTGAGAGATGAGCTGGAGACAAGGACAGACTGCTATATTGATCCATGTTCTTCTTACCATAGCAACACTTCTTTCACCTCATCTTGGCTGGGGTTGCTCAACCTTATGTCACTGAGGGCTGCAAAACCCTCAGTCTGCAAGCTGGTTCTCAATTCAGCATCTTGTCTCCAACTGACTCGAACTGTCTGTGCTCTGGTTATATTATTGTTTAACACCCACCTGCTTCCGCTGTTCTTCCTTTTATTTACACAGGTGCAACTCTTGATTGATGGCTCGATCGAGGATCAATATATAACATTGCTCTTATCTTGTTTTTTTATCATGTTTTGACCTCTCTACCCTCTGGACTTCTTCAGATGTCTTTTATCATAGTAACCTTTATGGAATTTTAAATAGAATTCTTTATTCAATGAACTGTTTTCATTCCAATCTCTATGTGCTGTTTAATACTTCATTCATTGCTCATTTCTGTATTTATAATTTTTTTTGGAACACACTTTGTATTCTGAAGAAAATTAATGTTTCATTTATTGTTCATTTCTGTCTTGGTAAATGCAGCTTCAGTCTCGGTACTTTTTGAATACTCCTCATACATAATTGTTTTCTTATTATACTACCACAGGCAAAAATATGGAATTAGAACACTTGGGTTTACCACAAAATAAAAAACCTCTAAAACATCCATAATTTTTACCAGGTGTAGTATTTGCAATGAAATTATAGTAAATTATTAGTAACCTATTATAAGCCAGATTTTTCATTTTCCGATTTATAATGAAATATTTATAAAGAAACACATAAAAATGAATAGTAAACACATTGAAACATCCATTTAACTTTTATCACAATAAATATTGGAGAAACTGCATTTTAACGCGGTTTCTTCCAAGTAGTGGTCATGTCAGTGCTGCTATATGGATGCACTACATGGATACTAACTAAACAGCTGGAGAAAAAGTTAGACAGCTACTACACAAGAATGCTGTGAGCAATATAGAACAAGTCCTGGTGGCAGCACCCAAAAAGCAGTAGTTGTATGACCACTTTCCACCAATCACGAAAACTATCCAAGTTAAATGAACCAGACATGCAGGACACTGCTGGAGAAGTAGGGATGAGGTCATAAGTGATGTATTCCTGTGGATCCCTTCACATGGATGAGCAAAAGGAGGATGACTAGCTCAAACTTACATACAGCTGCTCTGTGCCAATACGGGATGTAGCCTTGAAGACCTGCCGGAAGCAATGGACGATAGGGAGGGATGGCGAGATGGATATCCGCACTGATGGCATGACATGAGGATGATGATGATGATGATGACTGTAAATATATGTATAAATTTTATTTATGCAAAATATGAATTGAATTAACTGAAATGTAAGTATTGAATGAGATTTGCATATTTATTTTAACTGTCATCAAACTAGGACATTGGATTATAATGGGCTCGGAGCTTCTGCCTGGGTGTTGTGAGTTTAATCCCTGGGTCCAGATTTAGTGGAAAAAAAAAGTGGTTTAACAAAGACAAAATAGATATTCAAAGTTGTGCCAACTGGACAAATTTAATATCTTTACCCTTCTCTTTTGAGACTGCATAAACCGCAATTGCCACCAAGCGAACATTGACTTGATTATAGCAACAAATTTAAAGTGTTTTTTGCACGATATGTTTTTGATGTTATCAGTGTATGGCTTAGTTTCTTTGTTTAATGGCATATCAACCTTTGTAGGTTATTTAATGCCAAAGCTATTCTCCTAGAAGAACAGTAGTGGTACTATTTAACCCATAGCTGGGAGGATAAGGGGGTTCATACTTTTCCCAAGGGTATTTGCCCGAAAGTGAATGTAATAGCATGGCTGGAGTACGAACTTGCTTACGACGATTTCGCAATCCATCGCTTTAACCATTATACCATGAGGATACCTCCCTTATCAGTGTATGTGCATCTACATACATGTACCGATGTAAATGGAATTGATGACCTGAGTTCAAATTCTAGATGAAACTGTTTGGGAAAGGCATGAGTACAACATTTCTCTCTCCAGTTATTGGTAAATAGTGGGGTAGGCTGTGTTTTTTTAACCTTTTGGAGAATGAAAACTCTGATTTTAAACCAGCTTTAATCTACTTAGAAATAATCTACAAGAACTGAGTTAGGAAAAGAAAAAAAGAGATATAATTCAAAATTAGAGGCTACTGACTTTTTAGAAATGTATAACTCTAGGATATTTTTTTATGGCATTTAACTAATATTAGTTGCAGATGCTTTGAAATGATATTTCTTGGTGGCATAAAATTTTATGACTTATAATTTAAAATTTCGATTGGACATTTGACAACCTGTTAAAAATCAGTACATGAACTGAACGGGACAAAAGTACAATGACTGGACTTTTCATCAAATTTACTCAACTTTTTATCTTATTTAAATGTCTTTATTGATTCTTCTCGTTCAAAATACCAAAATTATTTGTTTATAATCATTATCATGTCCCGCTGCCAACATGAATCTCCCTGACCCTCTCTTGCCACCCATTTTTATCATCCATCGCTCCTGGAAGGTCTTCCAGGCTATATCTTGTATCATCAAAGAACTATTATATATAGGTTCTAGTAGGTTGTCCTGCCTTTGCTCATCCATGTGAAGGGGTCCACAAGAGTATATCACTTATGAGTTCATCCTTACTTCTCCAGCAGTGTCTCGCATGTCTGGTTTGTCTAACTTTAACAGTTGTCCTGATGGGTTGTAGATGGCCGTACAGCTGCTGTTTTGTAGGCTGTTGCCTCTGGGACTTGTTCAATATCAACATGCGACTAGTAAAGGCATGGACAGCTGTTGATTGGCTATCGGTCATATGGATATCAGACCTGACCAATAAAATAAAACACAGTTTTTTACAAACAGTGGTCGAGTCGATAGTGCTATATAGATGCACTACATGGACACTAACTAAATGTATGGAGAAAAAGCTTCATGACAATTACAGAAGAATGCTGCAAGCAGTATTGAACAAGTCCTGGAGGCAATACCCTACAAAACAGCAGCGATATGGCCACTATTTGTTTATCATATTTACCAACTCCTTCGCACAGGTAGGAAATGACACAAGGTCAATTTTTAAGCGGAGTTTAACAGGTTTGAATTCAGAGTTTTCCTTCTCCTAGACTAGTTGCCTCACCAAGGCTGAAGAACCCAGTCTGCCCTACTATTTACCCATAGCTGGAGGGAGAATATTTGGATTCATACCTTTCCCATGGGTATTAGTGCTATGTGAAATGCAATCAGTCTCGTCCAGGATCTGAACTCGTATCGCCGTGTTCATTTCCTACGACGATAACCATTACACCACAGGCACCTTCACTATTTGTTTATAAGATGCACTATTTTTTCTCATTTTTCAGCCAAAAAGTAAAAGGCACATATTATAAACAAGAACTGTGCCCGTAGTGTAATGGTTATCATCGCAGGAATTGGACACGGCGACACGAGTTCAAATCCTGGACTGATTGCAACCTGAATTCAAACCTGTTAAACTTTGCTTAAAAAAATTGACCTTGTGTCATATCCTGCCCGAGCAGAGGGGTTGGGTAAATATGATAAACAAGAACTGTATAATTAACTTTTTATTGCATTATTAGCACATCTTTAACAATTGTCCTTATTTTTGTTGCTATATTCACAATGTTTTGGTCACATTACACTTTGGCCTACTTCAAGTGTTATTTTTTGTTTTTTATGTTTTTGGAGTTGGTAAACTCCAGGGAAATTTTGAACTCGATTCTTTATTCAATTTATGGGAGTAGATTGTTGTCATTCCATTGTCTATGCCTCGAGATACCTCATATCAGATAGTTTGCCTTAATAATGTTGCTTCTCTTTTCACTGAGTCTGGGCGAAATAACTAAGAATGTCAATTAACTGAGACCAGATATTCCAAGGCATAGACAGCAGAATGATATCAGTCAACCCCCACCACTGTAAACTGTTAATGTTTTAGTGGTTTTGGCTGTATTGCCAGCTGGAGTAAACTTGCATACAAGCCACTCCTATTTGCTTTCTATTATTTTATCAGCATTGCATTTACTCATTTAGAACAAGCCATAAATTCTTTATGTTTGTCCAGCTCTTCTCTCACTTTTTGGTTGTATCTTCCTTATCTTTGACAATCTTCGTTACTCATCCATTTTTCTTCAATCTAAATATTATTCAAGCATAGAGCATTTACTTTATATTCAGACTATATTGTTATCTTGGTTTTTATACTCACAAGGTTTCAGCTGCTATTCCCTCCAGCCTTCTTCAGGTACCTTTTTTTTTCTTTTTGTAAGCTTCAGAGAAATTTTGATGTGAGTTGCTTATACAATCTATGGATAAACACTGTTGTCGTTCTGCTTTCTGTACCTTGGAATATCTCGTCTAAGTTAATTCTCCTCCTTTGTCATTTTTGATCTTGTAATGACACTTCCCTTTCTGCTGATCTGAGGCTGAGGAATTAAGCAAGATAAGAACTATCTAACAGAATGGATTAAGTAAAGGGTCTGGTTCAAAATTCCTTAAAAGGTACTGATTACCACAAAAGACACCTGAAGATGGCTGCCAGAGTGTACAGTATCTGAAATGTAAAATAAATTTCACTACATCTCAGAAAAGTTGACAGATACAAAAATGGATTAATTTCATACATAAAAAAAGGAACATATAATCGTAGCATCTGTTCTTTCTTGTAATACTACTTGTATGTATATGATATATGTAAAAGGTTAAATGTTCTTCTATGTGTAAATGAGTTTATTTTGTCTTTCCTTCTGTTTGTTTGTCCCGTTGGCTGGAGCTGTAGAATACACAGACTGCACCTCTGTAGACAGGTAAGACTCCGCCAAAGAGTGTTCTGGATTATGACAGTAAATAATCTGATGGTGAGGTTCAAGTGATGCTGGAGCTTTGGGGAATGCGGAGTACTCCTTCATTACCATTGATTCCAGGTCCACTCTGGCCCGGAGTGGTAGCACCTGATAGGGTCCTATCTATGGGTCAAATAGAACTAACTGCATACTTATGCTGAACTGAATTGTTTGAATTAGAACTGTTTGACTAAACTGAATTGCTTGAAATAGAAATGTTTTCGACAATTAAACTGTGTACTTACATTTATACTGTGTACTTATTCTAAACTGAATTGTTTGAAATAAAACTGTTTTTGACATGTAAACTCTACTTACACTATACTGAATTGTTTAATTTAGAACTTTTTGACATTTAACTGTGTAAACAAAATCTATACTTATACTAAACTGAATTAGCTGAATTAAAACTGTTTGAATAAACTGAATTGCTTGAAAAAGGAATGTTTCTGACAATTAAACTGTGTACTCTTGCTAAACTGAATTGTTTGAAATAGAACTGACTATTTACATAAAAATGGATTTGGCATTAAATAACCTACAAAGGTTGATATGCCATAAAACCCAACCAACCAAAAAAACCAATCTTTCGGTTTGTTCAGTGTTAGTATACCAAAGATATATTAACACTTATATTAGTCCTGAGAGAGTAGAGGACTCCTCTAAATATTTTCCCTACCAGCAACAGACTTTTCAGACTTTTGTTCATTGTCTCTTGATACCCAATGAAGAGATTTTTCTTTCTATTTTTTCTTTTGTCTCTAGTAGCTCTAACAAAAATGATTTAATTAGATACAATTGAAGTAATTTAATACTTTTTCTTCTGCTTTTTTCAATTTTTAGTAGGTCCTAATACTTCATTATTTTAGGAAAAGTAACTATCTCTGAAAGAAATACAGTATTTACAAGCATATATGATGTCATAATTTCAATAGGATTTGGAGGATTATTATTTCCCACCCTTATATTATTCAGATCTCTTGAGTAGATTCTTATCACTCCACTGTCCATGCCTTAAGTCCGATCAGTTTAACCACTGGGTAATGTGTGGCAAAGTTACCCAATTTAATAGAACAAGGTTAACTTGTTTTTGAGAATATAGTAGTTTTAATATTCTTTGCAGCTGTCTGGATTGGGTTTGTATGAAAAATCAGGTTTTTGTAATTTTCCCAGAGAACAAGTTGATTGTTGAGAAGACACAGCTGTAACCCAGGATAGCAAAAGGTCAACCTGCATTGTTGATTTTGAAGATGGCAAGAGAAGACAGCCAGATATGGTTTGACAATATTGGAAATATTGTTTTTGGTGTGTGAGTATGACCCAGGGATGAAATAAAATTCTTGCTAGCAAAGGAAATGACCCTTTGTAATTAACTTGAATAATTGCTGATTTGAGATGTATTTTCAGCATGAGAATAGATTTGGATTATACTGAGATGTGCATATAATGACAGGATTATGATGTCACAATTTAGTTGGTGTTGTGACTGTGAGTGTACCATAATGGCTCCGAATAGATGGTTGTGACATAACAGTACTAAATAGACATTTATACCTCCACATGCTCAATCATACTTATGGCCATATAACTACATGTATAGTAGCTGTTGGACCCTGTTGTGACCCCCACCAAGTTAACAAACACTGGAAACACCGTCTTAGTTCACTACACTAGATATATTCACTACTACAATTTGTGAGTAGCTACCTGGGAAAAAGAAAGAGAATATGAAAGTTGAGTCAACCGCATAAACAAGATAAAGAGAAACAACATATCATGAGGAGGAAGAGAGTGCAGACACAGACTTTGAATTTTTTTCCTAGTCTTCAGTTGTAGTTCTAACATTCTTGTCCACTGGATCGTGTCTAGTTTAAGGCCTATTTTTGAAGTCTACCCCTAAAATAGGGCTTGTAAATTTTGTCTCCTTACATCTTTGTGGCTAGTGTTCAACTGACTGTCTTTACCTTACCATGTCTTGCAAGCAACTCCCTCAAAACAGGTTGTCCCCTCTCTTCTGCCTGGTAGCAGCGGAAGGAACATCTGTTTTCACTGGTTCCACACCTGTACATAAGAGTTTCTAGTGATCCTCAACTAATGCAGTCATTCACTCATAACCAGCTGACCCACAACTGCCTTAGCCTAAGTCACACAGAGGTCAACTACCCACCCCCAGAGACTCTATGTCTGCCTTTTTTTCTTATTATTTTTTATCTTTCTCTCCTTCCTTAGAAATTTGGCTTTCATTTTTTTTATTACTAACCATATATGATTCACAAAGAGAATGGATCAACTTGAATTAAGAGAGACTCAGATCACACATAGAATTTAATAGCAGTCAGCCAAAATATAACTCTGTATCACCATACAAGAGTCAGCTAGCCAACTCACATACTTACATACTCATGAGTTTTTGACTCTAGCATTTCACTACGTTATTGAACATTAACTTAAGACTGACACACATATGACCAGTCCAGACATTGTATTTTTTCTTATCTATAGATACAATATGATATTTGATTATATTTCACTTAATCTACTGTTTTTAAACTGTTTATATTTAGTTAACAGGTATTATTGTTCATCTAGGAAAAGGGACTGGCTTATCCCGTTCAGATCATCAGTCACCAGAGAAGATTAGCACAGCTAATGGGTTGGAGAAACAACTGTTTCTTTAATCTGTTAGAATCACAACACTTTAAGGATTATCAAGGTAGATTGTTTTGATTTGGTTTCTTTGTTTAATGGCATATCAACCTTCGTGGGTTATTTAATGCCAAAGCCATCCTTCTAGAAGAACCCCCATAGTACTATTTAACACATAGCTGGGAGAATAAGGGAGTTCATATCTTTCCCAAAGGTATTTATCTGAAAGTGGATGTAATACTGTGACTGGAGTTCGAACTTGCTTATTACAATTCTGCAGTCCAGCACTTAAACCATTACACCATGAAGACGTCACCCTATCAAGCTAAACAATCCACAACTAAAGCTGTACCAGCCAGACAGTTTTGAATTACAAATGCCCCACCACTCCAGCAACTGTATAGAGATTGAGATTTCGCAACACTTTGGGTTCGAATTTATATTGAGAGTTTAAACAGGGTCAAAACTGAGCTGTACATTGACAAGAAATATGACATGTTTGGAGTGAGTGGCTTATGTTATATAGGCAGTGACCAGTATACATGACCCCATATATCTATTTATATATATTTCTCTCTCTCTCTCTCTCTTTCCCTCTTTCTCTCTATAAATATACATATATATATATATATATATATATTTATAAGGATAGAGTAGACACAGGATTAGTGGTGCCTGATAATTGTCCGTTTCTCACCTATGCAATCATCAGACTATATATATATATATCCACATACACACACACACACACACACGTACACACACATATATATATACATAGTTATACACATAAATTCATAGGTACAAATATATTTGAATAATCAAATATGTGCATATTTATATGCACACACACACACACACACACATACACACACACACACACACACACACACACACACACACACAAATGTATATTTGTATATTCAAATTATGTGTGTATAAATATATGTATTTTTATATGTGCATATATGCTTATGTAAATATATAAATGCACATATATACATACAGAAATAGATGTGCGTATATGTCTGTGTATATATTTCTATACACATGCACACACACACACACATATATGCATATGTCATATTCATACACCCATATATATGGATATACAAGTATATATGCATGTATGAATATATATATATATATATATACATATTTATGCATGTATTTTATGAAGGCTTTTGGCACTGTATTCTATGAGCAGGATGTATTGGTTTTATGTCTAATAAACAAGACAATTTGGCATTGTGTTCAGCAGTGTATATGTGTCAATGGTACAAAGGTCTGTGACCCTGGACTAGAGGTTTCCAATGAATGGTAGACATTGATTTCTTCACCTTATTGCATACTGAGAGAAAGTGAATTAATTTTTATGCCTTCTTCCTTGGGTACTTGTCTGGTTATCCAAGTGCAACATTGTAATTTTCAAGTCTACTTTAATCTGTTTAAATCTTTAAAATCTCTGATAATCTATTCTTTAAATAATGATTACAAACAAAAAAAAAACTTTCCAATGAGAACTGAGTCCCCATAAAATAAAAGATCTGCCTAAAGAAAGATTCAAGTTCTTTCAAAGAAAAATCTACTGTAATATCAGTTTAGTTGAAAAAATGAAATATAAAACACAAAAAGGGAAATATAAGAAGTTTTATTTTTCTAATTTACTAAACTTTTTACATTGTATACATGTGTTGTACGATTGTTCTTATTTTAATTGTTATATCCACAACATTTTCACTGATTTACCTTTTGGCTTTCTTCAGGCGTCATTTTCTTTTGATTTGGTAAACTTTTGTACTCAACCCTTTATTCAATCCTTGGTTGATTGTTGTCATTCTACTGCCTATGGGGTTGTCCTTGCAGTGTAATGGTTAAACCAATCGACTGCGGGATCATAGTAAGAAAGTTTGTACTTCAGTTGCGCTATTACATTCACTTTTGGACAAATACCCTTGGGAAAGGTATGAACCCCTTTATCCTCCCAGCTATGGGTTGAATAGTACCACTATCATTCTTCTAGGAGAATAGCTTTGGCATTAAATAACCAACAAAGGTTGATACACCATTAAACAAAGAAACCAATCTAAACCAAACCACTGTCTATGTCTCATATCAGTTTGCCTTCCTAATCATTTTACCTTGAATCTGAGCAAAATTACTAAGAATGTCAAGTAATTGATACAAGATATTCTGAGGCATGAACAGCCAAATAAGATCAGACTACCCTCACTCTAAACTGTTAATGTTTTAGTGGTTTTGACTGCATCAACAGATAGAGTAAACTTGAAAACAAACAAGTAACTCTTATTTGCTTTCAATTATTTATCAGCATGACATTTGCTCATTTAAAACAAGCCATAAATCAAGTACTTTTCATAATAGAAATTGTGAAGATTGTACCTCGTTCCTTAAAGATTAGGTTGAAACTTCTCAAACAAATTTTGACTTGAAACTTATCAACTTATTTAAAAAACATATCATTAGCTTTCCTCCGAATACTAGATGACACTTAGACTTAGGGGATTTTTTTTGTAACAGCAGTTAATGATTATATTAATGCTTCTACCTAGGAAGGAAGGACTTATCAATTCATAGTTATCTCTATTGTATAAAACATCTGAATGATTTAAAAATCATGTCAAGTGCAAATAAAGATCCCAATAGTTTATCATTCAGTTGTAAATTTGGCTGAAAATTACTTTATTCTCTTAGTGCCTTTGAAATGTCTTGCTTTAATAAAAATCTCACTATCACCGATAGGTTTTGCAGTAAAGTAAATTGTTTGGTTTCTTTGTTGAATGACATATTAACCTTAAAGAGTCTGTCAGATTTAAATTCATATTTACTTTCATACTATCTATCTATCTATCTATCTATCAAATTAAGTTCAATCTTTATATATCTATAACTTGTAGAATAACAATAACACATACCTCCATAAAGCGTCCAGCTGGCAGACAAAAATAAAGCAGGTCGTGTCTCTGAGCCATCCTCCTTACAATGCTAAACTGAAACTGGTTTATATAATAAAATACTTTCACTTACTTACAAGCAGCCAATGATGATCTATGCAATGGAATAGTCCTCTTGTGCACAATGGGATGCCCCAAGGCACCATAAATAGTTCCCGTTCCTCAATCGGGAATTGAGTTTCCTGTCTTCATGACTGATTGCTCTTTGCTAACGCAATTAATTACTCTTGGCTATTGCAACTAATTGCCCTACGCAACCTGTCAAATCCCACATAACTTAGTCTGATTTTATCAATTTATACGCAGGGTATTTTTATAATAAAGAGGAAATGCCAAAGGCATCCATGCAGAAGAATAGTCGTAGAACTATTAAGCCCATGGGTATTTGTCTGAAAGTGAATTTGATAGCATGACTGGAGTTTGAACTCACTAACTGTGATGTCACAGTCCAGCATGTTAGCCACTACATCACAGGACTCTCCACCCACACCCCATGAAAAGAAAAGTAGGTTTATCGAATATCATAAAAGTATACTGAAAATGTTAATCTTTTCCAATAATGTAAAATCTTGGACTTTGTAGAACAATTTCTTCTGATTTTTTTTTTGTGTATGTGAAGGGGTGTGAATCAATTTTTATTCAACTATTGCCATTGTCTTTAACAAAGTAGGAAAAAAAACAATGAAACGAAAAAAAAAAAAATTATGAAACAAAATATAAATAATATTCTTCAGCCACTAAAGCTTGGCTAATTCAATCTTTTAATGAATTGATTCTTTTCAGAGCAAAAACAATGAACAATGCTTCTGTATCTGATTTGAAGAGCAAATACTGAAAACATTTCAATGAAAACAGACCTAACAAATACATAAAAGAAAACATAACAACTTAAGAAAAAAAAAATGAAAAACATAATTTAAAAAAAACCAAAAAAACTGTTTGGAAAAATAAAGAAAACATTGAAAAACTGTAAGAAAACAGATTTTTATGAATGCCCTAGAAACTATCTAAGTCTGGATACTCTGTATCTATCTATCTATCTATCTATCTATCTCACACCCTCTTTGTTATTCTTTATTTTTTGTTTCCTTTTGTTTCTCTCATTTCCTCTTTAAAAAAAAGAAGTAATTTTTATATCCCTCTTCCTTTTTGTTTCTGTCCTCTTCTGTCTCTCTTTTTTCTCCCTCTGCTTTCTCTTTTATTCCTCTCTCTTTCTGTGTGTCTATCTGATACTGTCTTTTATTCCTTTTCAGTCTCTCTAGATTTCTTTCTTTTTCTGTCATTGACTAATGATATATATATATATATATATATATATATCTTAAGGTTTTAACTTTTAAATCAGTCTGGCAGAAAAATATAGAGAACTTACTTTTCTAATATTAATTTGTTACTATTATTATTACTATTATTACAAATTTTATCATTACCATATCTATCTATCTATCTATCTATCTATCTATCTAAGAATTCATTATTTGTAAAGATAATAAACAACAATATCTATCTATATATATATATGATAACTACAGTATCTTGACAGATCATAGCAGTCTTTACCATAAAGATATGTATATATATATTGACACATATTATCTGTCAAGATGTGATAGTTATCATATATATGTAAATATATAATATAATTTGTTATATTTTCAAATAATGAATGCTTAATATCTATCTATCTATCTATCTATCTATCTACAAAGAAATCAGAATCCAAATAGGTGAATTTATTGTGATGTAAAGTCAACATTAAATGTTTCAGTTTCAATAACCATCATCAGGACTTTGATATCAGGAAAATTGTTCACACAGTGATGGATGCGTGTCAAAATAACAGGAGCAAATAAAATGTATACAACGAAAACATACAAACGTGCACGTACTGTTGGATTTAGATTCATATTTACTTTCATACCATCTATCTATCTATCTATCTCATTCAGTTCAGTTATTATATATCTATATCTTAGTCTGAATTTATCCATTTATATGCAGGGTATTTTTATAATAAAGAGGAAATCTTAGTTCATAGGAGTTCATCTCTTAAACACCACCTCCTCATTGCATTAATGAGGTATTGTAAACTGGATTATTTTTGGAGCTCCCCACATACGTGTCTATTTGCCCACACATTAATGCGTTAAGTCATCTTGTGCCATACTTGCTTTTGTTTGAACCAAATCAAGAGAAATGCCTACCACATGACTATCTTACTGTACATATATGTGGGACCCATACCAAAATATTTGGTTTGGCTTAGTTAGGTTTCTTTGTTTAATCGTATATCAATCTTAATGGGTTATTCAATGCCAAAGCCATCCTTGTCGAAGAAGAAAGTGATACTATTTAACCTATAGACTAATCAGATAAGAGAGAGCTCATATATTTCCTAAGGGTATTCATATTTACCAACCCCTCCGCTCAGGCAGGATATGACACAAGGTCAATTTTTAAGCAGAGTTTAACAGGTTTTAATTCAGAGTTTTCCTTCTCCTAGACTAGTTGCCTCACCAAGGCTGAAGAACCTAGTCTGTCCTACTATTTACCCATAGCTGGATGGAGAAATAATTGGATTCATACCTTTCCCAAGGGTATTAGTGCTATGTGAAATGCAATCAGTCTCGTTCAGGATTTGAACTCGTGTTGCCATGTCCATTTCCTATGATGATAACCATTACACCACGGGCACCTCTACAAAGGGTATTAGTCTGAAAATGATCATAATTGCATGACAGAAGTTCAAACTTGATTACATCAAGGCCACAGTCCGTCAATATAGCCTTTATGCTTCAGAGATTCTACTCTGAAATTATTTGAAAATTGATCTATTTAACCTACAGATATGACCCTAACAGGTACTAACTCTCTGTAGTGAAGAGAAATTGGGAGTAATGATAAAGAAGGGGTACTCTACACTCCAAAGATCTCTAGAAATAGTGCCTCACCACCAGAGGCAGTTTAGTGTCTTATTCAGGATAAACTCTTTTTCTTGGGGAAGGGACTTAAACCTCTACAAGGGATATAGTCAGTTTTTTCTAAGTTCTGCTAACAGAGTGATGACATAGGGACAAAAAATATGAAGAAAGAAAGAAAGAAAGAAAGAAAGAAAGAAAGAAAGAAAAGAAAAGATGGAAGCAACGAAGGAAGAAAGGAAGGAAGGAAGGAAGGAAGGAAGGAAGGAAGGAAGGAAGGAAGGAAGAATGACAGAAAGGAAGGAAGGAAGGAAAGAAAGAGTAAAAAGAGTGGAAGATAAGATACTTATTGTCTGCTACAATGAAATAGAAGTCAAAAGGATGAGTAAGGTTCATATCTTAGATAAAGTGATTTGTGTTACACTTCATGCTCATGCCCTTCTAAAAAGTATGAATCCATCTCTTCACCTTAGTCTCTAATTTGGCTGGTAGGTATACTGGTCTTGGATAAGGTAATACTCTGAATTCAAACCCAGGAGATGTGGGGCTAGCTTCCCCATCCTATAAAAACTGATTTTAAAACATGGAGTTTGCATCTCCCCCCCCCCAGAAAAACTGGTCTTACATAAGGAAATACTCTGAATTTAAACCCAAGTGACATGTTGCTAGCATCCCCTACCCATAAAAACTGGTTTTGGAAAAAGAGATACTTTGAACTAAAAGTTAAAGACATGGGGCTAGCATGCCCACCCCATAAAAACTGGTTTTGAATAAGGAAATACACGGAATTGAAACCCAAAAGACATGGGGCTAGCACCCCCATACCATAAAAACTGATCTTACATAAGAAAATACTCTAAATTGAAACCCAAGGGACATGGGACTAGCATCCCAACCCCATGAAAACTGGCCTTGGATAAGTAAATACTCTAAATTGAAACCCAAAAGAAAAGGGACAAGCATCCCCACCCCATAAAGACTGGTTTTAGATAAGGAAATACTCTGAATTGAAACCCAATGGGCATGGGGCTAGCATCCCCTCCTAAAAAACTGATTTCGAATAAGGAAATACTCAGAATTCAAACCAAAGCGACGTGGGGCTAGCTTTTTCACCACATAAAAACTGGTCTGGGAGTAGGAAATACTCTGAATTAAACCTGAGAGACATGAGGCTAGCATCCCCACCTCATAAAACCTGGTCTTGGATAAGGAAATAGTCTGAATTCAAACTCAGGAGAGGCAGGGCCTGCTTACCCATCCCATAAAATCTGATCTTTGATAAAGAAATAGTCTGAATTCAAACTCAGGAGAAGCAGGGCTTGCATCCTAACCCCATAAAACCTGGTCTTTTTAAGGAAATACACTGAATTCAAATCCAGTGTACATGGGGATAGCACCACTACCCCATAAAAACTGGTCTTATATAAGAAAGTACTCTGAATTCCAACTCAGGAGATATGGAGCTATCAACCTAACTCCATGAAAATTGGTCTTTGATAATGAAATACACTGAATTCAAATCCAGTGGGCTTTTGGCAAGCACCCCCACCTCATAAAAATATGTCTTATATTAGAAAGTACTCTTAATTGAAAATCAGTAGAAGTGGGGCTACCCAACCAACCACATAAAAAGGAAATATTCCGAATTCAAGCCAAGGAGAAGTGGGGCTAGCATCCCCCATGCCAGAAAAAACTGGTTTTGAATTAAGAAATAATCTAAATCCAAACCAAGTAGACTTGGAGCTAGCAAACCCCACCTCATAAAAACTGGTTTATATAAGGAAGTACTCTGAATTCCAACACAAAAGATATGGAGCTAGCAACTCCACCACATAAAACAGAATTGAATAAGAAAATATTCTGAATTCAAACCTAAGAGAAGTGGGGCTAACATCCCCAAGCCATAAAATCTGGTCATAGATAAGGATATACTCAAAATTCAAACCCATGAGACTTGGGGCTGTCCTCCCCACCCCATAAAATCTGGTCTTAGATAAGGAAATACTCTGAATTCAAAGCCAGTAGAAGTGGGGCTTGCATTTCCACCCCATAAAAACTGGTCTTGCATAAAGAAATACTCTGAATTGAAACTCAGTAGATATGGGACTATCATGCCAAACCATAAAAACTGGTTTTGGATAAGGAAATATTGTGAATTGAAACCCAGTAGACATGGGGCTAGCATCCTTACTCCACAAAAACTGGTCCTGGATGAGGAAATACTTTGAATTCAAGCTCAGAACCATGGGGTTAGTGTATCCATCACATAAAAACTGGTCTTTGATGAGGAAATACTCTGAATTCAGATCCAGGAGTTTTGGAGCTTGCATCCCCACCCCATAAAAAATGGTCTTCAGTAAGGAAATACTCTGAATTCGAACCAAGGAGATATGGGGCTAGTATCTGTACCTCATAAAAACTGGAGTTCATTAAGGAAATACTCTTAATTCAAGTCCAGTGTGTGTAGGACTAGTACCCAAACCACAAAAAAACTGGTCTTACGTAAGAAAGTACACTTAATTGAAACCCAGGAGAAGTGGAGCTAGCAACTCAAACCACATAAAATTTGGTCTTGAATAAGGAAATTCTCTGAATTCAGACCCAGGAGAAGTGGGGCTAACATCCCACATGCCAAAAAACTGGTTTTGATTAAAGAAATTTTAGTTGGCGACTGCAGTCGAGGGCGACCAGAAGGCTTCCTTTTCAATAACTATTACACCGATGTGTAGGGGAGGGTGCTACTCCTTTCCCTGGATTGCACCACTTTACCCTTGA
This sequence comes from Sepioteuthis lessoniana, assembly GCA_963585895.1. NCBI lineage: Eukaryota > Metazoa > Mollusca > Cephalopoda > Myopsida > Loliginidae > Sepioteuthis > Sepioteuthis lessoniana. The sequence goes on along the minus strand of OY757910.1, from coordinate 32,057,729 downwards.
TACATCCCTTATATTGCTAAGTGTTAAGCAAGGAGGTATCAAGTACCATTTTTAAAGTCTTTTGTATGACTCGACCTGGAATTGAACCCAGGTCTCCTGGACTATTGGCGAACACTCTACCCACTAAACCAATGAGCCTAGTGGGTAGAGTGTTTGCCAATGGTCTGAGAGACTAGGGTTCAATCCCAGGTCGGGTCATATCAAAGATTTTAGAAATGGTACTTGATACCTCCTTGCTTAACACTCAGCATTATAAGGTACATATCAAGGATTAAGTGGAGCAATCCAGGGAAGGAGTGGTGCCCTCCCACACACCTCGGTATAGTAGCTATTGAAAAGGGAGCCTTCTGGTTGCCATCGTCTATGGAATAAAGAAATAATCTGAAGTTAAACCAAGTAGACATGGGGCTAGCAACCCCACCTCATAAAAACTGGTTTATATAAGAAAGTACTCTGAATTCCAACACATGGGGCTAGTGAACCCACCACATAAAAACAGGTCTTGAATAAGGAAATACTCTGAATTCAAACTCAGGAGACGTTGCAGAAGCATCCACATCCCATAAAAACTGGTCTTCAATAAGGATATACTCAGAATTTAAACTTAGGAGAAATGGGGCTTGCTTACACATTCCATAAAATCTGCTCTTATAATTGTAGGAATTCAAACCCAGTAGATATGGGGCCAGCATTAACATCCTATAGAACTTGATCTTGGATAAGGAAATCATCTGAATACCAATCCAGTAGAAGTTGGGCTGGCATCCCTAAGTCATAAAAATTGATCTAGGATAATGGAATACAAAATTCAAACCCATGACACTTGGGGCTATTATCCCCATCCCATAAAATCTGGTCATAGATAAGAAAATACTCTGAATTCAAAGCCAGGAGAAGTAGGGATTGCATTCCTACCCCATAAAAACTGGTCTTGGATAAAGAAATACTATGAACTGAAACCTAGTAGATATGGGGCTAGCATGCCACTCAATAAAAACTGGTCTTGGATGAGGAAATACTCTGAATTGAAACCAAGTAGACTTGGAGCTAGCATCCCACCCATAAATACTCATAAATTCAAAACCAGTAAACATGGGGCTAGTATCTCCACCCCATAAAAACTGGTTTTGGATAAGGAAATATTGTAGATTGAAACCAAGTAGACATGGAGCTAGCATCCCTACTCAACAAAAACTGGTCCTGGATGAGGAAATACTCTGAATTCAAATATGGAATCATGGGTCTAGCTTACCCATCTCATAAAATCTGTTCTGGATAAGGAAATACTATGAATTCAGATCCAGGAATCATGGTGCTAGCAATAAGGAAATACTCCAAATTCCAACCAAGGAGACATGAGGCTAGCACCCTCCCCCTCCATAAAAACTGATTTTGGATAAAGAAATACTCTTAATCCAAACCCAGTAGATATGGGTCTAGCATTCCCACCCCATAAATCCCTGCTTACAACTGAAACAGAATCATTATCATACACATGGTATTGCTGTGACCCTCTACTTCTTAAGGAGCCTGCCAAAAAAAATAAACAAATAGAATTTTCTATTAGATTATACCAATTTGTTTGTATAATTGTCCTAACTGGATCTATACAAATAATTGTGGAGAGGTTTTTTGTCTGTCTTCTAAAGGTGACCAAATGATCGTATTTAATGGGCCCTTGAGAAGTAATTAAAGTAAAAACAAATAAAATTTTCTATTATAATACACCAATGTAAAGATTTAAAATTGTCAAAGTTGCTTGTTTGGTTAGAGAAGCATGGCATAAATGAGAGTATCATCATCATCATCATCATATCGTGCTGGCAGCATGGATATCCCTGACCCTCTCTCGCCACTCCTCCCTATCGTTCATCGTCCTAGGTAGGTCTTCAGGACAACATCCCGTATCCTCACATAGCTGCTGAATGTACGTTCGTGCTGGTCGTCCTGCTTTTGCGCGGCCATGTGTGGGGATCCATAAGAGTACATCTCTTATGAGTTCATCTCTGCTTCTCCAGCAGTGTCCTGCAAGTCTGGTTCGTCTAACTTGAATAGTTTTCGTGATAGGGGGCAGGTGGCCGTACAGTTGGTGTCTTGTGGGGTGTTGCTGCCAGGACTTGTTGAGGATTGCACGCAGCATTCTTGTGTAATTGCCATCTAGTTTCTTCTCCAGCCGTTTTGTTAGCGTCCATTACTACAAATGAGAGTATAGTAAATAAAAAGATGAAGCACTTTATAACAATAAAATTATTTCAATGTAAACACTATTTATCTATATTACATTTAGGTTGAAAAATGGTTATCATTAAAAATCAAGCGTGTAAAACTATATGTTAAGCCATGCAAGTGACCTCCCCTGATACTCTCTAGAAAAGGAATGTTTTGCTAGGACCGGAAGTAAACAAACGGCCATATTGGTTTATGTGAGAGTGTAAGAACAGGGGTGTTATAGTCTGAGTTCTTTGTATTTTAACACTATATTTTTAAAAGTTTATGATAATCATTTATATTTATAGGATGTCAGTTTTCTGATAAAATTTAAGAAACAAGCTTTCCTCGGAAAGGGAAGGCGTAAATAGAATTGAAGGAGGATCAAAACATAGGTTAACTTATAAACACATTTTATGAATGAATATATACAGTGAAGATAAGTTGCAACCTATGTTTGAGCTAGAAGGTACATATCTTTACGAAACAGAGTCTATTTTTAGCATCTATCATGACAGGCTTCTGTTCAGTTGAGATATTGCACATCTTACTTGAATCAAGTTTGAAAAAAAGGCACCAAGAATTGGATGGTTCTTGATTCATGTCCATTTGATTGAAGCCTCTTGTTGGCTAATTCTAGAAGTGTAGATGTAAGAATAGAGGAAGTAACCTGGCTTCTTATTTAACTATATAATTTTTATTAGGATGTTTTATTTGTTTTTATTATTTATTTATTTATTTATTATGGGTTTGTGTCATACAGAAGATGGTTTCACATCCATTCAGAGACCTCAGATACCCTTGAAAAGCCCTTAAAATTAATAGATATTTCAAATATTAAATTTCATTAATTTCCAGATTTGGAAGGGTTTAGAATTAACTTAATTAAAAGAAAAGAAAATGAATATATATGTATTTACCTGACAGTTCCACAAGAACAAGATTCAACACAGGCATATATAAACTTTTTCTTAGGGTGTGTGAGAGTTGAGGAACTGAATTTCCTCTTAATGATTTGGCACCTGGCTATGACAGAAAGGGTCAATTCATGGGAAAGTGAGTCATTTACTTCTCCCACTGATTAACATGAGAGTAAATGAACACAATAATATAACAGTAACACATAAATGCTAAGAGACGAGTCCCACCTAAAAATCAGTCTAAACCAGATTTTCTTGTAGAGTTTAAAACCTTTGCAGCTATGATTCTAACAATTCCTGAAAATTTGGATGATATTGAACTAAAAATGGAGGAGCCTTAGCTATAGGGACAGACAGACATTTGGTGAATTATGAAGAGATATATAAAGATGAAGAGGCCTGTAGGATAGGAATTAGATTATTTTCCAGCTAGTTACTAGGAAAAGTTCAATGGTCATGACTATTTGGTTATTTTTTTATGACATGGATGTAATGGCAAAATAGTGTTTAGAAGATGTGACAGCATTCATAATGTTTGATTTGGACTTTTAGTTGGAAGTGAAAAAGAGGAAATTTAATTAAATGGGAAAACTTTTAATAAGAATTTGTGTTGAAGTAATGCATCATGTAGTAAGATTTATGGGATGCTACTTTTTGGCTATCTGAGTTGTGTTCAAATTGATGTTTTGTCGTCACTGGATGTTGGATGAAAATAGAAAAATTTTTTGCATGCATTTTTTTTTTTATTTGAACCTAAAAGGGAAGATATAGGAAAAACTTGTATGTATTAGGCACAACAAAAAAATGTTTGTTTATAATACTACATGTAAGAAGTGAGCAAAATTATAGGCTATCAAAGAGAGGGAGAGGGAGAGAGAGAGAGAGAGAGAGAGAGTTGAGAGATATGATCAATAAGTCAATTTTAATCAAAAAAATCGGTAGAGAATAGGTTTATCAAATGTTAGAGTGCATTTCTATAACAAAGGTGAGTTATAAGTTTTACAAGTGTTCAGAGTCAGTTTCCAGAATAAACTCAAGGAACTTGAAGGAATGAAATTGATGTCACATCTGTCATATATTCTGGACTTAGGTATCTCAAATTATTACTTATTCTCATCCATAGCTCACTTGCTGTGTGTATGATGCTTCAGCAACCAAGAGGGTGTGGAGGATTCAGTAAAGGATTCTTTGTCTTAAAGGACAAGAGCTGGAACCAGCATGGGATCAAATTACAACCAGAAAGGTCACTTCACCCAGCATATAATCTGGATCTAGCTCCCTCAGATTATTACTTGTTCAGTTAAATTGCTCACTTCCTGCACTCTGAAGTGCTCAATAACCAAAAGGAGGTGGAAGCTTCAGTGAAGGAGTTATTCACCTAAAAGAACAGGAACTGATATCAGCATGGAATCAAATCACTGGCAAAAAAGGTGTCTTCACACAGTGCAGCATGATGGCCTCTACTATGTATGTTAGCCTGCTTTTGTTGTAATTTGAAGATTAAAGCAAATATGGTACCAAGATATTACAAAACTTTTGACTCACCCAAGTATGAACAAGTTGTATAAGCCACACTTTGCAATGAAAGTTTTCATGGGGGGGGGGTCTTTAAGCTATGGCTTCAATTTGCAATCATGCCAAAAAAAAAAATGAAAACACAAAAACAAAATTCAAAAAAGATATAAAAAAAACCCAACCCTGACTGATTTAGTTTGCTCCACATAGCTGTTAAAGGCTCCGAATGAACAGATTGCTAGAAACTAAATTCCCAATATTTTTTTTACAAGACTATATTTTTTTGGCTTTTTATTTCCTGAAATTATTTAGTTTTCTTGTTACTTATAGAAAATCTGAGTCAACATTTTCAGATAAAAAAACCTAAAATTGCTTCTGTATTTGTTTTACCATATATTAACTTCTCATAGTTTATCTAAGGCCTAAATTTTTGTAAATGTTTGATTATAATCATAACCATTTATATTTTCAACATCTCATTGCAATCATTAACTTTTAAATTGTACTTTTATTTGACTCTAATATATAGTTACCAATCCCTCTACACTGGCAGGACATGACACAAGATCAATTTTTAAGCAGAGTTTAACAAGTTTGAATTAAGAGTTTTCCTTCTGTTAGACTGGTTCCCTAACCAAGGCTAAAGAACCTAGACTGCCCTACTATTTACCCATAGCTCTAGGGAGAATAATCAGATTCATACTTTTCCAAAGGGTATTGACACTATGTGAAATGAAATCAGCCTCATCCAGAATTTGAACTCATGTCACTGTGTCCATTTCCCTATGATGATAACCATTGCACCATAGACACCTTATATCTATAATAATTTGTTTGCACACAGTTATATGGTTTCAAGTATTTCTACTTGATTCAAATTATTTTCACAGAAAATTGTATAGTTTCATTGATTTCTTTTCAATATTAAATTTTCAGATGGATCTATTCAACTCTCAGATGGGACACTAACAGGTACAAACAACCCTGGTCAGAGTGGACCTGGGAGTAATGATAATGAAGGAGTATGCCTTACTCCTCTGATCTAAAAAATTATAGCCTCGCCATCAGATGCAGTTTAGTGTCAAACTCTGGACACCCACATTTTTGGAGGTCATATTTACCCAACCCCTCCGCTCGGGCAGTATATGACACAAGGTTAGTTTTTAAGCGGAGTTTAACAGGTTTCAATTCAGAGTATTCCTTCTAGACTAGTTGCCTTACCAAGGCTGAAGAACCTAGTCTGCCCTACTATTTACCCATAGCTGGAAGGAGAATAATTGGATTCATACCTTTCCCAAGGGTATTAGTGCTATGTGAAATCCAATCAGTCTCGTCCAGGATTTGAACTCGAGTCACCATGTCCATTTCCTACGACGATAACCATTACACCACAGGCACCTCCGCCCACATTTTTGGAGGTAGAGATCTTACCCCAGAGCTCAAAAACTGAAACCTCACCATGAGATACAGTTTAGTGTGATACTCAGCTCTCCCAAATTGTTTGGGTTTGATACTCTCCCTCCAGAATTTGAAAGATGCTACTTTTAAGATAAATACCATTACCCTGTATTTGTCTGTGTATGTGAGGGTTGGGGTATGATTTTGGGTTTGTTAACTTGCACACATTATGTTTGGTTGTTTATTTGTTTGGGTTTTAAGGCATATCAACCCTTGTAGGTTATTTAATACCAAATCCATTTTTATACAAATAACCAGTTCAATTTCAAACATTTCAGTTTAGCATAAGTACACAGTTTAATTGTCAAAAACATTTCTATTTCAAGCTATTCAGTTTAGTCAAATAGTTCTAATTCAAACAATTAAGTTTAGCGTGAGTACAGCTTCAATGTCAAAAACAGTTCCCATTTCAAGCAATTCAATTTAGCATTAATGTGCAGTTAAATGCAAGTACACAGTTTAATTGGTCTAATGAATAGAGTGTTCGCTAATGGTCTGGGAGACCGGTGTTCAATCCCAGGTCGAGTCATGCCAAAAGACGAAAAAAATGGTACTTGATGCTGCCTTGCTAAACATTCAGCATTATAAGGTAAGGATCAAGGATAAAGTGGCACAATCCAGGGAATGGAGAAGTGCCCTCCCCTACACCTTGGTGTAATAGCTACTGAAAAGGGAGCCTTTGGATCACCCTCGACTAAGGTTGCCAACTTCACTTTACACAGTTTAATAATCAAAAACATTTCTATTTCAAGCTATTCAGTTTAGTCAAACAGTTCTAATTCAAAAAATTCAGTTTAGCCTCAGTACACATTTTAGTTCTATTTAACCCATAGATAGGGCTCTATCAGGTGCTACCACTCCGGGCCATTGTGGACCTGGGAGTGATGGCAATGAAGGGATGTACCGCATTCCCCAAAGCTCCAGCATTACTGGAACCTCACTATCAGATTGCTAGGTGTCAAATCCAGAACACTCATTGGGTTGGTCTTACCTCTGTGCAGAGGTACAGTCGGTGTATTCTACAGCCCCAGCCGACTGGGCAAACACACATCTATGTTAGTCGCATATTTTATTTCAAATGCAAAAAGAAAACTTAAACATCAATGTACATTACAAATTACATTCATTTAAACTTGATAAAATTAATAAATGTGATAAATGCCATTTGTTAATACATATGATATCCACTGCATGTTGATCATATGTATTAATGATTTAACATGAGGTAGGACATTTTGGTGTGAGCAGGGTACAGATATTCATTAAGAAGTCAATCTATGAGGACGAGGACCAGTACAGAGCAGAAATAATAATAAAGATAATTTTAGCAGCCCAAATAAAAGAAGAGATTTAAAACTCGCTAACCAGCTGTGGATTGTTCCCCAAAGAACAGAAAGATGCCGAAAAGGTCCAGAGCCACCGGAGAGTTACTTTACATTGATTAGCACATCCTCAATGAGAGCAAGCCGAGACATAAAAATCTACCTATGGGCAGGAATGACAACAAAAAGGCATATGATATGATCGTGCAAAGCTGGATAATAAACTGTCTCAAAATGTACAAAATATCAGATGAAGTCAAACTTTATCGAGAAAACCATGAAAACCTGGAAAGTGGAATTGACAGCAGGAGAGAGAAACTTAGCTGAAGCGAAGGTCTAAAGAGGTATATTTCAAGGGGATGCACTATCATCGTTACTATTCATAATTGCGATGATGCCACCCAAGCACATACTCAGAAAATGCACAGCCTGATACAAACTTAGTAAATCGCAGAAAAAGATCAATCACCTAATGTACATGGTAGATATCAAACTGTTTGCAAAAAATGAAAAAGAACTCTAATACACGCAGTGAGAATATACAGTCAGGACATAGGGATGGAATTTGACATAGAAAAACGTTCCATGCTAGTAATGAAAAACGGCAAACGACACCTTACGGACGGAATGGAACTACCAAATCAAGACAAGATTAGAACACTCAGAAAAAAGGAAACCTATAAATACTTGGGGATATTGGAAGTTGACACCACCAAACAAGAGGGGATGAAAGAAAAAATTAAGAAAGAATATCTCAGGAGAACCAGAGAGCTACTCGAGACAAAACTGTATAACAGAAAACTTATCAAAGGAATAAATACCTTTGCTTGTCCTTCTCGTAAGATATTCGGGACCATTCAAATAGACCAAGCAACAAGAAAACTAATGACCATGCATAAGGCATTACATCTCAGAGATGAAGTTGACAGATTATATGTGTCAAGAAAAGAAAGAGGAAGAAGACTTACCAACATTGAAGACAGTGCCGAGTCATCAATACAACGGTTTGAAGACTACATAGAAAAGCGCGGAAGAAGACTGATTAAAGCCACCAGAAACAATACTGAAAATACGACGATCAACGGAATGGAAATAACAAGAAAACAAAAATGGGAAGAAAAACAACTCTGTGGACGTTTTAAGCGACTAATAAGCAACATCTCACATGAGAAAGAATGGACGTGGCTAAGAAAGGGAAACCTTAAGAGGGAAACTGAATATTTCCTGATAGCAGCACAAAACAATGCTATAAGAACCAATGATATCAAAGCAAGAATAGATAAGACGCAACAAAACAGCAAATGTAGGTTATGTGGTGTTTGAGACGAGAGAGCAATCACATGATAAACGAATGCAGCAAATTAGCACAGAAGGAGTATAAGACTAGACATGACTGTGTGGGCAAAGTGATCCACTTAGAGCTGTGCTATAAATTGAAAATTGTCCATACGAACAAATGGTATATACACAACCCAGCATTTGTCCTGGAGAATGACACACATAAACTCCGACGGGATTTTGACATACAAACGGATCACTTAATCTTGACCAGAAGACCAGACCTTATAATAATCAACAACAAAAAAAGAGAACCTGCCGAATGGTCCCGGTTGAACACCGAGTAAAATTGAAAGAAAGTAAAAAGAAGGATAAGTATCTCGACCTTGCTAGGGAATTGAAACAAATTTGGAACATTAAAGTGTAATTGGTGCTCTAGTTACAATCACCAAAGGACTGTTACAAGGAATGAAGGACTCGGAAATAAGAGGACGAGTAGAGACAATCCAAACTACTGCGTAATTGAGATCAGCCAGAATCCTTAGAAGAGTCCTGGTGAATTGCGATGACTTGCTTTCACTCAAACTTCGGTAAAAGAATATCAGCTAACGTGGATGTGAAAAACTGTCAAGGAGTAACTATAACAGTAAAAAGAGTATTTCAGGAGAATGAGTAAACTACTTGAAAGCAAACAATATAGAAGAAATTTCATCAAAGAGATAAACACCTGGGCTGTCCCCCTTGTAAGATACTTAGGACCATTCTTGAAGTGAACGAGGGAAGAACTTCCACAAATGGACCAGAGAACAAGAAAACTAATGACGATATATAGAGCCTCTCAGCTCTATATTCTTTTTTACTTTAGTAGTATTAATAACAACTTTTATTTATTAATTTTTACATAAAGCATTGTCATTTGTTATGTGGGATTTGAAGGCTTTTGAAGGTCAGGGGCTAAGGGCAAGGCTGTGTTGCCGTAAGATATCTGACTCCATATTTTGGTTATATTATTTTACCCCACGTTGACTGGCCGGTGCAATCCCTTGCCCAAAGAAAGTCCCAAAAGAAATATACAAAAAGAAAAGATAGAAAAAAGATAAGAGACGAAAACATTTCTTCTATACTTTCCTTTATTTACTTGGTGATGGGACTAACCGACGCTACGTCCCAAGACGTAGCGTGGTGCCCAAAACACCAGACAGCAAAATGGTGTTGTTGGTTCGACGGACACTGCCTGAAAGAGAAAGATAATCTGTCTCCTTTTTCAAGAGGAATGCCTTTTTCTTTTTACGCATGCGTCATCTCCTTTTCCGTTAGAGACCTCTGGGAGTTTCTTCAAATTTAATAGTTTTCTTTTTATCTATTTATTTATTTTTTAAAATTTTATTTTTTATTTATTTATTTGTTCCCTACAGTTATCAGGTAATCCATTATCGCTGGTTCAGCCGGAAGAAATGAAAATAATACCATAGGGGTGATATAACACAATAGTCAATTATATTTTATTTGATTTTGTTTTATTTCTACTCACTTGGGTCGGTCATTATTTTATCATAAAGGAATAAAATAGATGGGAAATAATTATAAAAGATAAGCAATCACTGAGACACAAACTCACATATCTTAGTGAAGCTTAATTAGACAAACCAGCTGCTTGACCAACTAAGCTTCAAAGAGTCATTGGCTGGCAGAAGCACAAATTATCTTATATATGCTTTTGTTTTATTTCTACTCACTTGGGCCGGTCATTATTTTATCATAAAGGAATAAAATAGATGGGAAATAAAAACAAAATAAAATAAATAACTTGTAATATATGTACTTGAGTTATGGTATTTTAGATAATAAATGAGAAGTACAAATATTAACTTTAAAAGAGGAATTTTATTCTTCGTATACAGCGCCACGTGTTGGCTAGAAAATGTCCGGCGGTCAACACGCGTGTTTAGTATCTGGAATCTCTTCAGCAACTGGCTTCCTCTTCTCTTGCTCTTGGGTCGTTTCCGGCAACTCTACTATCTCCGCTGATTGGGCAGAGGGAGAGTGGGAGCGAGAGAGAAAAGGAGAGAGAAGGAACGAGAGAAGAGTGAGAGGCGATGGATTCTGGGATAGTATTCCTTGGCCGAGGTGGAAGTTAAGATTTCTGTTGAAGTCGTATTGACTGCCCCATTTACTGACCTTAGTAAGGGAGGTGATAGTCCAAACTCACATGTCTTAGTCATTGGCAGGCAGAAACTTCAATCAAACCTATAAACTTGTTGCGTAAATTTCATATACATACATAAAATTCACACTCACACTTTTAAACCAATCAACAAACATTTGAAGATTCTAGAAAAAAAAAAAGGATCCAAACTAAATACAAAAAATTCGCGCCCATAGATTTTTAAACCAATCAACAAACATTAGAACATTCTAGACAAAAAAAAAGGATCCAAACCACAATACACAAAATTCGCACCCATAGATTTTTTAACCAATCAAGTACTTCCCCCCAAAAAACATTCATACCCGTTTTAATCCTCTTAGGAGTTATAAAAAGAAAGCGACGGACCAATTCATCAGAGAGTTCGCTGCTAACTGTTATATTTTGACCCTCGCCCTGGCCCAAAAATGCTATTCCAAGGTGATACACCGAAAGGAAGTGACACATTCCAATGGCCAGTAATCGAAAGAGATCGCGTGGGCGGATTAAGGCTTATGATATGGGACAAGATGAAGGTCCCATTGTGCCACTACAGTGATGCACCGGAAAAGAGTAACCTCTGAACTGCATGACAGTTATTTCCGCTTGATGACGATTAAACATTCGATTTCAAAGATCCAGTGGGCGATCGTGTGGGCATTGAGTTATTATTTAACTCAGTTGAGTTTGGGTCCCAGAGCAGTTGCCAGTAGAATTTCAGAGAGTTAGAGACAAGATGTGGTAGGGAAGGCCACACCCGACCGAGGGTTGAACATCAAGAGAACAAGAAAGACAAGAGAACAAGAAAGACACAATGTGACGGTCATAAGTAGTGGAGGTCAAAATATGAAGTTTATGTTCGGTCTCCAGCACCCTCTCACATACAACCCTTGAACAACCCTTTCGAACCCTTGCAATAAAGTGAGAGGTAAATATGTTGTTAAAGAAGTCTTCCTACGTCTTCCTTCCTGCGTCCTTTATTCTTGCGTCTGTTATCATTGCGTCGGTATGTATCCAGTATATATATGTATATTTCTGCATGAATCAGAAGATGTCTATGCAACATAACGACAACAACACTACGCTACTGGACTGTTCCCTTACTTCACCAAAACCTGAAAGGCGCCACACTGTCTTGCAAAGATATTCCCACTTCTCTTTACACCAAAGGTGAACACAACAACAACAACCACATCGGCGAAAGCAACAACAACAACAACCACACCGGCGAAAACAACAACAACAACAACCACACCGGCGAAAACAACGACAACAACCACATTGGCTAAAAACAACAACAACAACATGTGAGTTCCTTGGCACAATATTCCAGCTGAATAATAAACCTTTATTTTAAAGTTATTCAGGTTTTGTTTTTGTTTTGTTAGGGAAATTACTAGCGAGGAACACGTACTGCCTCCAAACTTTATTTTATACTTTCGACACATCTCGCAATATCCCCGACGAACTCATCCCTTATTCTCTCTCTCTCTCTCTCTCTGTTGTTTATCGCTGTTAGTGATATTCAGAACAAAAAATAGAATTAATTATCACTTTTGATTTGCATTTACTTTTATCTTAGTTTTTTGTTACTTTATGAACACAACACTTTCGGGTTGTCAGTCAGGAATAACACAGATTAAAAAGGATAACGGAAAAGTTCTAAGCAGGACTTGAACTCGTGTCACATTTTCCTAGAAGTAAGTCTAACATTGGCCCAGCGGTTAGAGTGTTCGCCAATGGCCCGGGAGACCTGGGTTCAATCCCAGGTCGAGTCATACCAAAGACTTTAAAAATGGAACTTGATACCACCTTGCTTAACACTCAGCATTATAAGGTACGGTTCAAGGGTAAAGTGGAGCAATCCTGGGAATGGAGTAGCGCCCTCCCCTACACCTTGGTGTAGTAGCTATCGAAAAGGGAGCCTTCGGGTCACCCTCGACTATGGTCGCTAACTTTACTTACTTACTAACTGAGCTATAACCGGCCTTTAATTGATAGAAGCTAAGACCAAACTTATAAACTTATCTCTTATTCTGTTTCTCAATTTCTCTGTACTAAATTTATTGATACTTTTTACATTAGTTATAATAGCTATTTTTATTGATTTTTAGATTAAGTAACATCAATCATTACGAGTCAAAATTATTAATAAAAAGTCAATTTTCAAGTAAATTTACCTTCTCCAAGATTAGTTGTCACATTAGCTTACAGAATCTCAAATCAAACCAATATACTCATCCTTTATTATTTTCCTCGATCTCTCAGTGCTATATTTTTTTTACTTTAGTTGTATTAATAACAGCTTTTATTTATCAATTTTTACATAAAGCATTGTTATTTGTTAACAGGTAATCTATATCCACTGGTTCAGCTGGAAGAAAGATACAATAGGGTTGATATAACACAATAATCAATTATATTTTATTTGATTTTGTTTTATTTCAACTCACTTGGGTCGGTTATCTAAAGAGTCAATTTTCAAGCAAATTTACCTTCTCCAAGATTAGTTGCTATATCATGTCTAAAAAGAGGGCACAGTCTACCTCCCTATTTTACCCACAGCTGAGAGGAAAAAGATGGATTCATGCCTTTCCAAAGGACATCCGTGTGAAGTGAAATGCAACAGCCTCATACACTTGGTTTGATAAGTCTCTTTTCAACACGATAACTCGGACCAGTGTCTCCAGGTCAGCCTGTGTAAGATAAATATTACATCGACTCGGTACTATCTCTCAAAGTATGCTATGGTTTTTCCTTATTTGATCAGGTCGGAGAAGAGAGAAAAAATCAATACAATTTTGAGTCAAGAGTCCCAATAGAGAATCGGTCTTTGGAAATATTTCTAGATCGAGACTCTTTTAATGCCATTCTTTATCCCAGAGTTCCTGTAGAGCAGACTATATCCATCAATAACATTGTAATGGAAAGAAAATTCTCAGTTGGTAATGTGGCTTACTATCAAATGGTTACTGTGTGCTCCCAAAAGAAGACACCTGTTGTGGTTAGATCTGTCGCCTGGGTATTGTGAGAAGGAGGGATGATGGCATTCATTGAATCGAGGGTTCTGCAAATAGAAATCCTTCATGATAATCGAGACGTAGACGTTTGTTACTGTACAAAGGTATTTCATTCATTCATTCAATTTTACTTGCTATATTAGAAATTTTACAAGATTTATAAGACTCTGCATTCAAAGTGGAATATCCAGCAGACAATAATCATGTGACAAACAATATTATTCTTCAAAAATATTAAGTAAGATGCATGAGGTGTATATGCATGCAACGATGATAAAAGGAAATACAGTCAATTTAATTTCTTGGTAATTGATTGATTGGTGATTTTAATAGCACGCTAATCTGTCTATGGTTATCTTATGTGTTGCGTTCTGGTTAGTGAACGCTTGTAATATTAAATAAAGGACAAACCACGATATGAGAGGAAATAGAGATATATTCTCAGGAAAAAGTACATACAATAGAGAGACTAATGCATAGGATTAGTGAATACAGAATAAAGATATAGTCCAACGATAGTATTGGCTTCCGTTATTACGGTAGCAAGTAAGGTGATCTAGTGAGATCTCCAGCCTCCAATGCTCTAATAGTAATTTACAAAGCTCTTTGCTTCGATGTGGTACGAGGCCGAATGAATGGGGCGCCCAATGAGACTCGAACTCACCTGTGTAGGTTTGCTAGTCTAGCTTGCTAACCGTTACACCTCCAATGCTCTAATACTATTCCTATAAGAAGCTGCTCTTCACCTTCTAGTCTGCTCTGGTATTAGTAGCTACTGCTATATATGGCAGATGGACTATTTCATTGTGTGGAAAAAGGTGGGTGATACCCAACATTATGCATAGAGGCTTGGGAATCATTGTCATTATAAATTTATATTTACATTTTTATGCAGTAGTTTCTTCAGAAAGGTATTTTTGTACACAGTCTAAACAAATAAAAATAGTTTTAAAACAGATCAATTTGACCAAAAGATAGTACCTTAACAGGTACTATCATTGTGTCTGAGTAGACCAGGGAGTAATGACAATGAAGGGGTACTCCACATTCCTCTAATCCCCAAAACTATAGCCTCACCATCAGATGCAGTTTAGTGTCATGCTCTGGACGCTCACTTTTTTAGAGGTGGTAGTCTGACTCCCCAGCAAAAGATTCAGTCAGCATATAGTAAACCCACCCCACAGGGTGATATAAAACCAAGAGTACCAGGGGGAAGACCCAACAGATGACAATCATGACATGACAAACAACTTTATTGAAGTCTAAAGCATGAACAAATATACAAAAAGGAAGAAGTATGTATATTTTAAAGTTGGCGACCGTAGTCGAGGGCAACCCGAAGGCTTCCTTTTCAACAGCTACTACACCAAGGTGTAGGGGAGGGCGCTACTCTTTTCCTTGGATTGCTCCACTTTACCCCAGATCCGTGCCCTATAATGCTGCGTGTAAAGTAAGGCGGCATCAAGTACCATTTTTTGAGTCTTTAGTATGACTCGACCAGGGGTTGAATCCCGGTCTCCAGGGCCACTGGCGAACACACTACCTACTAGGACAATGGGCCGGTAATAAAGGGAAAGGGGTAGCGCTCTACCTTATACCTCGGTGTTGTAGCTATTGAAAAGGGAGCCTTCGGGTCGCCCTCGACTACGGTCGCCAAATTAGTTATGTATATTATTGTGGGACTAATGAATATGTCGATCTCGCACACGTTTGAAATAAAAGGACAATGGATAAGGAAAAGACTTTAAAGGTATAGCAGAAAGAAAGAATTTCAAATTATCATTTAGTGCGAGAATCGTTTTGCCGTTGGGGTTTCGAATTTATATATTTCGTCCAATGAGAATGATTCATGCCATTCTGCCCAGATGACTTCCCCGGGCAGTATTAAAGGTGGTGTAACATTATTTCGTTCTCCTCTCTTCTTCACTGACTCTGCTTGATTCCAGCAGCAGTAACAGACCATCACAACATGAGATGAGCACATTCAACCTTTGGGCCAGTGTTCCTTTAAGAGTTCATTCTTTCATCATTCATTCATTCCTCCTAGACCCACTGGTCCTCAAAACTTCAAGGTTCGATGTTTAATTCCGGCTCTATCATTTACAACTGTTTTCTTCCATGTACGAACTCACAGCAGAAGGGCTATCTTTTTGGCTGTCATTAAACGTCTTGAAACTCATCAATACTCTCGTCCTCATTCCTGTGTTTCCTTTCTTCTTAAATGTATCAGAGCAGACTACAATTTGCCCTTTTGCTAAAAAGGGTAAGTGAATATGTTACGAATGCTCATTTTTATTTGGCTGGAAAATAACAACAAAAATGAAAGAAATTCCTATTTATGCTAAAAGCGTAGACTCGACTGCTTTAGATTTCTCGACGACAGTAAGACTGAAAAGATTTCTGGTGCAGCTATGTGGCCAGGTAGTCTACAGACGGCCTGAGGGTTAGACATGTTGGATTACTAAGGCAAATTATTCAATGTCCTGGTGGTTGAATCGACTGCAAACCCAGATTTTGGCGCTCGCAGCAAGTGAGCGGATGAAGTAGTCGTTCCGAACTGTGTCAACCGATCGCGAACTAGTATCGTCAGTGTTTAAGCCTAGCAGCTTATATGCCAGAGAATTTGGCCTGAGTAACTTGGCGTCACTGCACTTTGCAGATCTGTTACTCTCCGTGTCGCTACATCAGGTTCGTTGGTCTGCAACGCAGAGTGTCGTTGTGTCAGGCTGACTAGTCCAGAGCTGGTTGGTCCTCATGGTGAGAAAGATTTTTTTGCCCTGAAAGGGGTAATGAAATGTAGCTGGATTGTTTAATTCACTAGGCATCGCTGGAAAACCAAAGTAGTGGCGCCTGGTTGTCGGGAACTCAAGGGGTCATACCTGTAAAAGGAACAGTCCAAGTGGGCTACCCTTTTTAATCCTTTCACCTCGGGTCTGGCTCGCTATTGTCTTTGACGAATTTTGGCGAATTTTATAGCAAAGCTGGTCTTTTAACAGGAATACTTCTCTTTAATATCTGTTATGAAATGCAACTGGTGTAAGAAACAGTTTTCGGTTTGTGGCGGAAAATTCCATTCACTGACTAAATCAGTAACCGTGATTCCCTTATATCTGAGAATCCCAATATGAGTTGCTTGTGGCTATGATAATGTGGACAAGAATGAAGGTGTATATGAGAGTGAGTTTGAGTGAGGGAGATACAATGAAATACAGTTCGATCTCCAGTGGGAGAGATCACGGTATACACTGTTGGTGAGACCTAATAAAGTCGGAAAAGCTGTCCAGTGATTCCGTATGTCGCGTGCAATGCTTGCCGGATTTTCCGGTCATGGTAATTCAATTTATAAAATACGGTCAATTCATGTACTTGGTAATGTCCCTTTAACAATTACTAGTTTTCATAAAACATGTCTGTTGGCAAAATATTTTGGCATTATGTTTAACAGTGTATATGTGTAATAGAACAAAGGGTTATGGAGTGGAGAAATTTTGCTTGGTTATTTGTTTTGTTAGTTGGTTGTTTGGTTGGTTGGTTGAATGATATTAGTCGTTGGTCGTTGAATTTGGGTTTATGGTATCGGACTCCTTTGTTCTTCTTACCAAATTTAACTTGTTGGCTTCTTTGTCTGTGGAAGGCTGTAAGAGAGTTACGGAAGGAAGGAAGTAAAGTGACGAAGATACCTTTCAACTCAAAACTTTATTTCTTGGTTTAAAACAACTATTCTGTAGCGTAGAATGTTTTCATGGACGAATAAAATATGTCACGCTTCCCAGATGAGGAGTTAAAGATATATTAAAAGTTATTTTCGGTGGTTTTATGAAGTTGAATTTTGTGATATGTCTATCTGATGTTTTTAATAGAGGCTGTGTTAACAAGAGACATGACTTGACGCAAAGTCCGAGACTGGGCGAATATGTTCGCTACTTGCTAGCAGCCGAGTGAACGAAGGTGTTTCCAGTATTAGCATAAAGGCAAAAATGAGACAGAATTTTTGTTTGGTGCCAGTAAGTCTGACTTTCAGGTATGTGCGGATTTCGCTTCCTGTCAGAGGCACCTGGGAACCACTACACTTTTTTAATTTACTTGTAGCAGAAAGAACTTCGTATTTTTGTTTGACGCGTAAATTAATATGACTGTTATGGTCGTCGCATATTTTCACCCAATGAGGATGACTTACCCGACTCAGTCTGGACCATTTTCCCGGACAAAATAAAAATGGTGAAAGCCCACCAAGAACCTTTCGAGCAGGACAGACGTACTTTCTGTCCGCTCCCTTCATAGCAGAAGAATCACAACACCACGAGGAAAGCCGTCTAATTGATGAACGTTTTGAGTTTACCCTCTTAGACCAAGGGTTCCCAGTTAAACATGAATTAGTTGCATGTAATCTGCCACACACAGGAAAAGTTTTATGTCACCTCTAACTTTTGCTGTCTACAGCGACGCGCAAAAACGCTCAGACATCTATCTACCTCATTCCTGGGCATCCTTTTCAGGGGACTTTTATGCCTCTCTCCTACAGAAACCAGGACCACACAATTATGGGTGACTACATCATTCCTGTCAGACTGCCAACACGACTTTTGCTATGTCTATAGCGACGCATATGCCGCTCAGACATTCAGCATTGCCTTGACTGTAGCGACGCACATTACACTCATGCATTTAGCTGCGATAATTCCTTCTGAACTCACTAACTATTTCCTTTCCTCCCTTCCTACGAGACTTGCAGTATAAAGGTACCCTTTATTCTGGCTGCCATTAAACCTTCTTAAAAACCTAATTGTATCGTCGTTCTTCTCTCCTTTATTTTCCTTCGAATATCGAGGGGAGATAACGTAACACTCTTCCTCGCTAAAACTTTATTTTATCTTTTATTCTATTCTTTATTAATCTCCACGTGTCCAGGTCATTGGGCAGGAGATTTCCAAACGAGGTAGAAATTGCTTCATTGCGTACTTAGAGAAAGTAAGTTAATTTTCTCAGCTTCTTCTTTGAATACTCGGCTGGTAATCTTAAAAGAAGAACAGTTTGTCCGATATTGCATTTTTCATTCTTTTATTTATTTATTTATTCATTTATTCATTTTATTTTTGCCTACGTTGATCAGTTTAAATCGTAAAATACATCAAACAATAATTATGAATAAAGAAAAATATAAAATAGAAACCGAATACCCATAAAATGAAAGATCTACAAAAAAGAACAATTAGTTTCTCCAAGGAAAAAAGCTTACTGTAATATCAGTTTAGCGTTTTAAAAAGGTTAACTTGAAAGAAAGAAAGAAAAAAAGAAAGAAAAAAGAAAATTTTTTAAAAAGAAGAGAAAATATAGGAACTTTTAAAAATTGTTCTAGTTTTCGACAGAAGCTACATCTTAAGACTAATCTCGTAATGATTCATAACCCTTTTAATCACGGTTAAAAATAATGAGACGCATGGAAGCACTGACTGCCAGCATGGTGTTGACAGGTCATGTGACCTTTTTTGGTCCATCAGAAGACACCGCAAACTGACCAATGCTTTCGAAAACATGTAAATACTCCGAATTCTTTATTTTTGGTCTCTTTTCGTCCAACTTCACCAGCCAACACACATGGCAAACCTGTAGCCTTACCACACATAAAACCTATATTTTCAGTCTCTCAGTCTGGTAATTTATAATAATTTTTTCTTACAGGTTCACCAGTCAACAAAGATAACCAGTTTTCTTTACCAATGGTAATTGATGCCCTTGGTACAGTCACCAAAGGATTGGTAAAAGGACTAGAAGACTTGGAAATACGAGGACGAGTAGAGATAATCCAAACTACTACATTATTGAGATCGGCCAGAATACTGGAAAGAGTCCTTGAGGAGGCTTGTTGTCACTCAGACTCCAGTAAAAGACCATCAGCTAATGCTGATGTGAAAAACTCTAAAGGAGTAAAAATAATAATGATGAAAATAATAATAATTAAAAAACTGTGGAACATGAAAGTGACGATTATACCAGTTGTAATTGGTGCTCTTGGTTCAGTCACCAAAGGATTGGTACAAAGGCTGGAGGACTTGGAAATGACGGGACGGATGGAGACTGTCCAAACTACAGCTTTGTTGAAATCGGCCAGAATACTGAGAAGAGTCCTGGAGACTTGAGGAGACTTGCTATCACTCAAACTCAAGTGGAAAACAATCAGCGTTAGCTAATGTGAAAAACTCTCAAGAAGTAAAATAATAATTATAATCAGAGTTCTCTTAAAGAGTATGGCCTTGTTAGTTGGGTTTGGAGTGTTACAACATACAATGAGAAAAACTTCATTTAAAACAAGACAAACAAGGAACATGTTGCAGAGCCGATAAGCATGTCGACCTCGCAAATGAATTAAGTTTAATGCGTGTGAGTAAGTGACAGCCAAAGACAATGAAGGAACAAAAGCGAGGTAACAAATATAACAAATGATAATTTATTGTCAGAGCTACAAACGTGTGTAAAGTCCGTGATGGTCGTATACGGTCTTCTGCTAGAATGGTAACGTTGATAGCTGGTATGGTTGAGACGTAGATGAGCGCAGCTTGATGTTAGTTGTGGGTAGCTGGCGTAGGTTGAGTCGTTGAATGCAGCTGAATGATCGTAACTAGAAGCTGGGGTCGGACGAGTCGTAGAATGCAGCTGGATGATCGTAACTGGAAGCTGAGGTCGGACGAGTCGTAGAATGCAGCTGGATGATCACCGTAGGAAGCTGGTGTCGGTCGTAGTTGGTAGATCGATATTCCCGGTTATGACGGTATGCTAGGTTAACCGAGGGTGTGTCAAACCGGTTGCTGGGTCGTACTGCGAGTCGTACGTGAGCCAGGTATTGCAGTAGTAGAACAGTCCGTAACAGCGAGTCGTACGTGGACTGCGTGGTACCTTGCAGGAACGTCGGGGTAGAGTTCGGTGATGGCAGCTTGGTCGTGTAGTGTCGGGCGAGCTAATGACTAAGACTGAGCAGGGTCTTAGTATTACGGACCAAGTGAAAGGTCGGAGAGACCGTGGTTAAGGTTTGCCAGACCTTAGTACAGACGAGATCGAGCGAACGAGTCGAAAGAAGCTAAGGCTTTGTCGTGCCCCCTAGCCGTGCGGACGTAACGAGACGATAGCTGGGCTTTGCCGTGTCAAAGCCGTGCGGACGATAGCTATGGCTGGGTCACGCCAGAGCCGTGCGGATGTATCGGACGGAAGCGAAAGCTTTGTCGTGTCAAAGCCATGCGGACGTGTCGGGCGCTAGCTAAGGCTTTGTCGTGCCGAAGCTGTACGGACGGTCGGACGATAGCGAAGGCTTTGCCGTGTCAAAGCTGTACGAACGATAGCTAAGGCTGTGCCGCGCCGAAGCTGTACGGACGGTAGAGAAGGCTTTGCCGTGTCAAAGCCGTACGGACATATGGGACGGGAGCTAAGGCTGAGCCGCGCCGAAGCTCTGCACAAACGAGCGGATAGGCCGAGGCTAAGATTGGCGTTATCTTAGCGCTGCAATAACTAAAGGCTAACCGTGCCTTTAGCGCTGCGCAGCTAATCGGACGAGCGGAACCGAGCGAGGGTAAAGACCGGCTGGTCTTAGAATCCGTCTTCGTGTTCGCCTCCTGGCCGTGTATTTCGGCGAGCCAATAAAGGCTGCCAGAGATACTCCGACCCGGAGATGGAGACCTCTTATGGCCCTTAAAAGAACCGTTTGTGCATAAATATGTGATGTGAAAGGCGAATGTGGGATTCGAGCCTTTTGGAGACCGCTAAGAGCGGCTTCTGAGAGCATCCGAGGACCTCTGTTTATTTGTCGCTGCCTTCCACCAGATACGACTTGACACATGGTCAAAAGCCCGAAGGCCGATTAAAGTGGGGATAAATGGGAGGGGAAGGTCTGGAACTAGCCGAGACTCGAACACTGCTGGTCTATGCTGCTCATCGGCTCACTTAGTGCAATGCGAGCCTGATGAGGCAAGCATTTTCATGAACCCAAATGTGGGTCCGGGCAAGGATGCCGGGTTATGGCTTGAATTAGACACCAAGGTCTAGTGCCATACATAGGTTTCGAGAAAGTCCACGGGGACCTCTGAAGTTTGCCGTCGCAGGAGCCTTTGTTATATGAAAGTGGGGCAGCGCCACGCAGCAGAGTTTGTGTAAATAGAAAGTTATAAAAATGGATAAATCACTTCTTTAGCGTAGCGTCGGCTATCGAAGATGATTTATTCCATTTTTATAATGTTGTTTCTGACAGAAGTGTTCTGTTAATATTGTTAATTTCAAATTTATCCCTTTTTTATCTGAGACGAGAGGTTAAGGTCGTAAAAAGGGGATTCGTCACTTCCGTTCGTAACCGGATGTTGTTTTACTAGGGCGAGTGAGTAATCCGATGTGTACGTTAGTGGACAGGTTACGATAAACATCTAAAATTTAAACAATTTTTATAAAACAATAAAGCGTCAACTTGGATTTGAATGTTCAGATGTTCTCTTTTACAAGTAGTAAATTTTCGAAGTGGTGGAAAGTCAGAGATTAGGAAAAAAAGGGGAAATGAGGAGAATGTTTTTAAAGAGTACTTATTCCTTTTTCTTTTCTTTTCTTCTCTTTCTTTTATGGTCAGGTAGTGGAAATAGCAGAAAAGTAGTTTTAGCTCTTAACTCGAGGACGGACGTTACTTCTCGACTGATCACCGTATCTATGTGCTTCCTTGGGTCTCTTTTGTCCTCATTGACCTGGTTCACAGAAAACCCGAGTATTCATTTCTCCCCACCGGCTCCAAATTCGTCACTCCAAAATCCTTCTCAATTTGGCGCGACCGCTTCCCATTGGCTACTTTAATTTTTTATTATTTTTTTTTTTTCTGATTTTTAACCGGATGGATGCGTGGAGCCGATGCGTGGCGACGCGTTTATACATTTTGTATGTGGCAGCCGACGAGTCAACATCCGGTTGGGAGTTTTATTGTTAATTCCTAAATCACTACAAGAGCACGAACAAAAAATTAAAACCTGGATGAGAAATTCGACTGGAAACGCAGATAAAAAAGCTACGAAAACAGGAAAATGATAAAACAATGGAAAACGCTGTAACATGTTGGGACAAAAATGGAAAAGCAAAACATGAAAAAATAACAATACAACTTGCAGAAATAAACCAGAAAGTACAAGCGAAAGAAAGAAGATTAAAAGATATCAAGAAAGGGTAAGATAATACAGACAAAACAAAACTTTCAAAATAACGAAAGAAAATTCAACCAACAAGTTGGGGGAGATGACACGAATACGTACCAACAAGCAGATGCAAGAGAAGCTGAACGATTTTGGAGTAAAATATGGCAGCCAAGAGAACATGACAAAAAAGCCGAATAGATAAGCAACATAGCGAATGAGTTAGAAAGACTCGAAGAAAGACCGAAAGCGGGAATACTGAGAATGACACTAAAAAAAATCAAATTGGAAAACGCCAGGCCATGATGGAATACATGGATTCTTTGTTAAGAAATCCTCCATCTTTCATGACAGACTATCACTCAAAATGAACAGATATCTTCAAAAATCACTCGTACTTGAATGGATGACCAAAAAAAGGACCACATTGCTAAAAAAAAAAAAAACGTACAGGAACCGCCCCAAACAACTATAGACCCATAACGTGCCTACCTAGGATGTGGAGGATACTAACGGCACAAATAAGGGAATAGATTAATTTCTCGCTAACAAGCCGCGGATTGTTCCCTGAGGAACAGAAAGGATGCCGAAAAGGATCCAGAGGCAGAGGAAAACTACTCTACATTGAACAATACATCCTCAACAAGACCAAGACGAGACGCAAAAATCTAGCTATGACCAGGATTAACTACAAAAAGCCATATGATATGGTCTCACAAAAGAGGATAATAAACTGTCACAAAACGTACAAAATATCAGATGAAGTGATAAACTTTATCGAGAAACCATGAAAACCAGGAGAGTGGAATTGACAGCAAAAGGGAAGAGCTTAGCCGAAACAAAGATCAAAGGAGGTAAATTCCAAGGTGATGTACTATCGCCTTTACCATTTATAATTGCGGTAATGCCACCCAACCACATACTCAGAAAATGCACAGCCAGATACAAACTTAGTAAATTGCAGGAAAAGATTAATCACCAAATGTACATGGGCGACATCAATTTATTTGCAAAAAATGAAAAAGAACTGGAAACTCTAATACACGGAAAGGTTATATACTGTTAGGACACAGAGATGGAATTTGGAATAGAAAAATACATCATGCTAGTAATGAAAAACGGCAAACGACAACTTACTGACGGAATGGAACTACCAAATCTAGACAAGATTAGAACACTCAGGGAAAAGGAAACCTATAAATACTTGGGGATATTGGAAGTTGACACCACCAAACAAGAGGGGATGAAAGAAAAAATTAAGAAAGAATATCTTAGGAGAACCAGAAAGCTACTCGAGACAAAACTGTATAACAGAAAACTTATCAAAGGAATAAATACCTTTGCTGTCCTTCTGGTAAGATATTCGGGACCATTCAAATAGACCAAGCAACAAGAAAACTAATGACCATGCATAAGGCATTACATCTCAGAGATGAAGTTGACAGATTATATGTGTCAAGAAAAGAAGGAGGAAGAAGACTTACCTGCATTGAAGACAGTAATGAGGCATCAATACAACGATTTGAAGACTACATAGAAAAGCGCGGAGGAAGACTGATTAAAGCCTCCAGAAACAATACTGAAAATACGACGATCAACGGAATGGAAATAACAAGAAAACAAAAATGGGAAGAAAAACAACTCTGAGGACGTTTTAAGCGACTAATAAGCAACATCTCACACGAGAAAGAATGGACGTGGCTAAGAAAGGGAAACCTTAAGAGGGAAACTGAATATTTCCTGATAGCAGCACAAAACAATGCTATAAGAACCAATCATATCAAAGCAAGAATAGATAAGACGCAACAAAACAGCAAATGTAGGTTATGTGGTGATAGAAACAAAACGATTAATCACATAATAAGCGAATGCAGCAAATTAGCACAGAAAGAGTATAAGACTAGACGACTGGGTGGACAAGGTGATCCACGGGGAGATGTGCAAGAAATTGAAATTTGACCATACGAAAAAATGGTATATGCACAACACAATAACTCTCCTGGAGAATGACACACACAAACTCCTCTGGGATTTTGACATATAAACAGATAACTTCATATTAGCCAAACGACCAGACCTTATAATAATCAATAACACCAAAAAAAAAAAAAAAAGGAGAACTTACAAAATTATGGACTTTGCTGTCCTGGCTGATCTCAAAGTAAAATTGAAAGAAAATTAAAAGAATGATAAATACCCCCAACTTACCAGGGAATAGTAGAAACTGTGAAACATTAAACTGACCTTTATACCAATTGTAACTGTGCTCTTGTCACTGTCAGCAAAGAATTATTAAAGGGACAGAAAGACTTGGAAATAGGAGGACGAGTAGAGACCATCCAAACTACTACATTTTTGAGAACGGTCAAAATACTGAAAAGAATCCTGGAAACTTGAGGAGACTTGTTGTCACTCAAATTCTAGAGAAAGGTGAAAGACCATCAACTAACGCTGATGTGAAAAATTCTCAAGGAATAATAATAATAATAATAATAATAATAATAATAATAATAATAAGAAGAAGAAGAAGAAGAAGAAGAAGAAGAAGAAGATCGAAACTACATTATTCAGCCGTTCATCGTGTGGATGTTTTATGTTCTACGCAGAAATAATTATAATATATATAATTATAATATTATCTACAAGCGAAGAAAAGAAGAAAAAAAAAAGTTAAAAACTTTCTATTCCATATATATATATATATATAATTTGTTGATCGTCCAGCAAAAGAAAAGTAAATATTTTAAAACGAATAGGTCCACAAATGAATCTGAATTTGGCATTTTAGGTTTTATTTCACACAGTTGTGCTTTACACACAAACCACCGCTAAAATATCAAATTCAAATTCACCTATATATATATATATAGGGGAAAAGATAAACATATGTATATCTAGAATTTAGGAGATTTCATGCAGAAGGCCTCAGAAATTGAACGAACTGTAGAGAAGAGGAAAATCTCGTATTTTGTTTTGGCGCACTATTTAATTCAACACTGAATTTCACCCAATCAGGATGACATATCCTATTCAGCCCGGACCTTCATTTCCGGCTCGCAAAACGGGTGAGCGGCCAAACACACTCTCTTCAGCTTGAGACAGCGACCAGAACAGACATGTCTCTGGTCGCCCCTGCTTAGTAATGCTTTTTAGCTAAACAAGCCACCCAGTGTGGACATATCACTGTGGCTTTAACCCTAGCAGCAGCAACATGGACACTCAGCGAGGGAACCTTCTAATTTATGGATTCTTTGCGTCTAATATATTTTAGACCAAGGAATCCCAGTTGAATATGAATTAGATACGTTCAGCATGCCTTCCACAAGCACCACAAAAATTTACTATGTCGATCCGAGCGCCACTTCGCTCTCGACAATATCCCATTCCACCTCTGGTCACGTTAATGGAGATAACGCCTACTCTCCACAAATACCAGACACACAAAACTACACGGTGGCCTTGAATACTTCCCTCACACGTCCAACGACACGCTGCCATCCAACACCCCGCTAAGCTATCGCGTCTCCAAAACCAACAAGCCTAAATACCACGAGTCCTTGCAGCACCAAGAACAAACCGCCTCAAAGCTGCTAATAAAAACTTTCGTTATTGTGTGTTACTAAAGCAATAGTCTCGTAATTCATTTGTTGCCTTAAAAAATATAGCGTTAAACAATAAACTTTTCACCCCACGCTATAGAACTGATAAGTATAAACTTTCGACGTTATCACATTATCTATATGTCTCAATCTTTAAACTCTTCTCCCTTCTTTCTTTTTTTAAAATCTTGAATTAAAATTGTGTGTTAAATTTTATATCTTTTTGTCAAATGTTTGTTAACATTGATCCGTGCGATTTGAACCAAGGATTTTTTTTTTTAAATTCCTTTAAAGAACCATGGGTTTGTAGCAGCCACAGATCTATTTCCTTTCGCGAATCAATGCCCCTGTTAAGAGAATCGGTCACTCACTGACCAATCAACTGGCAGAGCGCATTGATTCCTTCTCCCTCTCAGGAACTATTTTTCTGGTCCCTTTTCTGTAGAACGGACAACGTCAGAGAGAGTCTGGAGCTAGCAGAAGAAACATATCTCTCACACATGACTGCACTGATTCCACTTGGAACACTTCGCTCACTGCTAGTTTTAAACACGCTTCCTACGAACCAAGGACCAGCATACAGACCAGCGACGCAAAGAGACACTTTCTCACTCTCACTCCTTCACGCCTGCTACTGAAATAAACCTTACTTTGTTGTGTTGTTAAAAGAAGTTTTGTAATTCATTTGTGTGCCTAAAAAATATAGTGTTAGGGAAATTAACTATTCCCTTAACCGCTATAGGTTCATTGGTTTATTTAGCTTTACGAAAGTGGTGATATAGATATTTTGTTTGGGAGCGCTTATTTCGAGAGATTCCCAAACATATGTCCCCTGGGCTGGCAGGTACAAAAGAGGGTGATTCCACCTTTTTTTTTGGGGGGGGGGCAAAAGTGAAAACTTGGCACAGGTGAAATTATGGGATAGTTTTTACTTTATGTTATTCTTATTTCAGTATTTTATTGTTTGTTTTATTTTTATAAAACTTTATTAACGCATTAATCTCTCCAAATCTCCCGGCATTTATCTTGTGTTGTTAATCCACATAGGGAAAATATAATCTGAAACCACTGCGAGTGAAACAACATCGGTTCTCTTTGCTTCTGTAGTTCAAACGAAGCCATACATTACCCAAATAGATGAGGGTGTTTAAAATAGCTTTTCTTTTCTCGTCTCCTCTTTTCACTATACAGTTCTGAAAGTTGTATGTATGTATGTATTTCATGTTAAACATATTTTATTTGTTGTATTTATATTTATTCTTGTTTTCCAATCATTAAATTTTATTGCTAATTAAACATCGTGTCGTTAAAATTATGTGAAAACATTTACCTAACAAGCTAAAAAATCTTGGCAGTGTTTTGACAGCAAAGTATCCGTTCAATTTTGATTTCATATCTCCACAGATTTTTTTCTTCCATCCTGGATAATCTAGCCTTTTCTTCTTTCTTTTTTAATAACTTTTCTTTCTTTCTTTCTTTCTTTCTTTCTTTCTTTCTTAAAAGTTCTCTTTTTTCCCTTCTTTTTCCTATCTTTCTTTTTTTGATAACTCACACTCTTTTTTTATTCTTCTTGCTTTCTTTCTTTCCTTCTGTCTTACTTGCTTTCTTCTTTAAATTTCCACACTTTCTTTCAATCTTTCTATCTTTCTTTCTTTCCTTCATTTTCTTTCTTTCTTTCTTTCTTTCTTTCTTTCTTTCTTTCTTTCTTAAAAGCTCCCATTTCTTCTTCTTTCTCAAGTCTTTCTTTCTCTCTCTCACTCTATCTCTCTCTCTCTCTCTCTCTCTCTTTCTCTGCTTTCCCTCTCCTTTCTTTCTTTCTTTTACGATATCTCCTTTCTTTCATTCTTTCTTCTCTTTCCTTTCTTTTTCAGTCTTTCTTTCTTAAGAACTCTCATTCTTCCTTCCTTCGTTCTTTCTTTCTTTCTTTCACTTTATCTCATTTCTTTCTTTCTTTTTCTTGAAAGCTCCTTTTCTTTCTTTCTTTCTTTCTTTCTTTCTTTCTTAATAGCTCCTAATCCTCCTTCCCCACTACTTTATTTCTTTTTTCTTTCTAGCTTATCTCATCTTTAGTTATATTTCTTATTCATCTTTTTACCTGTATATCTATATTTGATATGAATTTCTCTATTATTCAGCAGAAATATATATGCAAGAGTAATGATGAATTGTTAATACCAATGGAATTTTCTCTGGCCCAGCTGGTTATTCTTATGACAGAACACATTGCAAATTCATTTATAATGTTCTTCCCATCTCTTAGGAACTGTCTCACAAGTGAAGCAAATCTATTTTACTACATGCTCGACATATCAAATTACATAATTTTGTGTGATAATTACTCATGGAACAGGAACAGCTATGTTATGTTCTTTCAGTGAAGTTGTTCACACAATTATGATATCAATAAAAAGTTTTTTGTTTTTTTGGAGGAGAGCGGGGCGCCTTATTGGGTTGTTATTTTCTTATAAAAGTGATAAGCATAAAAAGAAACTTATTTAAAGTTTTAATTTCTGGGAAGATGAAAACTCAAATCAAAGTCGAGTATCTCATTTCTTTTTCACCAGATTATGGCATACTAAGTGACCTTTTTAATCTTGAAGGTTATGGAAGTTATTACATAACCCAAAATGACATCCGCTCATATGCCCATCAAATTTTTTGTCTTTACAATTTTTTTATTTGTTACATTTTGCCAAAATCAGAGAAGGCGATTTTGTTGCCACACCAGACAGGAATGTCTGAGCACTTGCCTTGGGATTTGGGCCCTGCAGACTATTTAAGTTCCTCAAAATGAAATTTACCCGGAAAGAGTCGTTGATTTCAAATTGCAGACAAGATAAACCAAAGTGCTCTACGAGACTGCAGACTAATTTTCAAAACATTTCGGCTCGTTTGTTAAACGGCATAATAACTTTCGTGGTTTATTTAATGCCAAAGAATTATACATAACTTATAGCTAGAGAGATAATTGGGGTTCATATATTTCCTTTGGGGATCAGAGTAACATACCCACGATACGGATATGTGAAACATACATAGAATGTTCATAACATACATACATAGAACATAGGAATCCCGAAACACAACTTCTTAGTTTAGGTACAAAAATTTTTATTACCTTTGAGTTTAAAGGTTTTTCGACATAAGGGAAATGCACAATCTTTCTATGATACTATTTACCAACCCCTCCGCTCGGGCAGGATATGACACAAGGTCAGTTTTTAAGCGGAGTTTAACAGGTTTGAATTCAGAGTTTTCCTTCTCCTAGACTAGTTGCCTAACCAAGGCTGAAGAACCTAGTCTGTCCTACTATTTACCCATAGCTGGAGGGAGAATAATTGGATTCATACCTTTCCCAAGGGTATTAGTGCTATGTGAAATGCAATCAGTCTCGTCCAGGATTTGAACTCGTGTCGCCGTGTCCAATTCTTACGACGATAACGACTACACCACGGGCACCTCCAATCTTTCTATGATGGCTTTTCCATCTGCACCCCCAACACGTGTGGCACCCGCCACAAGGCCACTGAGAGCTAGCAAAAGTCACCCTTCTTCTTCGGACCGCAAGACTCAACTACTGACTTTTTTCAAATCTCCCAAAATCCTCCGCGCACGCTTCCGGTGCATGACGTCATTCACATCCCCAAGTCCTATCTGGGATTTTTATTTTGACATCTCTGAATGACACATCCTCCCCCGCGCGCGCGTGAACACCTGCGCTCATGTTGCACCTAACTAACCCATGCGATAAGCGAAAGGTTCTCAGCCTAACTAAACCGAAAGGCAAGAGATATGAAACGAAATCCCTCGGCCATTATATTACATTAGTATAAAAGTGAACGTAATTGTGTTGTTTGAGTTTGAAGTCATTTGCATCGAGTCTGCAGTCCATTACTTTAGCCATGACACTATGAAACTCTTTTCCTTTAAAACCATTTCTGTATCCATATGGGGTTTTTGCAATTTTTTTGTTCTGTTTTCTGAGGACAGAAGAAACGAAGATGAAGGTATCTTTTATTTCAATTTTTCATTTGTGAAATTTTGCACGAACTCAGTCGTGAGGAAATGTCTTCCTGGACTATTTGAGAACTGTCATTTTCCCCAAATTATTCGCTGAAATTCAATTGTCACTTACGGGATTGATAATGGC
Source organism: Sepioteuthis lessoniana (assembly GCA_963585895.1). Taxonomy (NCBI): domain Eukaryota; kingdom Metazoa; phylum Mollusca; class Cephalopoda; order Myopsida; family Loliginidae; genus Sepioteuthis; species Sepioteuthis lessoniana. The sequence continues at coordinate 32,026,928 of OY757910.1, read as the reverse complement.
AATTATTTGATGTTTTAGTTGTAGTTTGCTGAGTCCATTATATGGTGTTTTAGTTGTGGTTTTTGATTAGTCTATTCTTTGGTAGTTTTAGTCGTGTGTTGCTGGTAACAGACACGGCTGCTACTCGTAAAAAGGTTAACTAGCGTGCCGCAAAGAAACGGACACGTGGAGCCTTCCCCCAGCAGCGAGAAAGATTTGTTTTGTCACTTCTTTGGAAGAGAACTGGAGTCTTTTTTTTCCGAGACGGTTCCTTTTTTTGCGCATGCGTTACCCCGCTTCCTATCGGGGGATTCTGGAAGTTTCAGCATTTTTTGATATTCATTTTAAAAATTTAATTTAATTTTTTTAACTTTTCTATTCCTAACATCCATTTCAGAACTGGGAATTCGCTGTGGACAGAATTTTGAGGCAGAATATTTTTACTAAATTGTAGATAAAGTAGCAAATAGATTTTGGAAAAAAAAATTTGGTTTCTAAATTTGTTATTGATTGAGGTCAGCCTGACTGGTAGCTGAGGGAGTTTACCTGTAGTAAATCGGCAATTATTATAGGCATGTAAGTAAGTTGGCCGACCGTAGTCGAGGGTGAGCCAAAAACTTCCTTTTCAACAGCTACTACACCGAGGTATAGGAGAGGGGACTACTCCTTTCCCTAGATTGCTCCACTTAGCCTTAACCCGTACCTTATAATGCTGAGTGCTAAGGCATCAAGTACCATTTTTTGAGTCTTTGGTATGACTCGACCTGGGATTCAACCCTGGTCTTCTGGGCCATTGACGAATATTCTAACCATTATGCCAATGGACCGACATGTAAGTAAAGTTGGCGACCATAGTCGAGGTGACCCGAAGGCTCCCTTTTTCATAGCTACTACACCAAGGTGTAGGGGTGGGCGCTACTCCTTTCCCTAGATTGCTCCATTTTACCCTTGTTCCTTATCTGATAATGTTTAGTGTTAATCAAGGTAGCATCAAGTACCATTTTTTGAGTCTTTGGTATGACTCGACCTGAGATTGAACCCAGATCAATTGGCGAAGGCTTGGACAAATACTCAGGGCCTGTTCACGGGTTTGCTAGTGCCTATGAGTTTAACTTAAATAAAGCCTGGACTTCGTCAAGTTAAACTCTTCTTCAGGTATCATGAATATATTCAACCCGGTCTGCTGGGACTGTAGAATACACCAACAGCATCTCCACAGAGGGGTGAACATGCCCCAATGAGAGTCCTGCTTATGACACTATATTGCATTTGATGGTGAAGCTTCAGTCCTGGAACTTTGGGTAATGTGAAGTACCCCTTCATTGCCATTACTCCCTGATTCGCTCTGACCCAGAATAGTAGTACTTTTTACAGTCCCATCTAGGGGTCAAATAGAACTGTTCAACCATTTAACTATGTGATAACAAACTACTTTTGTTAAATTGATTTGTTAATGCTACATAGCAATACTTGAAACCATCTGTGTGTTGCCCAGTCAACTGGGGTTGTAGAATACACCGACTGCACCTCTGCAGAGGGGTATGACCCTTCCAAACAAGTGTCCTGGATCAAATTGTTTAGTTGACACTAAAAAATCTGATAGTGAGGTTCCAGTGATGCTGGGGCTTTGGGGAATGCAGAGTACCCCTTCATTGTCATTGCTCCCCGATCCACTCTGGTCTAGAATGGTAACACCTGATAGGGCTCTATCTATGGGGTTAAATTGAACTAAATTGCATACTTATGCTGAACTGAATTGTTTGAATTAGAATAGTTTGACTAAACTGGACAGCTTGAAAGAGAAACCTACAAAGGTTGATATGCCATAAGACCCAAAAAACCAACAACCAACCAAATAGGATTATTAGTTTTAGGTAGCAGTACTTGAAACAGTTTGTGTACAATCAAATTAACTCCTGCTGATCTTAGGCTGAGGAATTAAGCAGGATCAGAACTATCTAACAGGATGGATTAAGTAAAGGGTTTGGTCCAAAATTTCTTAAGAAGTGCTGATTACCACAAAAGACACCTGAAGATGGCTGCCAGAGTGTACAGTATCTGAAATGTAAAATAAATTTCACTATGTCTCAGTAAAGTTGACAGAAACAAAAATGGATTAATTTCATACATAAAAAAAGGAACATATAATCGTAGCATCTGTTCTTTCTTGTAATACTACTTGTATGTATATGATATATGTAAAAGGTTAAATGTTCTTCTATGTGTAAATGAGTTTATTTTGTCTTTCCTTCTGTTTGTTTGTCCCGTTGGCTGGGGCTGTAGAATACACAGACTGCACCTCTGTAGACAGGTAAGACTCCGCCAAAGAGTGTTCTGGATTATGACAGTAAATAATCTGATGGTGAGGTTCAAGTGATGCTAAAGCTTTGGGGAATGTAGAGTACTACTTCATTGCCATTGCTCCCAGGTCCACTCTGGCCCAGAGTGGTAGTACCTGATATGGGTCAAATAGAACTAACTGCATACTTATGCTAAAACTGAATTGTTTGAATTAGAACTGTTTTTGACATTAAAACTATACTTACACTAAACTGAATTGTTTAATATTGAACTTTTTGGCATCTAATTGTGTGTAAATAAAATCTATACTTATACTAAACTGATATGGTTGAATTAGAACTGTTTGACTAAACTGAATAGCTTGAAATAAAAATTTTTTTGTCAATTAAACTGTGTACTCATGTTAAACTGTGTACTCATGTTAAACTGAATTGTTTGAAATAGAACTGACTATCTGCATAAAAATGGATTTGGCATTAGATAACCTACAAAGGTTGATATGCCATAAAACCCAAACAACCAACAACTAACCAAATAGAATTATTAGTTTTAGGTAGCAGTACTTGAAACAGTTTGCGTGCAACCAAATTAGCTCTGGCTTATTTTAAATGTTAAATACAAAATATTTTTTTACAACTCATATAAGTATGAACAGGATTTGTCATTAAGAAATCTTAAAAGGTTGATATGCCATAAAAACCAATCCACCATGTATAAACCCAGTCAGCTGTGGCCATTGAATACACCCACTGCATCTCTGCAGAGGGTTAAGACAACCCCCAATAAGTGTCCTGGATATGACACTAAACAGTCTGATGGTCAGGCTCCAGTAATATTGGAGCTTTGGGCAATGTAGAGTACCCTTCAGTGCCTTCGCTTCCAAGTCCACTCTGACCCGGAGCGGTAGCACCTGATAGGGTCCTATCTATGGGTCAAATAGAACTGTTTGACATTGAAACTGAGTGCAAACTAATGATTTCTGCTAAATTGAATTTGAATTCAGAGTTTTTTCCATTTCCTAGACTGGTTGACAAATATAGGATAAAGAACCCTGTCCGCTTTACTAGTGGCAGTAGGGGTTAAAGGAATGGATTAATGTCTTTGCTAAGAGTATTCAAACAAAGTGAACTAGAAACAGCCTCATCCAGGTTTGAAGTCAGATTATCAATTCCATTTTCTAGAATAATAACCAATACACTAAGCACCGGGCCATTGGCCTAATGAGTAGAGTGTTCACCAATGGTCTGAGAGGCAGGGTTTCAATCCCTGATGGAGTCATACCAAAGACTCAAAAAATGGTACTTGATGCTACCTTGCTTAACACTCAGCATTATAAGGTGAGGATCAAGGATAAAGTAGAGCAATTCAGGGAATGGGGTAGCACCCTCCCCTACACCTCTGTGTAGAAGCTATTGAAAAGAGAGCCTTCAGGTCACCCTTGACAAAGGTCACCAACTACGACTACACTAAGCACACCTCCTATTTGGGTATCATCTGGCGAGAAATAAGTGAGTGATACATAGATCAATAAGAATAGAATATAAAAAGTCTTTGATGATGTTATAGAATGTTCCTCTGAAGTTGATAGGGTATTTTATTGACTTTCTGCCATGTCAGGATTTGACTCATTTTGTAGTGGGGAACCACACACAAATTGAGGCTCATCCATGGCTAATCCAAAAAATGTTAGATTCCTTCAGCATTCTCATATTAGGATAATCAGGTACCAAGCAATGAACTCAGCCTTGCAAAATAGATATTGTCAGTGGGGAAGGCCCCTTGGGACCTGGTAAACAGCTCAATACCACCCACCCAGGAGGAACCTATAAGAAGGTATATTACAGTCACTTAAAGTTTATGGGGTATTTAACTGACTTCCTACCAAGTCAGAATATAACACTTGGTCATTTTACTGTAGGGAGCCACAAATGAATCAAGGCATGGCCAATCCAAAAAATGGTTTGTTCGTTAGGTATTCTCCATATTGGGGCACCTCAGGTGCCAAGTGATGAACTTAGCCTTGCAAAGCAGGTAGTGTCTCAGGCACCAAGCCATGAACTTAACTCTGCAAAGCAGGTATTATCTTTAATGTAGAAACTGCCTTCCACCATTACTGAACTAGGTATCTGGCTGTGTGACCAACTGGAAAAGTCAATCATCGGAGCTCTCATGATAGGGGGGGGGAAAATAGCCATACAAAAGTTGGGGATTATTAAATAAGGTCAACCAATGAGTTACTACATTGCAGAGGATAACAAAGAATGAGCAAAATTTCAAGGCTTGTAAAACTGCTCTCGTTTTATTGGTGGTGAACAATGATTTGTTAAACAAAAGATTTCTTTATTAACTCACTTCTTCCTGTTTTTGAGACCTGTTCGGAGCAAGGTTGAAACACTAAGGATAAAATAGTGTGCTTCAGGTTTGAACAGAAGTCTGTTATCAGATATTTGGTGACTGAGAAGGGCAAACCATATGAAACTTACTGAAGAATGTATGATGTATTTAGTCAAACATGTTATAGTCAAAAAATGTTTACAAATGAGCTAGACATGGGTTTGTGACTATAAGTCTGAGTCAAAAAGACAATCCACTGATTCTTTGATAAGGAAAATGTTCCTGGTGCTGTGGTTAGTATAGAAGGTGATGCTGACATTTTTCCGGGACATGAAAAGACTTGTTATTATTTTCTTTTAAAAAGATGCAGCAGTTTATTGTGTTTCCTATTGCAAACTCCTTAGGCAAAATTTACCTTATTTATTGAATGACCCTTGTCTAATGGGTATATACAATATCTAGTGAGACAATTCAGAGTAATGCATTGCTTAACTTTTGAATTTTGCTTTTGTAATTTTACAGCCAAAAATCATTAACATGACTGAAAATTACATGATTATCTCACCTTATTATTCTGGCTACAAATCATCAAATCCTAAGGGCAGGGGTATTGTTGACCTCTTGGAATCTAGAGGAGGAAGAGAAAGAGAATATTTTCTAACATGATTTCTTTCCCCCTCCTTAATCACTTTCATAATCATTGAAGCAGTAACAAAATTAATTACACGTACTTGTTCATCACATAATAACTACCTATCATTGTAGAATCACTTCCTTATTTTATCTATCCAGCAATATATCTCTCTATTTCTATCAATTTATTGATCTTTCTCAGTCTGTTTCTATCAATCTATTAATTTATCGCTCTACAAGAGTAGGCTGAAAAGTTCAGATGATGATTTCATATCTACTGTTGATATCTTTTTTTTACTAATGGGATCCAAGCACTGCAACAGCAATGGAAGAGATGTATAGACCACAAGTGGGGATTATGTTAAAAAATAAACCTCATTTAGTCACATTCCATGAGAATTTCTTGGTCAGCCTATGAACTTTTCAGCTGACACTCATATCGATCTATTTCAGTCTGTTTCTATCTTTCTATCTTTCTTTTTCTCGGGTCTCTATCAGCTTCAATATCAATTGATTTCAGCTTATTCCTATCTACCTAAATTGTTACCGGTGTTTCTTTTATTCTTAATCTGTGTCTACCTATTTCAATATTTATCTGAAAGAAGGTGTGTAGTTGATTAATATATGGTCAACAATAAACTATTTGCTATGAAAATGAATAAAAGAAACAAAATGTATGACCCATATTTGTTGAGAGAATGAATAAAAGCAGAAAAGAATATTTGCTTAGAGAATGAATAAAAGCAGATGGTAAATATTTTACCACCTCTTTGCTGAGTGAATGAATAAAGGCAGAAGGTAAGTTTATTACCTGTATTTGTTGAGAGAGAAAAAAAAAAGGAATATTTGCAGAGAAAATTATTGTAAGCAGCAGGTAAATATATAACCTCCTTTTTGTTGTGAGAATAAATTAAAACAAGGTATATATTATCTCTTTCTTGTTGTGAGAATGAATTAAAAAAATATCAATATATTACCAATATTTGTTGTAAGAATGAATGAAAGCCGAAATGAATATTTGCTTTGAGAATGAATTTAAGCAGCAAGGAAATATATCATCCCCTTTTTGCTGAAATATTAAATAAAAGAAGATGAAACTATTACCTCATCTTTGCTGAGAGAATGAATGAAAACAGAAGGTAAATATATTACCTTCTTTTTGCTGAGAGACTGAATAAAGACAGAAAGTAAATATATTATCTCATCTTTGCTGAGAGAATGAATAAAAACAGAAGGTAAATATATTACATTTTTTTTGCTGAGAGATTGAATAAAGACAGAAAGTAAATATGTTATCTCATCTTTGCTGAGAGAATGAATGAAAACAGAAGGTAAATATATTACCTTCTTTTTGCTGAGAGACTGAATAAAGACAGAAAGTAAATATATTATCTCATCTTTGCTGAGAGAATGAATAAAAACAGACGGTAAATATATTACCTTCTTTTTGCTGAGAGATTGAATAAAGACAGAAAGTAAATATATTATCTCATCTTTGCTGAAAGAATGAATGAAAACAGAAGGTAAATATATTATCTCCTGGTTTCGGTGAGAAAAAATAAAAGAAGGCAAATATATCATCTTATTTTTGCTACGTGAACGAATAAAAGATGAAGGTAAATACAGTACTTTCACTTTGCTGTGAGAAAAAATAAAAGCATAAATTAAATATATTACCTCCTTTTTGCTAAAAGATTGAATAAAACCATAAGTTAATATATATTCCCCCTTTTTTTTTTGTTGAGAGAATTAATATAAGTAGCAGATAAATACATCACATTCTTTTTTGCAGGGAGAATGAATATAAGTAGCAGATAAATCAGTGCCTAAATAAAACAAGATATATCTTGAAATACTTTAATTGAGCTGGCTATGTAGCCAACTAAATGAGAACAAAATGAACTGAAATAATCTAGACTCCAAGTCAGAGTGAAAATGTACCTTAAATTAGATTATATTATATAAATTAATGGTATAATTTTTTTCCAACCCATTCAAAGGAAAATATAATAGAATTCACAAAGAAAAAATATAGAATTAATACTTGCTTTTATGAAGTTAAAATGTTCAGCTGTTAAATATTTTTTTCAGCATCTTACCTGTTATAAGTTTATTTACAGCTAAACAAAAATCAAGGTGGACATTCTCTGTGTTAATTTCATAATTCTTACTAGGAGTAGCAGTAATTCACTGAGTTTTTTGTTAAGATGTGTGGCACAAGGCAGTATGAATGAGGCACCCAGTAAGTCTTGAACTCACTTGTGAAGATATGCTAGTTTGTCTTGCTAACCATCACACCACCCAAAGCGCCTTGCCAGGGGAAGTATTATTACTTATATATCTAACAGGCAGATAGTGCTATAGACATCTGGCTTTTAACATTTTGAGCAAAAATCTTAGCCAAATGGCTCAGAAATCTGTTTCTTAATTCTTTTTTAAAATATAGCTTGTTGGAGTTAATTATATAAACTAAAATTCTGTAAATTGGTGGATACATGACTGAATTCAACTTTATACATAAAACATAAATGAAAAAAAAATCAAAGAAATTAAACTGGTCATAACATAACCAATTTGATTTAAGTTAGCATAACATTACCAGATGGTCTTTAAATTGTCTTTTAATTTTTGTTATGTATTCATAAAACAGCTTTTATAATGTTTTGAACTCAGATAAGTAATCTGATTCTTTCGGTAAAATAAGAGAAAACATGAACCTAATATTTAAAAATAAGAAGGCAAAGTAAGTGAAAGAACAGAACTGATGCCATAACCATCATATAGTCTAAATCTAACACACTCAGATTATTACTTGTTCGATTACATGGCTCACTTTCTGTGCTCATGGGCGTTCAACAAGCAAAAGGAAGAGAAAGCTTCCAGGAAGGAGTGCTTTGCTTTGAAGAAGAAAAACTGGTATCAAAGTGGGATCAAAGAACTAACAAAAAGATAGCTTCACCCAGCATATCGTCTAGACATAGCTCTCTCAGATTATTATTTGTTCCAGCCCATGGCTTACTTCTAGCACTCAAAACAGTCAAACAACCAAGAGAAGGTGGAAATGAGTTTGTTACCTTGAAAGACAAAATCTGGTTGTAGCATGAGATCAAATCCTAGGCAGAAAGGTAGCTTCAGACATTGCAACATGATATCTCCTATTGTGAATGCTTGGTTTCTTTTATTGCAACCTGAAGAATTATGCAAGATGTTAAAATGCAAGATACTAAAATGCAACATACAAAAATATAGCAAAATTTTTTACTTATCCTAGCGCCATCTTTTTTTCAGCTATTTTTTAACAAGGAGCCCAGGGTTGGGCTCCACAGTTGTGAGAGGTTCTAAGAGTTAATCTGCTTCAGTTGTCATCTAATCATGTTTCATCATTATCATTTCGTGCCGCAGGCACGGATATCTCTGAGCCTCTCTTGCCACTTCTCCCTATCATTCATCACCTCTGGTAGGTCTTCAGGACCACATCCCGTATCCTCAAATAGCTGCTGAATGCATGTTCAAGCTGGTCATCCTGCTTTTGCCTGACTATATGTGGGGGTCCATTAGCTCATTAAAATTGGCTGGTTTCTTTAACTAATAATGTTGATCAATTAATGGCAAAGCCATCTTTGTAGAACAGCAGTGATACTATTTAACCTGTAGGTAGGGAGATAGGGAGTTCCTACCTTTTCCAAAGGTATTAGTCTAAAAGTGAACATACTAGAGTGATTGGAGTTTGAACTCACTAACTTCAAGGCCACAGTCCAGCACTTTAGCCATTGCACAAAGAGAACTCCCAAGTTAGTCAGAATTACTTTTTATAATAATCAGCATTTGGAATTCTGAAACTTATACATGGAATCAAGCACCTACCATTACAAGAACTTCAACTGTGCAAATATTAAAAGATACAAATGATTTGAGTTTTTATTTTTTCTGAAGTTTCCTTCATCTTTAAAGTACTTTGTAGATTATCTTCACCTTTCTTGCTGATTTCTTTCTTTGCAATAGTTTTTAACATTCTTTTTTCTTCTTTAGCTTTTTTTAAGATATCTGTTCTTATCCTGAGAAGTTGTTTTATTTTGTTTTTATTTCTTTTGAATTATACCCCTTTGGCTCATTGGCCTATTGGGTAGAGTGTTCGCTAATGGTCCGGAAGACCTGGGTTCAATCCCAGGTCACGTCATACCAAAGACTTTAAAAATGGTACTTGATACCTCCTTGCTTAACACTCAGCAATATAAGGTAAGGATCAAGGGTAAAGTGGAGCAATCCAGGGAAAGGAGTAGCGCCCTCCCCTACATCTTGGTGTAGTAGCTATTGAAAAGGGAGCCTTCTGGTCGCCCTCGACTAAGGTCGCCCTCGACTAAGGTCGCCAACAACAACTTCATTAATATTTGGCTTCAGATGGTTTGTGAGAAGGGAGTTAAGTGGCAGTACTGCAAATATTTTGTCTGGTGCTGCTTCCAGGATTTGTTCAAAAAAGCATGCACTATCTTTGTGCAGTTCCAATTTAGCTTTTTCTCAAGGTATTTCATTAAAGACCAATTGATGCAATGATACAGTAGTACTGACACAGCTACAGCTCGGAAGAATTCCTATTTTATCAGAAAGATCAGATATTCATAGAGCTGTAAACCTGACTCTGGTACCCAGCTATGTAATTGACAACAAAAGATCACTAGGTGCAAGAGACAGTCACGAATGAGGGTTGGGGATTTTTTAAAAGGCTCAGTCATTAATGAATAGCAATGTTAATTTCAGAGTTAAGCAATCCCCTTCCCCATACATAGTTGTAGTTGGACTATGAAGGGTCAAAGAATAGATCTTTCCTTGATTGACTTGGAAATATCACTTCATGTCTTCCTGTTTTTGAGGCCAGTCCTGAGAGAAGTTATAACGTGAGTAGAAAGTGAGTAGAATTTTTCCATGACCACATATCTGACTTTTCCTTTCTTCATTTCACTGTCTTCTCTTCATCTTGTCTCTTAATTTCTGCCAACTTTATTTCACATACACACACACACACACACACACACACACACACATGTACATAAATAAAAAAGCATTTTATTACTAAATTCTACAGTATTGAAAGTCTTTCAAAAAATTAAAAAAAGTTGCATGACATCACCCGCACCCTGTCACTGCATTTCGTCTCGGACTATTATGACATCTGAGTGACACCTCCATCCGCCCGTGCACATTAACACCTGCCTCAATGTTCCACCTAACTAACCCATGTGCTGAGCCGAAAGGTTCTCAGCCTAACTAAACTCAAAGGCATGAACCGAAATCCCTCGGCTATTTCTTAACAAGAGGGGTAAGACTCCCCCAACGAGTGTCCTGGATGTAACACTAAACAATCTGATAGTGAGGTTCCAGTAATGAAGGAGCTTTGGGGAATGCCAAGTACACCTTCATTGCCATCACTCCCAGGTCTACTCTTGCCCGGAGTGGTAGCACCTGATAGAGTCCTATCTATAGGTCAAATAGGACTGTTTGACATTTAAACTGAGTGCAAACAAATGTCTTACACTACATTGAATTGTTAGAAAGAGAACTGTTTGATCATTTAACAGTGTGTAAACAAATGACTGATGTTTAATTGAATTGTTAGTGATACATAGCAATACTTGGAACCATTTAACTTTGTTGACTTATGCTAAATTAAATTGTTAGAAATAGAACTGTTTGATCATTTAACTGAGTGTAAACAAATGACTGATGTTTAAAGTTCTCATTGGTCTAGTGGGTAGAGTGTTCACCAATGGTCCGGGAGACCTGGGTTCAATTCCAGGACATGTCATACCAAAGATTTAAAAAAATGGAACTTGATACTTCCTTGCTTAACACTTAGCAATATAAGATGCATATTAAGGGTAAAGTGGAGCAATCCAGGGAAAGGAGTAGCTCCCTCTCCTCCACCTCAGTGTGGTAGCTATTGAAAAGGGAGTCTTCTGGTCACCCTTGACAACGGTCGCCAACTTAACTTACTATAGTAACACTTGGAACTTTTTAACTTTCTTGATTTATGTTTCCAAATCATATATATCTAACGTATATGTATAAACAGGAGTTGGCATTAAATAACCCACAATGGTTGATATGCCATAAAATCAAACTAAAGCAAACCATATATTTCTTTAAAGCAAAGAACAAAAATATTGTTTGGTAAATAAAACTAAGTTTCTTTATTTGTTGGTTTGGGTTTTATGGCATATCAACCTTTGTAGGTTATTTAATGCCAAATCCATTTTTATACAAATAAACAGTTCTATTTCAAACAATTCAGTTTAGCATAAGTATACATTTTAATTGTCAAAAATATTTCTATTTCAAGCAATTCAGTTGAGCCAAACAGTTCTAATTTAAATGATTCAGTTTAGTATGAGTATAGTTTTTGTTTACACACAGTTAACAGTCAAAACAGTTCTATTTCAAACAATTCAGTTTAGCATAAGTAAAGTTATGATGTTAAAAACAGTTCTATTTCAAACAATTCAGTTTAGCATGCAAAACAGTTCCATTTCAAGCAATTCAGTTTAGCATAAGTATGCAGTTTAAATGTCAAAACAATCCTATTTCAAGAAATTCAGTTTAGTATAAGTACACTGTTTATTTCTATCTGACCGATAGATAGAACCTTATCAAGTGCTACCACTTCAGGCAAAAGTTGACTTGGGAGCGATGGCAATGAAGGTGTACTTGGCATTCCCCAAAGCTCCAACATTGAACCTCTCTATCAGATTGTTTAGTGTTATATCCAGGACACTCATTGGCAGGGGATCTTACCCCTCTGTAGAGATGCAGTAGAGACGCCCCAGCTGACTGGACAAAAACTTTAGGAATTCAAAACTGCTTTAGAGATTTAGAAAAACAAAATATGACAAAATCTGATCCGTTATATCTTGCAGAGCAGCTCCGACTTAGACAACAATTAAAACGAATCAGAATCCTTTTAGCCACTACATTACAGAGACTCTTTTGAAAGTTATATTCATGCGACACAATGTCTCTTTGCACAGTGCACATGCCATAGTCGATTACATGACCAAAATGGGTTTTCAGAAATATTATATAGTGTAACCCGGATATAAGAGACCCCGATATAAGATAGCTTTTTGATGGTTCGAAATTAGAGCCTGTGTTACCTAAACAAAATAGACCAAACCCGGATATAAGAGACTTATTATCATGTCCCGACAACTCTCTTATGTCCGAGTTACACTGTATCATTAACAGACTGGCCATTATTTTCACAATTCTTTGCCTAATTGAAAATCTCTGGCACATTTTCAAGAGAAAGGTGTATAAAAATGGGCTTCAGTTTGCAGCCGAAGAAAACTTTTGGCAAACTACTGTGACAAATAAAAAAGTGAGTACAGCTAAAAAAATTCAAAATCTAATAAAGTCAATGGATGGTTAACTAATATCTGCATTTTGCAGGCAAGAATCTCACATTTCAAAGAAAATGATTTCTATTAGAGTTTTCGTTTTCAAAACTGGATGTTGTGAATTATTTTGTTGTGAATGTATAGGCATTAGTATTCTATTTATATGAGTTTTATCGTTAGTTTAAACTTTGTCATTCTGTCAGTAGTTTAATGACTTAATATATGATTAATGCCTTATGCTGTTTTTCCATCAATACTTAATTATTTAGCACAATAAAAATGGAGAAATTCCTCAAAATTCATCATATTCTTTAATACCCATATATTTAAGCTCAATGCAAGCATTTTGACATTATACAATGATGCTATGTAAAAAAATAATTAAATTTTTCCACGATTGCAGAAAAATAGAAAAGAATTGCATAATGATTTAGTATACACTGTATACACACACATATATACATACATATGTATATACACATATAGTGTTTTGTGGGAATTACACTATTGTTTTTAGGCACACAAATGAATTACGAGACTTTGATTTAACACACACAATAACGAAAGTTTTTATTTGCAGCTTTGCGGCGGTTTGTTCTTGGTGCTGCAAGACTCGTGGTATTTAGGCTTGTTGGTTTTGGAGACGCGATAGCTTAGCAGGATGTTGAGATGGCAGCGTGTCGTTGGACGTGTGAGGGAAGTATTCAAGGTCACCGTGTAGTTTTGTGTATCTGGTAATTGGGGAGAGTAGGCGTTATCTCCATTAATGTGGACCAGAGGTAAAATGAGAGCTAGGTGTGTCGAGAGCGAAGTGGCGCTCGGATCGACATATCTAACGTATCTAATTCATATTCAATTGGGATTCCTTGGTCTAAAATATATTAGACGCAAAGAATCCATAAATTAGATGGTTCCCTCGTTGAGTGTCCATGTTGCTGCTGCTAGGGTTAAAGCCACAGTGAGATGTCCCACTGGGTGGCTTGTTTAGCTAAAAAGCATCGCTAAGCAAGGACGACCAGAGACAAGTCGCCGTCTCAAGCTGAAGAGAGTGTGTTTGGCCGCTCACCCGTTTTGCTAGCCGGAAATGAAGGTCCGGGCTGAATAGGATATGTCATCCTGATTGGGTGAAATTCAGTGTTGAATTAAATAGCGCGCCAAAACAAAATACGGGATTTTTCTCTTCTCTACACACACATACATATATATATATATATATATACATGTAGCATAGACAGATATCCGGATATGTGAAACGTACATAGAATGTTCATAACATATATACATAGAACATAGGAATCCCGAAACATGAAAAATACTTACGCCTTCTTAGTTCACGTACGAAACTTGTTATTACCTTTGCGTTTAAAGTTTTTTGACATAAGGAGAGAGGCACAATCTTTCTATGCTGACTTTTCCATCTGCACCCACCCAACATGTGTGGCACCCGCCACAACGCCACAGGGTGGACCGCAAGACTCAACTACTGACTTTTTCAAAATCCCCAAAATCCTCCGCGCGCGCTTCCGGTGCATGACGCCATTCACATGGTCAAACTTTCTATCTGGGATTTTTATTTTGACATCTGTGAACGACACATCCTCTCCACGCCCGCGTGTGAACACCTGCGCTCAAATTTGCACCTAACTAACCCATGTGCTGAGCCGAAAGGTTCTCAGCCTAACTAAACCCAAAGGCAAAATATATGAAACGAAATACCTCGGCCATTATATTACACATATATATATATACATACATATGTAAATTCAACATTTTGAGAAGAACAAAACATTCAGAGAATTTGTTTTTATAACTGAATATTATGCCATTGTTAGATGCTTCGGTTTCTTATTAAAGCATCATCCGAGCAATGTAAATATGTGATGTTAGTTATATCATCTGAATTATATTCAAATTCAAAAATAGAATGAAAAACTGAGAAAATTCATAGCATTTTATTACAATTAGAAGCGTTCTGTTTCAAATGTATACAATATAAGTAGTGTTTAGAATTTTATTTTAAAGGATAATCTATTTGATATATATTTGTGTAATATATATATATATATATATATATATATATATATATATATATACATGGTGCATTCAGTAAGTTTCCAGGCATTTAACATTGTCATAGATTCTTGAAAATTCAGTATGTTATTGCTATACATCTTATGAGATGACTGACCAACATTTATGATTTCAGGTTCAAATGAACAGCTACAGCAGCAATTGGAATACACCCTACTAAATCCTGATTGTCACTGCTGGTGAATTTCAAAAATGCAATCTAGACATGAGAAAACTTAAGAAGAATGATATGCAATAAAATTCTGTTTTAAACTTGGAAAAAATGCCACAGTAACGTATGGAATGCTTCAGACTGCTTTTCGACCATCTTGCATGAATTGAGCATCGGTTTTTGAGTGGCATAAGAAATTCAAAGAAGGCAGGGAGTCTGTGAGGGATGATGAGAGGTGTGGGAGGAGTAAGGAAGTCAATACACCAGAGTTTATTGGGCAAAGGGTTAGGGTTCGAGTTACTATGTTGAGGTTTTAAGGGAGTTCAGGAAGAGATTCTGTCGGAAGAGGTCAGCACTCTTCAAATCGGCTCACTAGCATTTCCAGCAGGACAATGCACCAGTCCATGACTCCATCCTTGTCACTGACTATTTGACCAAGATGGGCATCAAGACAGTTCCTCAGCGTCCCTATAGTCTAGACCTTGTTCCCTGTGATTTTTGCTTATTCCCTAAGCTCAGAAGCTGTGGTTATAAGACAATTGAGGAGATGAAAGAGGCTGTGATGAAGGTCATTGATACGCTTACACAAGAGGACTTCCCTAGAGGCTTTCAGAAGTTGTTGGAATGGTACAACAAGTTGATTGCAGCCAAAGGAGATTACTTCAAAGGGGACTAGAGTTTCACGTGTGTACTATCAATATATGTCTGGAAACTTATTTAATGATCCTTATATATATATATATATATTTATATATATATATATATATTTGTCTGTGCATATATATATATATATATATAATGTAAACAATATAAGTAGTGTTTAGAATTTTATTTTAAAGGATAATATATTTGATATATATTTGTATATATGAAAGATATATATATATGTATATATATATATATATATTTGTCTGTGCATATCTATATCTATATCTATTTATATATATATATATATATATATATATATATATATATATATAATGTAAACATACATATATATATATATATCAAATCTCGGCATCTGTTTGTAACATATATCAGGAGAAAAAAAAACAGCATAATAAAGCAACATTTTTTTTAAGTAGAGCACTTAAAATGCTTTAAAAGAATAAAGCAGTTTTCAGGTCAATTTGAAAGTGAACAATCATTTCATAGGATTTAGACAAAGCATCCTTTTTAATTTTCAAAGTTCTCAGATTAAGAGAGACAACGATGAAAGCCTTCCTAAATAGAAGCATCAATATTATCAACGGCTTCCAATACAATGGTTCACGGGTTGTTTATTATGATATTAAATCTCTTTTGCTGTTTGTTATCAATTTTTGAAAAGATGAAATATTTCAAAATAAAAATTTCTTTGATAAGATACCCCTAGATTGCCTGGCAATAAAAGTGAAATTATCGATAGTCTTGGAGTGTCCAAACTTGGAAAACTTTCAGATCTGACACAAACCACTGCAACAGTCTTCCATGTCTTTCACTGTTTCAAATGCAAAATCAAGACCAAAAATATTCATATACTTTATAATGATAAAATGTCAGAGAATTTAGATTGTTTAAAAAAGATCTTGAAAAGTGATACCACTTTGTGCAGAAAATTTATCCTGAAATGTAAAATGAAAAATGCATTAAAACTAAAACTTTTTTTTAATTTGGAAAGTTTTATATTTTTATTTTCTGAAAAGCAGTCGAAATATATTTTCAAAAGGATGCTCTCTTTGATTTCTGGAAATTGTATGTGAAAATACTTACATTTCTCATTTACATTTTCTTCTTGTTGTTGTATTGATTTGGTGATATCAATAACAATAATAATACAAATACAGGCCAATTCTGTCATTTCGGATATTTCTTTCTATCTTCTGTCTTTCGATTTGAGGAGAGAGGCACATTTCTTAAGAACCTATGCTAACCATACTATGCTGACCCCACCTCATCTGTGGCACATCTTGTGGAGTTTAGATCTCAACTCATCTCTGCTGGCAGAGATCCAAACTGATCTGCTTTAATCAGATCCAAAAAACCCAGCTACGCTCTTCAATGGTTGAACGTCAACTCTGTCTTGTTAAAATCTTCAAATTCTCAGGACCATCTCTTCTGGGTTGGACATTAACCACATTCTCAATTCACTCCAATGGCCGTCCAGCCCCATTTTCTATTATAACAGATGATTATTGTCATATCCTTTCTGCATGGGCATAAGATGGCACCATCTGACTATGCACCTGAATTAAGAGACACCAAGTAGTTCAAAGTCTTGCCAAACTAAATAATAAAATATAATTAACGAAAAATGATTTATATAAAAAAATTCATAACCTTAATTATATAATAATGTAGCCACCAGATAAAATAATTTTCATAAGAATTTCTCTAAAATTTACTTTAAAGTAAGAATATACCAATAAAATTAATAAATCAATTAATTTAGAAGACATATATTAAATAACTTGTTTCTTGCTATGATGTTATATGTGATAGTGATGCTATTCCCTACTTACAGGCAACAAAATTTCAGTTTCTTCCTTTCATGACATATCAAGCTTCATGGATTATTTAATGCCAAAGCCATCCTAGTAGAACAATAGTAGTACTATTTAATCGATAATTGGAGAGATAGGGTGTCCACACCTCTTCTAAGGGTATTAGCCTGAAAGTGAATGCAAAAGAATAATTGGTGTTCAAATGAAGTTACTATGATGTCTCAGTGTAGTATGTTTGCTATTACTCCATGGGACTCCCCTCCCCCAGGCAATATGGAGTAGCCCTTCTAGTATATATATATATATATATATACATCAACTTAATACAAGGAAAAATTCAATAAAATTAAATAATCCTTGTCTCTTATATAAAAGGAATCATGTGTAGGTGCACACACACTCACACACACACACACATATATATATATATATATATATATATTAGAGTGTATTTGCAAGCCTGGAGCCAGACACAATTATTGGCTGAACTTTTATCTAAATTTTTGCTGGTGCATGTGATCTCTGAAAAAATGTTAAGTGCAATGGCAAAAGAGATTATGTGTAAAAATAAACATTTTTTGTGAAAAGTAATGCTTATTGATATGCCAGCAAGCACACACACACACACACACACACACATACAAATATATATATATATATATATATGCGTATGTGTGTGTTAGTGTATATATATATATTTATTTAAAATAACACTGTGGTTTTTAATAAGAAAGGCTGCTACCTAAGTATAGCTTATACATATATATTCATACACAAACATTGACTGGCAGAGCCATACTTACATAGAAAGACACTCAAATGCACACACATGTGTGTATACATATATATATATATATATATATATTTTTTTTTTTTTTATATGCAAACATGCTTACTGGCATTTATAAATATATCCAATACGTTCATCTCTAGATATAAAGATAGTATAAGCCTAAAGAGAAGTAAGCATTGAAATTTTACTCGCAGACTCACACACACATATATACACATACACACACTTGTGCATGTGTATATATAAATATATATATATATATATATATATATATATATATATATATATATACATATTATCTACTATTATTCATGAGATAATATTAATTCTTATGTATCTGAATATATATATATATATATATATATATGTGTGTATATATATATATATATATCATAGCGATATTTCCTGATATTTTGTTCTTCCACTCGAAAGCAAAGAAATCAATCATGTTTGATATAGGGCTTCTATTTCTGTGTCCTAATTCTTCTCCTCTGGGAATTTATGAGGATTCATTTGACATCTTCCTTATTTCTCGGCTCCTATTCGAAAGCTGGTCAGTTAGGAAAGGAGAGAAAATGCTAGTTTGTGTACGTTTTGGGTCTTTGTCGAAAAACTTCTGATTATATAACATTAAACTGGCTTCATTTCAAGATATCCCTTGGCAAAGACAGAATTTAACAAGAGTGTTATTTGTGAACGCACAAAACTTTTATTATGAATGTAAAGTTTTTGGTACATTAAATACTATGTGGGTCATATAATGTCATGAATATGTATATAAATGTGAGTATATGTATTTGAGCTTTAACCTCTAAGATATATATAGATCTATCTATTTATTTTTTAGCATTGTGTCTGTCTATTTGTTCCTGGCGACAACACCCCACAAGACACCAACTATACGGCCACCTGCCTCCCATCACGAAAACTATACAAGTTAGACGAACCAGACATGCGGGACACTGCTGGAGAAGCAAGGACGAACTCATCAGTGATGTACTCCTATGGACCCCCACATATGGCCAAGCAAAAGCAGGACGACCAGCTTGAACATACATAGAGCAGTTATGTGAGGATACGGGATGTAACCCTGAAGACCTGCCAAAAGCGATGAATGATAGGGAGAAGTGGAGAGAGAGGGTCAGGGATATCCGTGCTGGTGGCATGACATGATGATAATGATTTGTTAAGTGCAGATAACTATAGATATGGTAATTTGTAAAGAGAGCAAATTTCATAATTAATGATATTTTATTCATTTTTACAAATCTATATCAAACTCATTTTTACTAGCAGAACGTAATTGACATTAGGCTAACGAAGGCATGGATAGCTATCGATAGGCTATCGATCATAAGGAAATCAGACCTGATCAATAAAATGAAACGCAGTTTCTTCCAGGCAGCAGTCGTATCGATACTGCTGTATGGATGCACTACTTGGACACAAACTAAATGGCTGGAGAAGAAGCTAGATGGTAATTACACAAGAATGCTGCGAGCAACATTGAACAAGTCCTGGCGGCAACACCCCACAAGGCACCAACTATACGGCCACCTGCCTCCCATCATGAAAACTATCCAAGTTAGACAAACCAGACATACAGGACACTGCTGGAGAAGCAGGGACAAGCTCATAAGTGATGTAATCCTATGGACCCACACATATGGCCGGGCAAAAGCAAGACAATCAGCTCAAACATACATTCAGCAGCTATGTGAGGATACGGGATGTAGCCCCGAAGACCTACCAGAGGCGATGAACGATAGGGAGAAGTGGTGAGAGAGGGTCAAGGATATCCGTACTAGCGGTACGACATGATGATGATGATGGATGATGAAAATTGTCAACAGTGATGACACAGTTAATCACATCATAAGCAGATGCAGTAAAATAGCACAAAAGGAAGCATGACTGGGTAGGAAAGGTTATCCACTAAGAATTGTGCAAGACTTTAAATTTTGACCATACTGACAAATAGTATATGCACAAAACAGTATACAAACAAATCAACAAATCCTAGCCAGAAGATGACACACATTGTTAATCAAGAAGAAAAGAACTTATTATCTAGAGCTGACTATTATAAATTTCCGAAGAAAACTTATGTTTCATACCTAAACTGATTTTTCCATTGACAGTCAAATATATTCAACTTAATGCTTGCAAGAGAGAGAGAAAGAGAGAGAGAGAGAGAGAGAGAGAGAGAGGATTCAGCTGATCTGATGGTTAGTAATACAGAAAAAGAAATAAGAAATCTGTTTGTTTGCTTTTCATTTAATGACACATCAACGTTCTTGGGTTATCTAATGCCAAATCCATCCTTCAAGAAAAACAGTAGTGGTACTATTTAATCCATAGCTTAGAGGATAAGGGGGTGAATACCTTTCCCAAGGGTATTTGTCCGGAAGGGAAGGAAATAGTGCAACGGGAGTTTGAACTCACTTACTATGATTCCCCAGTCCAGTGCTTTAACCATTACTCCATGAGGACAAGAAATCTATGTTCAAACATCTACTAAGACAGTTTGAGAAGTCAGAGGACTCATTGTCTGTTCTTAGACCAGCCTCAAAAGCCATTGATTGTCATTTTCCCATTCATGATAAAAAAGTATGAACAAATACAATATTAAGTTCATCTAGTCCATTTTATTTGGTGTTCACTGTTTTAGACTCCCTTGTCCAGAAAAGAAATTCAACTGTCTAGAATTTATATGTTCTCTTTCCAAATTTTGATAATTTATACATCCTCTTTCCAAATTTCAGTTTGGATGAACTTCTATGCTGTTGGATTGTATTTGGTATAAGCCATACGCAAAATCATCATTTTCATTTATGAACCTTCCTGACAACAGCTGGCACTTCTTGTAAAAATTGGCCAATTGAAACTATCCTCAGTACTCAATTGCCTGTTGAAGTTCCTGCTGGGTGGATGTATATTTTAGACTATAAACATTGGATTCTTTGAACAAAGATCAAAATTAGGAAAAGGATTTTAACAGTTAATGGCTTTTAAGGCCAAAACCAAATCAGAGACCCACAAGAGAAAACTCTCTTTCTCTCAAGACAACCCAGTAATTGATCAAATCATCTCCATGGTGGGAAGGGGGAAATCCATGCTGTTCCCTGTGTTAATGATATCTCAAAACATAGATCAATTTCATCTTGTGAGTTTGTCATCAATTGTAACACTTCTGAAACCAAAAATAAAATTATACATATATATATATATATATATATATAATTGGTATTCTTATTCTTGGACAGGTGCATATTCATATCTTTCCTTATGGAGTTTCAATGCATACGCACACCCATACTCACTCGTTTCTAAGGCTTTATTCAATATATCCATACAAACAGCAATAAAATGTTTAAATGCGCCATCATCAACATAAACCAGTGTTTCCCAACAGGGTCCATACCACTCACTAGTAGAGAAGCATTAGTTTATGAGGGAGTGGGACTAAAATTATTTCTCAGGAGTATTTAGAGGTTTGAAGGAATGGTGAGCAAATTTATAAATCATCATCAAGGAAGTAGAGATAAGGGAAGAACAACACTCTATACTGTCTAATCTGATCAATATGTGTACACATAGCAGCTATGTGTGCTATTTAGCCATGTGAGAAGAGCAGATTTTAGTTCCTGAATCAAATTTAAAACATATTATTAGACTGTAATGATAATACACTTCACAATGGCTGGACATTTTGATACAGGAATCAGTGAAGCAGCTAACATCATCTTTTGAAAAGTAAAGTGAAGCTGATTCATCCTCAAAATATGATGTTGTAGTGTTTCACTGATGGATATGTAGCACTCCCTAAAGGGATTTAGGGGTTATAAGAGGATGGTGTGAATTAAAGGGTAAATTTAGGGTTGGTAGTGGGTGTCTAAGACTTTGGGGTGGGTATACATGAAAAAAAGGTTGGGAAACAAGGACATAAACAGAATTTTTATGATAAATGAGTGGCCATTAATTATCACACACACACATTTACGTATAAACATTTTACCATGGACACATAGTCATAACTGCACATACACATGTCCATATTTACTTGGCCATACGCAGAAATAATCATCCCACCATGTACGTATCGTCATATGTTCACATACACATGTCCATCCCACCATGCGCATACATATGTCCATATATACTTGGCTATTCTCATGTATAAACCGCCCCCTTTGTATGTATTTACCCAACCCATTCACCTCAGCCAGGATGCGGGGGAGTGTCCTCGTGGTGTAATGGTTAAAGTGATGGACTGTGGAATCGTAGTACGCGAGTTCGTACTCCAGTCGCACTATTACGTTCACTTTCAGGCAAATACCCTTGGGAAATGTATGAACCCCCCTATCCTCCCAGCTATGGGTTAAATAGTACCACTACTGTTCTTCTAGGAGAATGGCTTTGGCATTAAATAACCTAAAAAGAGTTGATATGCCATTAAACGAAGAAACCAAACCATCAGCCAGGATGCAATACAAAGTCAATTTTTAAGTAGAATGAAGATGGGGGTGGAGGTGGGGTTATGGCATATCAACCTTTGTGGGTTATTTAACGCCAAATCCATTTTTATACAAACAGTCGGTTCTATTTCAAACAATTCAGTTTAACATGAGTACACAGTTTAATGGTCAAAAACATTTCTATTTCAAGCTATTCTGTTTAAACAAACAGTTCTAATTCAAACAATTGAGTTTAGCAGTTTGTCCAATTTAACCTATAGATAGGACCCTATCAGGTGCTACCACTCCAGACCAGAGTGGACCTGGAAGCAATGGCAATGAAGGGGTACTCCGCATTCCTCAAAGCTCCAGCATCACTTGAACCTCACCATCAGATTGTTTAGTGTCATATCCAGGACACTCATTGGGTGGAGGTCTTGTCTTACCCCTCTGCAGAGGTGCAGTCGGTGTATTCTACAGGCCCTGCCAGCTGGGCAAGTGTGAAGATGGTTTGAATTCAGAGTTGGTAGTCATGCCAAGGCTAAAGAACCCAGTCTGACCTAATATTTATCTATAGTTGGTAGAAAAACTGATAGATTTATGTCTTTACCAAATAATATGCAGGATTTGAACCAGGATTTGAACTTTACTTACCATTTCCAATTCTTGCGACAATAACCATTATGCAAGGTCTCCTCCTGCACTGTGTACACATATTCATATATATACATATCTTTTTTTGTTTGGTTTGGTTTGGTTTTATTGTATACTAACCATTGCTGGTTATTTAATGTCAAATCCTCTTTATACAAATATTTTAAATGTATATGATTTG
Source organism: Sepioteuthis lessoniana (assembly GCA_963585895.1). Lineage (NCBI taxonomy): Eukaryota > Metazoa > Mollusca > Cephalopoda > Myopsida > Loliginidae > Sepioteuthis > Sepioteuthis lessoniana. Next base: position 32,003,483 of record OY757910.1, on the reverse strand, counting down.
GTTTCATTTGGGTTTATGCCATTTAAACCATTGTTGGTTATTTAATGCCTAATCGTCTTCATACAAATATTTTAAATGATTTGGTTTTGTTTGGTTTTATGGCATATCAAATATTATTTATTTGATATTACATTTTCTTTAAACATATATATATCTTGTTTAAACATATATATATACCTTCTTTAAACATATATATATATATCTTCTTTAAACATTATATTATATTTAATATTATATCTTCTTTAAACGTATATATATCATCTTTAAACATATATATATATATATATATATATATATATATATATATCTTCTTTAAACGTATATATATCTTCTTTAAACATTATATTATATTTAATATTATATCTTCTTTAAACATATATATATATCTTCTTTAGATATATATATATATCTTCTTTAAACGTATATATATCTTCTTTAAACATTATATTATATTTAATATTATATCTTCTTTAAACATATATATATATATCTTCTTTATATATATATATATATATATATATCTTCTTTAAACATATATATATATATATCTTCTTTAAACATATATATATATATATCTTCTTTAAACAGATATATATCTTCTTTAAACATTATATTATATTTAATATTATATCTTCTTTAAACATATATATCAAATATATAATATGATTTATTGATAACATTTTTAAACAAGCCTGAGTTCATTTTTTCACCCGGTTAAATGGTTTCTCTTATTTCTATCAAATACGAATAATTTTATTTACTATTAAGGATTTGTTTGCACACAGTTAAATGTTTTCAAGTATTGTTAGGTAACAATAACAATTCAATTAAACATCAATCATTCATTTACACAGTTTACTGACCAAACAGTTCTATTTCAAACAATTCAGTTTATCATAAGTACACAGTTTTTTATTTATACACAGGTAAATGATCAAACAGTTCTACTTCACACAATACAGTTTAGCATAAGTACACAGTTTTTTTGTTTACACATAGTTAAATGATCAAACAGTTCTATTTCAATCAATTCCGTTTAGCATAAGTACACAGTTTTTTTGTTTACACACAGTTAATTGATGAAACAGTTCTATTTCAATCAATTCAGTTTAGCATAAGTACACAGTTTAAATGTCAAACAGTTCTATTTGAAAGATAGATAGGAGCCTATCAGGTGCTATCACTCTTGGCCAGAGTGGACCTGGGAGCAATGGCAATGAAGGAGTGCTCTGCATTTCCCAAAACTCCAGCATTACTGAAACCTCACCATCAGATTGTTTTGTGTCATTAACAGGACACTTGTTGGGAGCAGAGTTTACCCCTCTGCAGAGATGCAGTCAGTGTTTCCTGCAGCCCCAACCAACTGGGCCAATTTACATATCTGCTCCCACGCATATACATTCCCATATGCACACACATGCATACACAATATGTTTATATACATGCATATACATTCATGGATGTACGAGCATGCACACACTTGTACTCACCCTCATATATGAAAGAATATCTTCTCAGATGATTTATTTAATCTAATCATTAAGCATAACATCAGTGCCATCTGGTCTTTCCTAACCTTTCAACTTCTAGAGCGGATCAAAATTAGATATCTGCATCAGTCATATTTTTGTCATTGAGTGGGATGCAGCAAAAATGCTCGGTAAATCTGAACCTTGTGACACTGGTTGCAGAGACCAGGGCTATTCTAAGCATTGCCTAAATTGCTTCACCAGCATGTGTCTCATTAAACTGAGTATGTTGCAACCATACAATAGCACTTCATGGCTACTGCTTGGAAGATCTTTCCATTTTATTTTATCAGTGAGATCCAATTTTTTTATAGTCATTAATCTATCCATAGCAGTTTATGCCTTTCCAATGCATATGTTTATATCACTTTCAGTAGATAAGATATTACTACTAAGGTATGTGAACTGGTGCACCAATTTGAGAGGCTTGCCATTGAATGAGGAGATGGCAACATCTTGTTTAAAACACATGAACACTATTTTATCTGAGTTCATGGAGAGACCAATACCTTTTGCTGCCTGCTCTAGGTTGTGCAGAAGATATTTGGCTTGAACAAGTGTATTATTGGCCTAGTGAGTAGAGTGTTCGCCAATGACCAGGGAGACTAGGGTTCAATCCCAGGTCAAGTCATACCAAAGACTCAAAAAATGGTACTTAATTCAGCCTTGTTTAACACTCAGCATTATAAGGTCGGGATCAATGGTAAAGTGGAGCACTCCAGAGAAAGGAGTAGCACCCTCCCCAATGTCTCAGCGTAGTAGCTATTGAAAAGGGAACCTTTGGATTGGCCTCGACTATGGTTACCAACTTTACTTTTTATTATTGTCATAGAAAGAAAATTTGATCTGTAATTATCATTGTATAATGTTTTAGTCAAGTGATCTCTGAAGAAATGTTGAATTAAGTGCACTGACAAGAAGCTTATGCAGAAAATGTTAGCTTAGAAAAACATAAAACATTTGATCTGATGCAAAAAGAAAATTATATAATTGTTGGGTATCCCCTATAGATGGACTCGTCCTCATGTGACATATACCGACTAAGCTCTCTTTTGCGCAGTCCCAGAGGAGTCTCAGTCTCAGTCTCAGGCAGTCTCGGAGCAGTCTCAGGGAGCCATTACCAAGAGCAGTAATATTCCTGATTGTTAAGCTGAGGAGGGGTTTCTCCCAGCTACCATTTGTGTATATACTATTTTCCTTCAATATATTTCTTATCACTTATTTCTGGGTCGTGTTATCATTTGAACCTCCCCTTGACCATAACAATAATGTAATCTTAAAATAAATCCTTATCATTGCGAGAGTTTTTCAGACAAATATTCTTTTTATCCATCCTTCAGGTCTGTAATCTATATGGAAAAAAAACAGATGTTTTTTGGGGAAGGGGTTTTAAAGTAAAACTAGAAAATTGAAAGTACCTACCATGCTTCAGATGAATGTTTGATATAGACTTCAATGCATTATGGTTAATTCATTGAAATAGAGTGTTGCATAGCCATACATATGCATATACAAAAACAGATACAGGCGAATACAAAACACAGGCAGAATCTGTTGTTCAGATATGAATGGTTTTATTAACTTCTGAGTTCGGTTCTTCGACATAAGGAGAGAGACAATTCTTAAAAGTCTTTCGCAAATATACTATGCTAACAACCCCCCAATGTTTAACACTTCTCGTGGTGTTTTAGATCTCAATTCATCTTAGCTGGTCAGGAACCGAAAAACTTAACCACCCTGCAATGGCAGAGAACTCAACTCTCTGCCCCAATGGCAGAAACTCAATTGTCTGCCTGCATGGTCCAATCTCAAATCCTCAACCGCATGATCAGACTCCGACTTCTTAACACCATAGTCAGAACTCGACTGAATCTTTTTCAAAATCTTCCAAATTCTCAGCCTATCTCTTCTGGGCATGATGTCATCCACACTCCAGCCTCATTTCCTGCCTGGAGTTTATTATGACAATGGTGATTGTCATATCCTTTGCGCGCGAGCGTAAACTGCACCAATTGACTACACGCCTGAACTCCTAACCCGAATAGTTCAAAGCCTAACCAAACTGAATGATAAAATATAATTAATGAAAAATGATTAAAATAAAAATATCATTCCTTAATTATATGACAAGAGCTATTACTTGCTGAGAAAAAAACATGAAACACCCTGTGACACACAGAATAACAGTATGTCCAGTGCTTCTCAAGAAATATTCTCATTAGGATTCAGATTCAGATTGATTGATTTTAATGGTATGTCAACCTGTTTAGGGTTAATTCATGCTAAGAAGTTATGGAATTGCAAACAGTGTATGTCTATATTTACATTTTTGTGTAACTTCTTAAGTTTATATGATTGATTGATTTTAATGGCATGTCAACCTGTCTGAGGTTATTTTATGCCAACAGGTTTGCGAACCTGTGTAAGCTATACATTTATATTTACTTTTCTAGTTTCTTAAGATTTTTTTGCAAATGGTTTTATGATATCATATAAAAAATCTTATACAACATAAACGTATGATATCATATAAAAAATCTTATACAACATAAACGTATGATATCATATAAAAAATCTTATACAACATAAACGTATGATATCATATAAAAAATCTTATACAACATAAACGTATGATATCATATAAAAAATCTTATACAACATAAACGTATTATATCAAATATCTTATACAAATATTTTGCAAACGGATCTTATTGATCCATTGATGGAACCCTAACAGGTACTACGGCACTGGATCAGAATGGACCTGGAAGAAATGGCAATGAAGGGGTACTCCATAATCTCTAGGGCTCTTGAACTGGAGCCTAACCACTAGATGCAGTCTAGTGCCATGCATTGAACATTTATTTGGTCGAGATCTTACCTCTCTGTAGAAATACAGTCAGCATATTCTAAGGTCCATTAACAGGGCCCTTATAAAAACAATCATCTTTGAGAAAACCCATAAAATATAGAGGGTAAGAAGGGAATTCAAGTCATGATATATATATATATATATATATAATATTTCTGCACAAAAAGCTAATAAATAAGAAAAAGAAGAGAAGACAGAAGAAAGGAATACTTGAAAGCTTGCATTACAAAACTGTATTAAATGATACATCAACACACTTTCCTTATTCATCTTATCAATTTGGCTTATTGATGTTATGCATGAGAGTAATCACCAATGGATAAAAGATAATCTTAATAATACAATAAAAAATCCTAAGAGAAGAGCAGCGTTGAAGTGGGGTGGTGTTTAAGGAGTAGTACCAAAGAACAAATTTAAATAGTATTTATTTTTTTATTTTTATTGTTCTTAACATTATTATAGTTCTTCCATGTTTTTTACAACAGTTCTAATAGGGGGTCTTTTTCTGGGGCTTGAGTGATGGCAAGTATCTTCAGGTCTCCAGGACCCGACTCAGTAATCTAGTCAATTTTAGCAGTGCTGTAGTCTGAATGGTTTCAATTCTTCTTCTAATGCCCAGTTCATCGAGTCTCTTTTCTAAGCCTTTTAGGATTGTTCTAAGGGTATTGTTAGTATTATTATTATTTTACTACTTCAGAGTTTTTCACATCAGCATTAGTTGATGGGAAGTGCCCGTGGTGTAATGGTTATTGTCGTAGGAAATGAACACGGCGACACGAGTTCAAATCTTGGACGAGGCTGATTGCATTTCACATAGCATTAATACCCTTGGGAAAGGTATGAATCCAATTATTCTCCCTCCAGCTATGGGTAAAAAGTAGGACAGACTGGGTTCTTCAGCCTAGGTGAGGCAACTAGTCTAAGAGAAGGAAAAACTCTGAATTCAAACCTGTTAAACTCCGCTTAAAAATTGACCTTGTGTCATATCTTGCCCGAGCGGAGGGGTTGGGTAAATATGATTAGTTGATGGTCTTTCACTGGAGTTTCAGTGACAACAAGTTTCCTCAAGTCTCCAGGAATTTTCTCAGTATTCTGGCCGATCTCAATAATGCTGTAGTTTGGATGGTCTCCACTCGTCCTCTTATTTCCAAGTCCTCTCAGTCCTTTTACCAATCCTTTGGTGACTGTACCAAGAGGATCAATTCTAATTGGTATAACCGTCACTTTCATGTTCCATAGATTTTTAATTCCATTGCAAGTTTCAGGTACTTATCCTTCTTTTTGCTTTCTTTCAATTTTATTCTGTGATCAGCCGGGACAGCAATGTTCACAATTGTACAAGTTCTCTTTTTTTGTTACTTATTATAATGTCTGGTTGTCTGACCAAGATTAGGGGATCTGTTTGTATCTCAAAATCCCATGGAAGTTTGTGTGCTTCATTCTCCAGGACAGATGTTAGGTTGTGCATATACCATTTGTTTGTATGGTCAAATTTAAATTTCTTGCACAGTTCCCACAAGATCATTTTGCCCACCCAGTCTATTATCATTATTATTATTATTATTATTATTATTAAATGAATATTACTGTTTTATTTCAGCATTTTTGGTAGTCAGTTAATTCTTTATTATCTTTGTTTCTGCAGGAATTACATTCAAGGAGGGATAAAAGATTATATGAATGAAACATTAATTTTTTTTCAAAATATTTTCCAGGGTATTTAAGCACATTTATTTGCTTGAGTTTTCTACTGGTTGAAGCTTCTTAAAAATTTCTCTTTTGATAGAGTGTGAAGTTGTGCCATTGTCCTTCATGTACTCAAATCTTACCCTTGAAATATATTTTCAGTTTAGGAAGGAAGAAAAAGTTTAATGGAAGTAGCTGTAATGAGTAGTGGATAATACTATGTTTCACCAAAATTTACTGATCAAAATGTATCAAGAACTGGCTGTGACTCATCTTGACAAACTTTAGACATCATTACATTATTATATATGTATTTACTCAATATCAACACCATGGGTTGGATGTGACACAAGGTCAATTTTTAAGAGGAGTCTAAATTCAGAGGCTGTCCTTCTAGATAGATTGCTTTACCAAGTTTAGAGAACCCAATCTACCCAACTATTTAGAGGCAGAACAAGTGGATTCATGCTTTTCCTAAGGGAACTAGCATAAAGTAAACTGCAAACAACCACTTTGTTATATACGAGGTGCATACAATATGTTTCCAGACTTTTTTCATGTGGGCACTTTTATTGATAGTACACACATGAAACTCTAGTCCCCTTCGAAGTAATCTCCTCTGGCTGCAATGCACTTGTACCATTCCAACAACTTCTTGAAGGCCCCATGGAAGTCCTCTTGTGTGAACGTATCAATGACCTTCGTCACAGCCTCTTTCATCTCCTCAATTGTCTCATAATGACAGCCTCTGAGCTTAGGGAATAACCAAAAGTCACAGAGTGTAAGGTCTGAACTATAGGGACAGTGAAGAATAGTCTTGATGAGCCATCTTGGTCAAATAGTCAGTGACAAGAATGGAGTTGTGGACTGGTGCATTTTCTTGGTGGAAATACCACTGAGCCGATTTGAAGAGTGCTGGCCTCTTCTGGAGGAATCTCTCCCTGAGCTCCCTTAAAACCTCAACATAGTAACCCTAACCCTAACCCTTTGGCCAATCAACTATGGTATATTGACTCCCTTACTCCTCCCATACCTATCATCATCCCTCACAGACTCCCCGTCTTCCTTGAATCTCTTATGTGACTCAAAAACTGATGCTTGATTCATGCAAGATGGTCAAAAAGCAGTCTGAAGCCTTCCATACGTTTCTGTGGCATTTTTTCCAAGTTTAAAACACAATTTTATTGCATATCATTCTTCTAAAGAGTCAGATTACATTTTTGAAAATCACCAGCTGTGACAATCAGGCTTTAGTAGTGTGTATTCCAATTCTAGCTGTAGCTGTTCATTTTAATTTGAAATCATAAAAATTGGTCAGTCATCTCATAAGATGTATAGCAATAACATAGTGAATTTTCAAGAGTCTACAACAATTTTAAATGCCTATACGAAAGAGTCTGGAAACTTATTGTATGCACCTCTTAAGTACCTCAAATGTGTACATGCCTTTATTTAAGTGTTTTTAAATTTGAAGATTCAGTTTCCATACTTTTTTTTTATCACACTTTATATAAAAAGACATAAGGAGATGCATTAAGTTTTCAGTTATTATCTAAATTTTGATCCGAAACTTTTACAGCCTCACAGAATTTGTGAATTGAAAAGGGAAGATGCTGAAATATTGTATAAAATAAGTAGTTCATTATCATTAGGCAGTGATAAAAAAACAAAAAAAAAAATTCCAGAACAAAATAAAATCAAGTGATAAAAATAGAAGCTTATATAAAACTTATATTGATGCCCTGAAGCTTGAATGAAAATAAAAGAAGTCTATAATGAACAAACAAGCTTTATGAGTAGAAGGTACAGCAATAACATAATAATTGCTAGACATATGCAGAAAATCAAAGATGAAACTGGCAGATCACCATTCGTTAAGTGGCAAATTAAAAAGAAAGTTCCAGCTTGTAAAGGAGGTAAGAAAAGTTGCAAATTGTACCTTGAGGAAAAATTATGCAATGTGAAATAAAAAATTTAAAAAATCTGAATTAGGATCTAAATGGTGTTATTTAAATAAATATATATTGTTCCATTTTCCCACAGACAAATTCGCATAAAAAGTTGTATTAAAATAAATTTAAAAAATCTGAATTAGCATCCAAATGGTGTCATTTAAATAAATATCTATAATGTGATTTTCCCACAGACTGATTTGCTTAAAAAAAATGGTATCAAAATAAAACGAAGAAAATACCTGAGAGGAAAAGAAAAAACAAGGGAAAAGAAAGAAAAATATTTTTTTCTTTCTATCTTTCTTTCTCTTTTATACCCCTCCCCACAATAACCACATGTACCATGTTTTAAAAAAATTATGTAGCAGTGAAGGCATCCATCAAATGTATGAAACTTGAAATAATGAACAACACATTATATTGAAAAGTGTTTTAATATTTTAGAGTCAAGATAGGCTCTGCTTTTATAAAAGCATGGTGTGTTTGTTTAGAAATTTTTCTATATATTGTCATGTAATCTTTGCCCAAGGGCATTAATATTATTATTATCATATATAAATATATATATAGCATTACTACGTTTTAAAATTGCAGTATCTATGGCAAGATTGTTCAGTATCAGGCATTGAGTATATATATATATATATATATATATGGGGGAATAGTAGATTGGAAAAATCCAACAAGATGTGAAAAAAGTATTTATTTCCCTACCACATTTCCATACTTTTGGATCATTCTTTTTATTAAAATATCTTGTTCTGGTGGTTATATTTTGAAGAAATTTCATATGTTTGATACTTGCTGTCTTCTTTCCCCTGTTGCTTATTAACTGCTTTGATGTTTTCAAAAATGTCCTCCCTACTGTCACTAAGCTCTTTCACTCATTCTACACTCAGATTTGTATTTCTATCTTTCCACATTTCTTTTTTCTTTTCCTTTTCTGTCTCTCCTTTTTTCGGCTCCTCCCTCTTTTTTATCTACTTTCTCTTATGCTTAACACAATGAAATAACTGTCATTTTGAAAAGGTTTTTGATTTGATAAAGACGTAATATTAATTGAATCCCTTTGTTTGTGTTTCAGTTTATCCACATCTTCACTTATTTTATCTAATGTCAAATCCATCTCTGTAGATGAACAATAAAAGTACTATTAAACCACCATGGGGAGGGGGGGTCATACCCTTCCCAAAAATATTTGTCCGAAAGTAAACATAACAGCACCACTGGAATTTGAACCTGCTTACTATAATCTCACAGTTCAATTTCTCTATTTTATGTATTGAAAACCATGTCAGCATACTAATAGGCATGGACTATTATTGACAGTTTTACAACTATGCTAGATTCTAATCCCTGATAAAATAAGATGAAAATTAATTCCAAGCTGTGTTTGTTTAAGCCCTTGGACTCAAACAAAAGAAAAAAGCTAGATGGATACTTACTTCCCATCTCATTAACAAACCAATCTAGACAAACAAGACATGCTGGGTACTGTTGGGAAAGTTAGGACAAACTCAAGAGAAGTTTTTCGGTGGATTTCAACATATATATATATATGCAAGGGTCATCCCTCAGAGATTCCCTGCCTTCCTTGAATCTCTTATGATACTCAAAAACTGATGCTTGATTTATGCAAGATGGTCGAAAAACAGTCTGGAGCATTGCATACGTTTCTGTGGCATTTTTTCCAAGTTTAAAACACAATTTTATTGTGTTTTAAAGGGAATTCTCTTCATAAAAAAAACAAGGGAATTCTCTACATAAAAAACAATTCTCTTCATAAAAAATTCTCTTATATATCTCTATATATATGCAAGGGTCATCCCTCACAGACTCCCTGCCTTCCTTGAATCTCTAATGCCACTCAAAAACTGATGCTTGATTCATGTAAGATGTTCAAAAAGCAGTCTGAAGCATTCCATCCGTTTCTGTGGCATTTTTTCAAAGTTTAAAACACAATTTTATTGTGTTTTAAAGGGAATTCTCTTCATAAAAAACAAAAGAGTTTTTCTTTCATAATTTTTTCTATAAATATAAATTCAGTATTGTTTTGAATTGGATAATAGCAAAAATTATTTTAATCTTGTAGAAATGTTTCTTTTGAGGTTATTCAAAATGGTGGCAAATCAAACAGTATCTTCCAGGTTTGAACAGAGGTCTATCATCAATTTTTTTAATGCTGAGAAGTTCAAACAGTGTGAAATTTACAGAAGAATGTGTGATGTGTATGAAGAAGTATGTTTTAGTCCAAGAAATGTTTATAAATGAACTAAGTGTGAGCTTAAATGACAGTCCATTGAGTGGAAACACCCTGACTCTCTAGTAAAGAAAAAGATCCAGGCACTTTAGTCAGTAAAGAAGGTCATGCTCGCTGTCTTTTGTGACAAAAGATCCATGATTGTTGATATTCTTGAAAAAAGTGTAACTATAAAGAGTTCTTCCTATTGATGACTCCTTAGGCAAGAATTAACCTTACATTTTTTAATTAACTTCGTATATATATATATATATATATATATATATATATATATATATATATATATATGAGGTGCCTTCAATAAGTTTCCAGACTTTTTTGTACAGGCATTTAAAATTGTCGTAGACTCTTCAAAATTCACTATGTTATTGCTATACATCTTATGAGATGACTGACCAATTTTTATGATTTCAGCTTCAAATCAACAGCTACAGCAGCAATTGAAATACACCCTACTAAAGCCTGATTGTTACAGCTGGTGACTTTCAAAAATGCAATCTGGACATAAGGACACTTTAGAAGAATGATATGCAATAAAATTCTGTTTTAAACTTGGAAAAAATGCCACAGAAACGTATGGAATGCTTCAAACTACTTTTGGAGCATCTTGCATGAATTGAGCATCAGTTTTTGAGTAGCATAAGAGATTCAAGGAAGGCAGGGAGTCCATGAGGGATGATGAGAGGTGTAGGAGGAGTAAGGAAGTCAATACACCAGAGGTGATTGGCCAAAGGGTTAGGGTTAGGCTTATGGTTACTATGTTGAGGTTTTAAGGGAGTTCAGCAAGAGATTCCATCGGAAGAGGCCAGCACTCTTCAAATCGGCTCAGTGGCATTTCCACTAGGACAATGCACCAGTCCACAACTCCATCCTTGTCACAGACTATTTGACCAAGATGGGCATCAAGACAGTTCCTCAGCCTCCCTATAGTCCAGACCTTGCTCCCGGTGACATTTGGTTATTCCCTAAGCTCAGAGGCTGTCGTTACGAGACTATTGAGGAGATGAAAGAGACTGTGATGAAGGTCATTGGTACGGTTACACAAGAGGACTTCAGAAGTTGTTGGAATGGTACAACAAGTGCATTGCAGCCAGAGGAAATTACTTCGAAGGGGACTAGAGTTTCATGTGTGCACTATCAATAAAAGTGCCCAAATGAAAAAAGTCTGGAAACTTATTCAATGAACCTTGTATATATATATATATATATATATATATATATATATATATTTTCTTTAAGAAAAAACAACGAAACCAATCACAAAGGATTATAAATTTATTTCCATCCTTTAAGTATTCTCTCTCTCTCTCTATATATATATATGTATAATGGTCTAGTTTGGTTTTATGTCATATCAACCATTATTGTTTTAGCCTACTCAGCTGGGGCTGCAGAATGCACTAACTGCATCTCTGCAGAGGAGTAAGACTCCCCCAATGAGTATCCTGGATATGACACTAAACAATCTGATGGTGAAGCTCCAGTAATACAGGAACTTTGAGGAATGCGGAGTACCTCTTTATTGCTATCACTCCCACGTCTACTCTGGCATGGAGTGGTAGCACCTGACAGGTTTCTATCTATGGGTCAAATAGAACTAAACAGTATATTTATGCAAAATTGAATTGTTTGAAATAGAGCTGTTTTTTACATTTAAACAGTGTACTTTTGTTGAACTGAATTGTTTGAAATGGAACTGATTTGACATTTAAATGGGGAAATTATGTTAAACTGAAATGTTTAAAATAGAAATGTTTTTGACATTTATACTGTGTACTTATGTTAAACTGAATTGTTTGAAATAGAACTGTTTATATGTATAAAATGGATTTGGCATTAAATAACCTACAATGGTTTATATGCCATAAAACCAAACCAAACCAAACCCTTATTGATTATTTAATGCCAAATCCTGTTTTTATATATACATCAAATACGTGATTTGTGAACACATTTTGTAGATACACACAGTTAAATGATCAAAGAGTTTTTTGCTAACAATTAAATTTAGCATAATTAAACAAAGTTAAGTGGTTCCAAGTACTGCTATGAATCGCTAACAATTCAATTAAACATCAGTCATTTGTTTACACACAATTAAATGTAAAAACAGTTCTATTTCAAACAATTCAATTTAGCATAACCCATTTGTTTGCACTCTGTTTAAAATTCAAATAATTATTAGATTTTAGACATAGTAAAGTAAGTAAAGTTCGCGACCTTAGTCAAGGGTGACCTGAAGGCTCCCTTTTCAATAGCTACTACACCAATGAGTAGTGGAGGGTGCTACTTCTTTCCCTGGATTGCTCTACTTTACCATTGATCCATACCTTATAATGCTGAGTGTTAAGCAAGGAGACATCAAGTACCATTTTTGAGTCTTTGGTATGACTCAACCTGGGATTGAACCCAGATCTCCCATCATGCCAATGTCTGGACAATTGAATTACCATGACCAGAAAATCCGGTGAATACCTGCATGCAACATACAGAAACTCTAGACAACTGTTTCGAACTTATTAGGTCTCATCAGCAGTGTATACTGTGATCTCAGCCACTGGAGATCAAACCAGCAACCACAGAATGAAGAGCCGAAACTCTACCACCGAGCCATCAACCCACATCGCCTTTTAATCATAATGGTTTATTTGTCACTGCCTTCCACCAGACAGGACTTGACACAGAATCAATGATCCGAAGGTCGATTATTGTGGGGATTTAGGGGAGGGGAAGGTCAGGCACGAGCCAAGGCTCGAGCCTTGCTAGTCATTGGCCTGATGCACCTAGCTGGACTTGGACCCAAATTTGGGTTAGGCACGTATGCCTGATTATAGCTTAAACTAGACAGCAAGGTCCAGTGCTATACAAGCTTGCCCACCCAAAAGTGGCCCAGCCAAAGCCGGAGAGGGGGGTGCCTTATGGCCTCAAGTCTACCTTTGCTGGACAGTGCTCACAAGTGTCAAAGTCAACAGCAAATTAATGCTATCAGCCACGACATAGGGCTTTTTAATCATAATGGTATGTTAAATAAAAATAGTATGTTAAATAACACTGTAGAAATATACGAGTATTTTAATGTTTTTACATGGATACTCAATTTGGTATTTTATTTAAAAGTCTTTGTTGATTCAATAATGTGATGATTGTCATTTCTCCTTTGTAATAGGCTGGTGCAGATTTTCTAATATTCCATCTGATTTTTTAGGGTATTTTTGCTTATGAACAACGAGGCTCAAAGCTTATTAGATGGTAAATGATTGAAATGAAACAACCTTATATTCTGCACCTCTTCAAAAGTTTAGAACTAAGCTCCCATTTCAAGGTATTCTATTTAGAATTGAGCAGAGAAGGAGACCCATCAAATATGACTATTTAATAAGCACACTAAGTCAAATGTCTTTAATTGGAATCATAGTCAGGTCCATACCGAATTTGTAATTGTCTTTAATTGGAATCATTTTGAGACGACGCTTCTTAATCTGAGAATTAATTTTTTATTCATGGCGGACTTTTTGTCCTCATCTTAGTAGTTTTTATTTTTTTCAGCCAAATTTCACCTCTGGCCTTCTTCAGGTGATAAAAAGGATTCCAAATAAAGACAATTACAAATTCGGTACGGACCCAACTATGGAAGACCAGATAAGGAGAACAAATAATTGGATTTATAAGACCAAAAAATGAAACCTTGATCGCCCTTTGGGACCCGTGGCACAGCGGATAGAGGCGTTGAGTCTCTACGGTTTCAGGTGAGCATTGTCAGAAGATAGCGGTTTCAATTCCTACCCAAGCCAACCAGAGGTTTACTTGGTCAAAAATGTGATGCAATAGACAACAACTATGGAAGGCAGTAATTACTAGGGATACGGTTACAAGACTCAGCATTCCTATCTGAGGTCGCAGTTAATCAATGAAGAAGGCCAGAGGTGAAATTTGGCCAAAACGTGGTGAAGAAGAAACAACACAAAAACTATCAAGATGAGGACAAAAAGTCCGCAATAAATAAAAGATTAATTCACTGATTAAGTCATACATCTCTACTGGATTTTTAAAAGAAATGAAGATTAGATAAACTTTTAAAAGAGCTTATGTCTTCTGTTCTCTGCCCATCACAAGAGGTGGGAGGAGTCCTCATGGTGTAGTGGCTAACCTAATTGAATTATAACATTGGACATCTTAGTTCAAACTCTTGTCATACTATTACATTCACTTTTGAACTAATTCCCTTGGAAAAGATGTGAACTCCCTTATCCCCAAGGTATAGGATAAATAGCATAATACTGTTTTTCTGCCTGGGTACTTTAGCATTAAATAACAATCAAGGTTGATACGCTGTTAAACAAAAAATTCAAGAAACAAACTTTCCACAAGATGGTCACTGCTAGTGTTTTGTTTTGCTGAAGAGGGACACATTACATTGGTGAAACTTTCAAAAACTTTTGAATATAGAAGAACTAAACATAGGAGAGACTTAAAAATAAACATGATTAAAGCCATTGTACATTATAGGAATGTCTGTGACTATAACTTTGACAAAAGATATGTGTCTCTAATAATAAAAAATAGAATTAATCAAATTTATCACAATGATGTGGTATTGAAAACCCATTAATT
>OY757910.1:31743573-31981073 GCA_963585895.1 Sepioteuthis lessoniana | reverse complement strand
CAAGGAGGTATCAAGTACCATTTTTAAAATCTTTGGTATGACGTGACTTGGGATTGAACCCAGGTCTTCTGGACTATTGGCGAACACTCTACCCACTAGAGCACGGTTTAATTGCCAAAAACATTTCTATTTCAAGCTATTCAGTTTAGTCAAATAATTCAGTTTTGCATAAGTATGCTGTTGGTTCTATTTAACCCATACATAGAGCCCAATCAAGTGCTACCACGCAGGGCCAGACTGGACCTAGGAACAATGGCAATGAAGGGGTACTCTGTATTCCCCAATGCATCACTGGAAATTCACCATCAGATTGTTTAGTGTCATATCTAGAACACTCATTGGGGTGGGACTTACTCTTCTTCAGAGGTACAGTCGGTGTATTCTACAACCCCAGCCGACTGGGCAACAAATTAATGAGTAATGTTGAATCGAATTATTTGTGCTGAATAGCAATTCTTGAAAGCATTTAACTGAGCAAAAATTGAATCATTAGTTTTACAAAACAATACTAAGAACCATTTGACTGTGTACAAATGAATTATTAGCATTGAATAGAATTATTCGTGTTGAATAGCTATAATTGAAAACATTTAGATGTTCGCAAAAATTAGCAATACTTAATTGTGTGCAAACAAATTACTCGAATTTTATTTTAAAAAATGAAATCACCTACAAACTATTCATTTACAAATCCTGTATGTATATAGCGATGGGAAGGTTGTTATTATCATTATTATTATTAGCTTTTATTAGGTTTTTGGTTTAGGTTGGCTTTTACGTTGGTTATGTTGGTATAACATTGGTTGTGTTGGTATTACATTGGTTGCATTGGTATTACATTGGTTGCGTTGGTATTACATTGGTTGTTATCCCCTCGCTAAATGTTGATGGAAAATAAAGGTGGTGGAGAAGAATGAAGATGTTGTTAGGTTTTGTATCAAGGTTTTAATGGCAGCATGAAGTAAAGGGTTTACGCTGGTATGCTGAGAGTCTCGTGGGGAGGAAAGAAGGAAGGAAGCTGTTATAGAGTATCATCCAATTCATTTTCAACTAGGATCCCTTGGTCTAGAAGAATAGACACAAGGGGTCCCTAAACTAGATCGTTCTCCTCATATTGTATGATGCTGCGACTGCTATTCAAGAGCAGACGACAAGACGTCCGCTCCTATTGAAGATTTCTGAGGAAGAGAGAGTTTCATGGGCTTTCTTCAAATTTTGGTGCTGCTAGGAAAGATGGTTCGGGCTGAATAGGACAAGTCATCCTGATTGGGTGAAAATATTCGGTGACTCTAACGGTCAAATTAAATTACATGCCAAACAAAAAATACAAGGTTCTTTTTGCTACATGTATATCTATTTAACTATGTGCAAACAAATGACTGATATTAAATTGAATAGTTAATATTAAATAGAAATATTTGAAACCATTTAACAGTGTACCAACCAATGAGCTGTGGCTCATTTTTAAAATGTTACTCACAAACTATTTGTTTACAGATCATATATCTATTAACAGGATTGGACTTTAAATAACTCACAAAGGTTGATATGCCACAAAACCCAACCAACCAAGAAAAATATTTCTTTATTAGATATTCTACTTTGTTCTTTCTTTTTAACCACATAAAGATTTGCTTTCATATTCTCTCCGGTAAAATATAATTACTTTCTAAACAATAAGAAATGTGAATGAAAATGTACCAGCTATTATGGGATAAAATAGTTTCATTCGTAGTTCATTTCTGTCTTGGTAAGTAAGATTCCCGTCTGAATACTTTTGGAACACACTTTGTATACGCATATGCCTCCCTCTATACACACATACAAACGTGCTGACACAACCGTGTGTGTGTGTGTGTGTGTGTGACCAAAGCATTATAATAACTTTTTTTTTTCTAAGATCAAGAGAGTGCTCAAATTCTGACCAGCAGAACAGGATAAAACCTAAAATGCATTATCTCGCCTCCTGATTTTAGATTCTTCTAAAAGTTTCACGTATTTGAAACTAGTATCTTTCATTGATGACTATATTTTTTTCAAATAAATTAAACTTCAAGCAATGAATCTGACATAAGGAGGGAAGATAATTTATTTTGGGGTTTGATCTGCACTGCTGGACACTCTCTTTATTTAAGAAAAACGTTTTTATAATTCTTTGGTTATTCACACACACACACACACGCACACACACACACATATTTAACGAATGTATATTCTGCATTACCAGTCCACTTTTCGTCGTTTTTTTTTTTTAAATAGAAAATCAACTCTGTAAAAAAAAATTTCTAAAAATTTTCTTCACAAAAACATTTCTTCAGACGTTGACCTAAGGTCGAAACGAGTTGAGAACAATCAAAAAATAAATTACACAAAAAAGAAATATTCCTATTTGTCAGATCATTTTTGTTCATATATATATATATATATATAGAGAGAGAGAGAGAGAGAATAGAAAACAAAGTAATCCAAATGTGATGACTTTATTACAAAGGGAAGTCGACGTTAAAACGTTTCGGTTTTAATGAACCTTCGTCAGGACTTAAATTACTCAAAAAAGAAATATTCCTATTTGTTGTATCATTTTTGTTTGATTTTTTACATATTTTCATTACTCATTAACTTCTATGTTGAAAGCATTAAAAATCAATTTCTTTTTATTCACCTATCTTCCAACTTGACGACAAAAAAAAAAAAAATTGGAAATTATTGGTAAACACCTCCAAAATTGAACAATAAAATCGTTAAAATAAAGCTCAACTCTCATTTACTTGTGAGGCCAATCCCTTGGTATTCATGAGCTCTTGAGTCTTGACATGAAAACAGTTATGATATAAATGCTTTCGTGATTGCTGAAGGCTTAAAATAAACTTGTTAAAAAATTTCTTACGGATATTTACATGTACAAATGAGTATTAAAAAGAAATTTAAAAAATAAATGCAAAAAGTAACTGTTTTCCAGGAGAGCTCTGACAGGAAATAAAATCGGCGCATGCCTAACAACGAAGGGCTTCTTGACGCCAAAGAAAAACCCTCTCTTTGTTACCTCGAGACACCTTGATTGGACGGACTTTTTCTTTCGACTGACTGTTGGGAGTTCACGTACTAGCTAAGGTCTCGAGGCCTAGCAGTGCACTACGTCTCCTTCTAGAAGAGGCGAGACACATGACGGATCCTCAACGTACAATTTGCGAAAGATAATTCCCCTTATGTTTTTCAAACGCCTTGTCTGGGGAGCCCGACTATTTCTACTTGTCCAGGAAAACATTCCACACCACAGAATAGTCGTAAACCCCCAAAATGAAATTTGAGTCAGAAGATATCCTTATCTTTTTCATTTCGTCCTTAATTCCTTTACAGCATCGACAGACAAAAAAAAAAGACTTGTGAATGGGGCAAGAAGAAAAAAGGAGTCAGTTTACAAACCTCAGAATCTCCTATCAATACCAACAATTAACCAAAACCACGATAAAACCTTTCACGGTCACCAAATACATACATATGCGCGCGCCTGTGTGTGTGTGTGTGTGTGTTTCACAAAATATGGCAGACAACATTTGTTAATTCATTTTTAATGTTCTTCCGGTAGGCAAGTAAAATGCAGTAAATCTGGATCAAGGCTGTATAAATAGTGTCTAAACTTTTTTTAATATTTGGAATGCAAATATCTTTTTACTATGGTTCATCATTGTCACAGATATAAATTAATGACCTGCTATATGTGGCAACCTGAGTTCAAAGCCTGTATGCATTTCACTATGTGCTAATGCCCTTGAGAAAGGCATGAATCCAACAATACTCCCCTCAACTATCGGTAAATAGTAGAGCAGACTGGGTTCATTAACATTGGTCAGGCAACTTGTCTAGGAGAAGAAAAATACTGAATTCAAACCAGCTCTTCTCTGCTTAAAAAAGTGTTAGGTAAATACATGTGGCTGTGTTTGAATTCTAGAAAATATGGGTTTTACTTAGGAATTCTGGGAATTTTTAAACAAACATTTTCAGTGTTGATAACATGCGTAAACAGTGGTTGGTGGTAAGTTTGATGTTTAAAAAATGGTGACATGACTGTGTCATCGCCTAAAGTGTAGATTGTTGCTAAGTATTAGGTGCATCTTAAGACCCCAACTCCTAAAGGGGAAGGTATTTATGTTAATACTGGGTTTTTTTCTTTTGGTTTTTTATAAGGATAGCTTCTTTTATTTGGAAACTTTCCAACAGGAAATCTTAATAAAAAAAGAATAAATAATTCATAGCCGTCACATTTAGTGACATTCATTTAAAGTAGCATTTGCTTCATATATATATATATATATATATATATAGAGAGAGAGAGAGAGAGAGAGAAACAGTGCAAAATTCTTTGGTTACTCTTTTATTAGATATCAAGAAAAAAATTCATGGATGCCACATTTAGTGGAATACATTTAAAAGAGCATTTTCTATATATATATATATATATAGACACAGAGAGAGACAGAGACAGAGGGAGGCGTTCGTGGTGTAATGGTTACTCTCGTATCAAATAGACACGGCGACACAAGTTCAAAATCAGGGCGGGACTATTTGCATTTTACAAATCGCTAATACTCTCGTGAAAAGTATGAATCCAACTATTCTCCCTGAAGTTATAAATAAATAACAGGACAGACTAAGCTCTTTCATCTTGGCTTGGCAACCAGAAAGAAGGAAAATTCTGAATTCAAACTTGTTAAACTCTACTTAGAATTAACGTTGTGTCTGTCGCATTCTGCTCGTGCGGAGGGTATATATATATATATATCTAGAAAGAGAAGGAGAAAGTATAGATAGATAGGGAGGAGGACTATTAAAAATTCTTAAGCTACTCTTTTATGAGATTATTGAATAAGTTAACGTAATCTTTTGTCCAATATTAGGGAAATCTTAAAAGTGTACTTTACTCAGCTCTTTATTGTTTGTGCAATCAGTCAATTGTAGCCCATCATTTATAAGCCTTGAAAATAATACAAATCTAAGAAAATAACTTCTTTATCAATATAGAAAAAGAAATATTATTTGCCATTTAAAAACTTGTATGTTTCAAAAAAATAAAATTTTAAATTTTTTGACCCTTGCGGTTAAAAATAAATAAAAACAAAAGTTGATCCGATTTGAGGAAGGGAGGACTATAAAAGACGAGATTCTTTCGAGGCCCAGATAAAGAGGAACATCACCCGACGCCTGAAACACTCAACATTACACAAACTCGTCTTAACTTTCTTGCTACGGCTTTTGATAGAAGCCGTGTGACCTGAGAATCACCACCCCATCAACATTCCAATTCTTCAACACCGGCGTTCTCCTTCCCTGTCGACATAAACTTTGGTTGACAGCGTAAGTCTGTGACTCATCCCTATCAACACAAATATTGTAACATTTTTATTTCTCGATTCCACTACCATTCAGTACACGTCAAATTTCTTAAAATCAACTCATTCCTATCAATACAACAACTGAGCAATTTACTTCTCGATTTCACTCACATTTTCATATTCACCAACACAATTATTTGAACATTTTTGCTTGTTTGTTTGTTAATACAGTTGTTAAATTTTTCACTCTTCTTCTGGTCGTTTGATTTGCACCTCTGTGTTTTGTCTTTTCCTTGCAACAGGAAAAGTGTTATTCAGCGTGTCTCGTGAAATGATAAAATTTTTTGAAGAAAGACTCGTTCACTTAGAGAAGAACAACGGTTGGCTATTTTAACTACAGAGTAGAGTATTGTAAAGTATCCTTTGGGTCTCCCACGCGAAGAGTGGTAGAAAGGAGCAGGACTGTTCTTATTGGCATCGGATTTGCCGAAACGGTGGGATTGCTGCTACTATTGTGGTGGTGGAAAAGTCTCGGTTTCTTTTTTTGGAAGTGAGAGAGGGAAGTAAAATTTCGGCCTCTTTCTTCGCTAACCCATTTTAAAGATGTACGAGAGATAGCTCGTTACAGAAGTTTTTTTGAATGGTCTACTAAAGAAACAGATAAGTTTCTGCGTGACCGGGAGAATTTTGAGTTGAAACTCACTTTTAGGTCTAGCAGAGAAACAGGTAAGTTTCTGAGAGGTGCAGGCCAAGAGATTTTTGAGTTGAAACTCACGATTAGGGTCAAGCTGAGATGAGTAATTCTCTGAAAATACCAGATTCGAAGTTGCCACTTTGTTTAGTAGCTATCTCGGGGAAAAGCAAACCGGAATAATTCAAGTCTAAAGGACCAGCAGTTTCCGAAGAGAAAGAAAGAAAGAAAGAAAGAAAGAAAGAAAGAAAGAAAGAAAGAAAGAAAGAAAAAGACAACAATGAAAGAAAGGAGTAAAGAAACGAAAGAAAAAAAGAATAAGACGTCTACGGGAAAATAACAAAATTGCCCCTCAAAGAAAGAAAAAGAAGAAAAAAGAAAAGAAAAAGAAACTAAAGAAAAGTAATGTCTTCGAAAAAATAGTAAAATTTTCATCACAGACAAAGAAAGAAAAAGAAAGAAAGCAAAAAGAAAACAATAAAGAAACTAAAAGAAAGAAAGAAGTCTCCAAAAAATAGGAAAATCTCACCATAAAGAAAAAGAAAGAAAGAAAGAAAAAGAAGAAAAAAGAAAAGAAAAAGAAACTAAAGAAAAGTAATGTCTTCGAAAAAATAGTAAAATTTTCATCACAGACAAAGAAAGAAAAAGAAAGAAAGCAAAAAGAAAACAATAAAGAAACTAAAAGAAAGAAAGAAGTCTCCAAAAAATAGGAAAATCTCACCATAAAGAAAAAGAAAGAAATAAAGAAAGAAAAAGAAGAAAAAAGAAAAGAAAAAGAAACTAAAGAAAAGTAATGTCTTCAAAAAAATAGTAAAATTTTCATCACAGACAAAGAAAGAAAAAGAAAGAAAGCAAAAAGAAAACAATAAAGAAACAAAAAGAAAGAAAGAAGTCTCCAAAAAATAGGAAAATCTAGCCATAAAGAAAAAGAAAGAAATAAAGAAAGAAAAAGAAGAAAAAAGAAAAGAAAAAGAAACTAAAGAAAAGTAATATCTTCGAAAAAATAGTAAATTTTCATCACAGACAAAGAAAGAAAAAGAAAGAAAGCAAAAAGAAAAGAATAAAGAAACTAAAAGAAAGAAAGAAGTCTCCAAAAAATAGGAAAATCTCACTATAAAGAAAGAAAGAAAGAAAGAAAGAAAGAAAGAAGAATAAAGAAACTAAAGAAAAGAGAAGTCGACTCCAAAAAATAAACAGACAACATGAATTAAGAAGTTTTTGGCTTTCTCCTACTTGGAGAGAAAGAAAGGAAAAAATAAAGGAAAAGGGAACCGGTTTCAGCCGCTTACAGGGAAGTAAGATAGACGTACTTTTAGATACGATTATTGTATCCTTAGTTTTATGTTTTATCTGTGTATGTAAGAGATATGTAATTTTGGCTTATGTTTTTAATGTTGCTTTTATTTTATATTTTGTTAATGAATTAATTCTTGTATAGGGACTGGTATGCAATCCACTAGCTGTAGTTTATTTTATCCACTTTATAGAATAAAGTATTTGTAACGTGTGTAATAAGTGTGTCGTTCGTTTTTAGCTCCGACTTATTTGTTTTTGGCATTGCGACCTTTACATCCAGTAGGTTTTTTTGTGTTTTGTTAAATCATTTTAAAGTCGGTTTTTGGTAACGAACCTCAAAATTTCGACAAAATTCAAAGAAATTTCTTCCTTATATGAGTTTCATTCAATAAATATAAGGAATCGAAAAAAAACCAAAGTAATTTTTTTCAAAATATTTTTCCATAGATGTAAACTTTGTAATGTTTGGAATTGGTTTATAGCAAAACATTATTTTAATCTAGCAAAAATATTTGTTTTGAGCCTATTCAAAATGGTGGCAAATCAAATTGAACGCTCTAGGCTTGAAAAGAGATCGGTCATGAAATGTTTGGTTGCTGAGATGCGAAAACCATGCGCATTCATTTTTTTCCAAAATG
Organism: Sepioteuthis lessoniana; assembly: GCA_963585895.1. Lineage (NCBI taxonomy): Eukaryota > Metazoa > Mollusca > Cephalopoda > Myopsida > Loliginidae > Sepioteuthis > Sepioteuthis lessoniana. The sequence continues at coordinate 31,973,118 of OY757910.1, read as the reverse complement.
CAATCATCAAATTGCTATATTCTTTTATATCAGCATATATAAGGTATATTGTCGGCAATTTTGACTCCCAAAGTTAGGTTAACACCCCTAATTAGAAGGTTCAGTAACAGGAACTAAGTGCATATAAACAAATCGGTTCAATAGCTTTTCAAGAAAGGAAAACACAATCACTTTTTGAGTTCAAATAGTTCACTTAAAAGAAAGAAATGAGCTGAAAGTGAAAATGTTATTCAGTCAACGTGCGTATGTGGACTTTGCTTGTTTGAAGAATTCTACTCGTAACTGGGGGGACGGTCAGTCCGTAGTGGGCTTCTAAGTAGCAGTCCTTGCTTCCTCCTAAAGGTTATTAGCTCTTCTGCGTTTCTTTTAGGGTTGGGTGTCGTGTGTGTATCGTGGAAGCTATTTCACACAAACCATCGACGCTTTTGGCGAGTAAAGCAGATTACTATACCAGACACTGACCGACAAATCGAGGCTGGAGAAACGGCTCTGACACTTTATTAAAAAACAAAACAATGACTTACAATATAAAGTCCTTCCTGTGTATAGAGCAAAGTTTAAGAAACTTACCGGTGTGACCGAGAGGATAGCAGGTATCTTCTGATTTAATGATTTCTTGGGGAGAATTTCTGGTCGACGTGCAGCCGGGAACTAGTCTTGAATCCATCTGCTCATTATTTTGGTATTTTGCACCAAAATTTAGGGCTATTCATGAGATTTGTTTATCCAATCACAGAAAGACTCTCCCTTACTTAACCCCACACACAGGAATAAATATATTTTACCACCCAACATGGCCTTAGGGAAGAGCGAGCAAAAAAAGAGAAAGAGGCTGAATTCTTGCAGTTAGCGTAGTCAGGGATTCACAAAACTCAGAGCAGACCTTTATATTAGCCCACTCTTCAAGAGAATGTTAAATTCTAATTATATACCAAACATCCTCTTTGATAATCAAACAAATAGTACCCCTACTGTTCGTCAACAATAATGAGATATGTCACGGAATTAAACATGAAGGTTGATATGCCATTAAACAAAGAAAAACCTACCTATATCCCCTTTTTACAAGTAGAACAGCCTGGATTCTTATGGAATCTTCGGATAGATTGTTCTAATTCTTCAAAATTAACCAAATCTCTTTAGACATCCATTTCTTTCATGATCTAGATTTTCTTATTCTGTGACTAGAATATTTTGGTCAGTGCTCTATTTGATTTGGTTTGGTTTTATGGCTTATCAACCATTGTAAGTTATTTCATGCCAAATCCATTTTCATACATATAAACAGTTCTATTTCAAACAATTCAGTTTAGGATAAGTACATTTTTACATACAGATATATGTAAAAACAGTTCTATTTCAGACAATTCAGTTTAGCATAAGTTCACTATTTGACCCCATAGATAGGACCCTATCAGGTGCTACCACTCCAGGGCCAGAGTGGATCTGGGAGCAATGGCAATGAAGCGGGAGTTCAGATTCCCAAAACTTCAGCATTACAGGAATCCTACCATCAGATTGTTTTTGATATCATTTGATATGTTCAGGCGACATTTCCTCACGAGACGGAACCTCTCTGAAACTGGTCGACAAATTCACCTACCAAGGAAGCAGTGTCTCATCAACCGAAAAAGACATCGACACGCGGCTAACGAAGGCATGGACAGCTATCGATAAGCTATCGATCATATGGAAACCAGACCTGAGCGATAAAATGAAACGCAGTTTCTTCCCGGCAGCGGTCGTGTCGATACTGCTGTATGGATGCACCACTTGGACGCTAACAAAACGGCCGGAGAAGAAGCTAGACGGCAATTACACAAGAATGCTGCGAGCAATATTGAAAAAATCCTGGCAGCAACACCCCACAAGGCACCAACTATACGGCCATCTGCCTCCCATCATGAAACCCATCCAAGTTAGACGAACTAGACGCGCGGGACACTGCTAGAGAAGCAGGCTCATAAGCGATGTACTCTTATGAACCCCCACATATGGCCGAGCAACAGTAGTTCGACCAGCTCGAACATACATACAGCAGCTATGTGAGGATATGGGATGTAGCCCTGAAGACCTCCCAGAGGCGATGAACATAGGGAGAAGTGGCGAGAAAGGGTCAAGGATATCCGTGCTAGCGGCACGACATGATGATGATGATGAAATGTACTGAGTATTACAGAAAAATTAATTCATAATCAAATAACTTGACTAACTCTCATTCAAGTGATCTCAAATTTTAACAGCATGTTTAAAAATAACTCAAAATTCCAAGTTTAATGTTTGAATGCGTTTTTCTTTCAAGTGAATGACATTTCTATACTGGAAAATAAAAAAAGGACTTAAAGCTTGATTTATTTCTCTACTTGCTGTTAATATTTGGTTTGGTTTCTTCGTTTTATGGCATATCAACTCTTTTTAGGTTATTTAATGCCAAAGCCATTCTCCTAGAAGAACAGTAGTGGTACTATTTAACCCATAGCTAGGAGGATAAGGGGTTCAATACCTTTCCCAAGGGTATTTGCCCGAAAGTGAACGTAATAGCGCGACTGGAGTACGAACTCGCGTACTACGATTCCGCAGTCGATCGCTTTAACCATTACACCACGAGGACCCCCCCTATTAATATTTCAGATGATTTGAATGAGAATTGGTCAAGTTATAAAATTATGAAATAATATCAATTTTTCTAAAATACCCTGAACTTCATTTTTGGTTTGGGTTTCTTTGTTGAATGGCTTATTAAACTTTTTGGGTTATCTAATGTCAAAATCATCCTAGTAGAAGAACAGCATTGATAGTATTTAACCCATAGCTGGGGGATAAGAGTCTTCATTCCTCTATTTTATTTCATATTTATTTCTTAGATGAAGAATTGTCAGTCATTGTTGTTAATTTTGACAAATGTTTTTCTAACACCTTTTTGATTTTACTTGTTTTTTTTATTGAAACTCATTTGGATCATTATGTCTGTAATATAATGGCCGAGGGATTTCGTTTCATGCCTTTGTGTTTAGTTAGGCTGAGGACTTTTCGGCTCTGTGCATGGGTTACTTAGGTGCAACATTAACACAGATGTTCACGCGCAGAGCGGACGTGTCACTCAGAGATGTCACAAAAGCCCAGATGGGAAACGGAGGCTAGCGAGTGCGAATAACGTCACGCACCGGAAGCGTGCGGAGGATTTTGGGAGATTTTGAAAAAGTCAGTCAGTTGAGATGAGACCTGCCTCGTTGCTTGTTCGCAGAGGCCTTTGTGGCGGGTGCCACACGTGTTGGGGTGGGGGGCAGATGAAAAAGCCAGAATAGAAAGATTTTGCCTCTCTCTCCTTATTTCGAAAAACCTTTAAACTCAAAGGTAATAAAAAGTTTCGTACCTGAACAAAGAAATCGTGTTTTTCGTGTTTCGAGATTCCTATGTTCTATCTTTATGAACATTCGAAGTACGTTTCACACATGGCCATATCATGGCTATAGGACATGTCTATCACAGTTGAATTTTAGTATGATTTCATCTGGGCCAGTAGTTGTACGTTTCCTTGTTTGATGGGAAGTTGACTCTTTTCTTCTCTGCAATGTTTTCATATTTTTGAAATTTGGAGGAGTAATGATTGGATGATAAGTTTTGGCTGAATTCTGCTGCTATTTGGTTGGCTATTTCTTTTTTATTGGTGGTTGTTCCTCCGTTTGGTATTTAGATATGTTATAGTTGTTTTCTCCCTCTTATTTTGCCTATGATTTCCCATGTTTTATTTATTGGGGGTTTTGTTATTTAGTTTGGAAATGTAATTTCTCCGAGTTTCTTTTTTTTTTTTGCTTTTTTGATGATATAAGCATGCTTTTGCTTGGGCTTGTTGGTATTTTTGAAGATTGATTCTTGTATGGTTGGGTTTTAAAAGCTTGGGCATTTTTCCCTGGCTTTCACTGCTTCTCTGCATTCTACTGCGAACCAGAGGTTTGTTTTTGGGTGTGGTTTGGTGGAGGATTTAGGGATTGTTTGTTTTCTATTTTGATTAGGGTGTTGGAAGGCTAACATTGGGTCTGGCTTATTGAATATTTCTTCATCAATTAGTGTTGAGCAGAGTTTGTAGAATTTGATCGAATCAGCATTTTAGATTGGTTTCCTCTGATGTACAATAGTTTGATTTGAAGAATATTGGTGGGTGGTCGTTGCCACATTGATCATCGTGGACTCTGCAGTGAAATTCTATGAAGATCGAGGGAGTTTGAGTTTTGTTTAATGGCATATCAACCTCTGTGGGTCATTTAATGCCAAGAAAGGATAGGTTGGTTTTGTCTCCTATGTGAGTTTTAGGGCATGTTTTTTTTTAGATAGTTCTTGATTCTATTTGGCCAGATATTGGTAAAAAGGTTGATTTGGTCAGATTTCAGTGCATTTTAGAAACAATAATAAAGGATAAGTTCAAGGTGAGACTCAATCACATGTCTCTTTTTGATTCTGGCAAGCTTGATTATCCACACTAGCTGCGGTATGAAAGCTACTCATAGAGTAGAAGCCTAAATGTCACCTACAAGAGTCATTTGATAAATAAGGGGAATTTTACCTATGGAGTTGGCAATAGGAAGTATTGTTTACAGTTGCACCTTTTTGAAGGAAATCAATTGTGATTGGTTCAGAGGGTTCGTTAATGGCCCGGGAGACTTGAGTTCAATCCTAGGTTTAATCATACTAAAGACTAAAAAATAGTACTTGATGTCTCCTTGCTTAAGACTTAGCAATATAAGGTACAGATCAAGGGTAAATTGGAGAAATCCAGGGAAATTAGTAGCATGCTCCCCTATACCTCAGTGTAGTAGCTATTGCAAAAGGATCCTTTGGGTCGCCCTCAACTACGGTTGCCAACTTTTTTTTACTTTTACAAAAGACTGACTGTCAGCATAACTTTCTTTACAGTCTGCTATGCACAGAATGTTTTCTTTACAGGAGAATTGGTGTGTTTTCACTCCATTAGCAACATTTTCAACTCAAGCTTGTGATAACAAACCTATTTATAAACATTTTTTGGACAAAAACATGCTCCTCCATACACATCACACATTCTTCTGTAAATTTCACATGGTTTGCACTTCACAGCCACCAAAAATCAGAAGGCATACCTCTGTACTGTCAAAGTTCTGTAATTGAGTGTGATTCACGAGTTGAATTACGCATGAAAGTGAATCACTTTATTTCCATTTAGTATAAAAATGGTAGGCACAAGGCCTTGAGGTTTTGGGGGGATGGGAAAAGGAGCGGTCATGCTTTTCTATGTGTTCTAAGGGAACCTAGCTAGCCACATTCGGCGACCCATTCAGCAGTACAATATATAACCATTCATCCATCGTCATATGCGCAGCAACCACCAAAATACCACATTTGCTCTATGAAGAAGTCCTACTTAAAACCCGAAAGTGATGTATGATTTTATTTTACAATATATGATTTATTTACAATGATTATGATGGGAATGGGAGAAAAAAACCCGAAATATATACAAGCGAAAAACAAGGAAAAAATCCCCGTTTGGTTGCCCTCCCATCCCCCCATCTATAAAATTGGCGGCCGACTGTTTTCCGGGGCGAAATAACCGAAAACAAGCCGGACCTACTCTAGGTTGGACTGGGATCCTAATCTACAGGGATAAAAGAAAAGTGGGGGCGGTATGGTTTGATACAAGCAGGTAATGTGATTTTTTATACATATGAATTTTCAAGATCTTCAAAGCGGACTGGGATACGGGTTTGAGGTAGAAAAATAATGGGGATGGGGAAGATCTTGAAAACTAACGACTAGATGACGGGGACAATATCTCACAACATACTGCTAACTACGTTTCAAGGGAGAAAATTCCTACTTACCCGGGATGGGGTCCCGAAGGACCCGTACCGTAGATACCATGGGCCGGCAGAGGAGGGAAGAATGACTCCATCATTGCCCCCTTTCTCACGACCAGGCTCGCTGCATTCACCCACCTTTTGTTGAATGTTATGCGATCCAAGCATTTTCTATCGCATCTGATTTTGACCCTAAGCTGATGCCTAAAATACAAAAACAGATCACGATGAGAAAAGTTTGCATCGTCATACAATCCCTTGTTTCGCGTCGTCCAAATCACCATTCTAGCTACAGCTAGGATCGCGAGAAACACCATACGCTTCTCACTCTGAAACGGAGGAAGAACGTTGTCTACGACGTAACCAACGAGCTGTTTGGGTTCGATGCGAGCCGTCCACTCGCCGACGTGATCCCAAAACGGGCGAACTCGTTCGCAGCAGTAGAAGGCGAGCTCAGACGTTTTTTCCAATCCACTGCCGCAGCGAGCGCAATCGGGTATGTCTGCCAGGCCCGCCTTGTAGTTCAAGCCAGCAAGGGGTAATGCATTCCGTACAAGTCGCCAGGTGAGCGAGAACTCGGAGTTGTTCAAGAAGCTCGATCCTGGCGCCCAATTCCAGTGAGAGCGGATCTCCTCTGCGTCCAGCCGCGCCGCTCGCTAAGAGGATCAGAAGCGGCACCCACCACTAGCTCCCGATACAGTTCTTTCCGAGGCCGTGAAAGGTCACTGGACCCAAGAAGGTTACGAAGGGCCTTTCGGCACTTGCGGACTAACAGTGCTTCGCCCAAAGGCCTACGTCGACCTTCAGCCTTTGGGTCTGACTTAAGGCGAGGAAAAGTCCGACTCGCCTTTAGTCTCCACACTGTGTCCCCCGTCAAGGATCGGCCCAAGTACGCAAGTCTTTCAGCAAGCCAGTGGCTCTCCAGATCAGGCATACCTAGACCCCCGTTACGTATACGTTGGATACAGACCTGCCTGCGGACCATCGGCCTTGCACCTCCACAGAGCAATCTGGAGAGGGGTTGTTGAAGTGCCAACCGACGTGCCTCAGGCAGAGAAAGTACAGCCAATCGGTAAAGGATCAAGGGAAAGACGTACACAGCTCACGCCTCCGCCCTGCCCTTTAAGGACAACCTCCTTGAAAGCCAGATTCCCACCTGAGCATTCACCTTAGCTTGTATTTTCGACCAATTTCGCTCCAGTTGGAGGTCGGGCCCGAACCACACCTCGAGGATGCGGACAGGTCCGTCACTCCAGCGGAAGGGCCCTGGAAGGGTATCGCTACCCCTCCAAGCACCGAGCCGCAAACCTTCGCTTTTGTCAAAATTGACCTTGGCTCCTGCAATCCGCTCGTACTCGCTAACCGCCTTCTTCACAGCCTTTATATCCAGGCGGTGGGATACAAATACTGTGATATCATCAGCGAACGCGGAAACCCTTGCCGTATGAGGGCCAGCATTTGTCCCCTCATCCCTAAGCCTACGGAACAAGGGCTCCAAAGCGAGGACATAGATCAGTTCAGCGGGCAAAGCGATCCCGAAAGTGCGCCCGAAAGGCATCACGCTTCTTGCGAATCGATCACAGCAGTCACCCATCCGGGGTCTTGACAGAATCGATATACCGATCGGGGAACCTTCGCACTTCTTCTTCACGCGCAGTCGCGTTCGTTTTCACAGCTTCGTTGAGAACTCTCTTTAACCTAGATCTAACTACGTATCCCTTGTAGCGCTCGCTACTCTCATGCTCAAGGTCCCCCCCTTGCTAGCTCTACGGTTAGGGAGTCCCCCCCAGCCACCGCCCGGGAAAGTCTATCATCTATAGATTTCGCCTCCTTGGTCCCATCTAAATTGAGCTGTTGACCGTACTTGGTGGCGAAATCTCTAAACCTTTGTTTAAGAGATCCCCACCACGTATTCCCGGTAACCGACCCCACTAACGCCCGCTTGATTAGGGATTCCAGCCGATCCCGGAAGTCCCGTATCTCCAGTAAGGAGGTATTGAACTTCCAGTAGCCGGCTAGACAGTATAAACTAACAAGTTTATGGTCAGTCCACGCTATCAAGTGGAACGTGGGACAACTAACGAAATCAATGTCAGCTCGTCTAACTAACACTCTGTCCAAGTAGGAACCTACTTTGGCAGAGGACGAGCTATCTAGCCACGTCCATATCTCCCGCCCTGGGTGATCCAGACGAAACCTGTCGACCAGGTCATGACGAGTCATGAGGCCGGCAAGGCTGCTTTCACACCTTCCCAATCTACTAGCTCCCCGCCCGACCTTATCTATCTTGGGATCAAGGATCGCATTCCAATCACCCATTAAGACTAACCGCTTCGTATCGTCCAGGAACGGCGCCAACGCATGAAAGTGAATCACCTTGAGTATCAGGCAGGGAAGATTATATGCGCATCGTCCATTCCCAGTGTGGTGATTGGCAGCGAACCCAAGAGAAGCTATGCGAGCTTGCATATATGCTGACCCGCTCATTGGCAATTTTAGTCTGTTAGTCAACACCAGCTAGGCCGCCGAGCCGGTAAGTATTGTTTATTGTTTTCTCCTGTGCGTTAGGGCAGTAGCTTCTTCATGTTCAAGCTAGGTGCGTTCGGTTTGATTTTTCACAAAAATATTTTAGGAGACTAAAATAATTTTTGCTATAAAACAGTTTCAAATAATGCATAGTTTATATTTACGGAAAAAAATTCTGAAAAAAAAATCTATTTTGCTTTTTTCCAAAAAATCACCTTACTTATTGAATGACCCTTCTATAAACACATCCTTTATTTCATTTTGATGGCCCAGTTGGCTGGGGCAGCAGAATTCACTGACTGCATCTCTGCAGAGGGGTAAGAACTCCGCCTCCCACCAGTCAATGAGTGTTCTTGATATGACACAAAACAATATGATGATGCGGCTCCAGTAATGCTGGAGCTTTGGGGAATGCAGCACACCCCCTTCATTACCATCACTCCCAGGTCCACTCTGGCCTGAAGTGGTAGCACCTGATAGGGTCCTGTCTTTAGGTCAAATAGAACTGTTTGACATTAAACTGTGTGCAAGCAAATAACTTATGCTAAATTGAATTATTTGAAATAGAACTGAGAGTAACTGTTGTATTTTGGCCTTTGACCCGGCCAAAAATGCCATTCCAAGGTGATGCACCGGAAGGAAGTGACACATTCTAGTGGCAGTTATGAGAGGAAATCGCGTGGGCGGAAATTGGCTGATGAAATAGGACGAGGTAAAAAATTCCAATGGTACACTCATAGACTGAGGCACCGGAAGAGAGTGACCTGTGAACTGCATGACAGTTATTTCCGCTTGATGACGATTAAACATGCGATTTCAAAGATCGAGTGGGCGATCGAGTGGACGTTGAACTATTATATAACGCAGTCAAGACAGAAGTCAAGACAGTTAGAGTTCGAGTTCCAGTTGGAGTGGAGATGTGGTAGGGAAAGCCACACCCGGCCGGGGGGGGGGCCTCGGGAACCCCGATGAAGTTTGGGGACCAGAGAAGTTGCTGATAAGATGCAGTAAAGAAAGCCGGCACCCAGCAGAGTGGACCCCAGGGCCTCCGGTTGAGCATCAGGAGAACGAGAAAGATACAACGTTGACGAGTGGGGGTCAAAATATTTCAGTTCTGTTCGGTCTCCAGCTCCCTCTCACACGCAAACGTTGAATAATCTTTTCGAACCCTTGCAATAAAGTGAGAGGTACATATATTTGTTAAAGAATTCTTCCTGCGTCATTATTATTGTGTCGTTATGATGCTGTAGATGACAATATAACATAACAATAAAATGTGTTTACAAATCAAATATATGTAAAAACAAGATTTCACATTTAATAATCAACAATGGTTGATATGCCAGAAAACCAAACCAAACCAAAGAAAACCATTTATTTCATTTTGTAACTATTTCTACTCACTAACAGTGACAATAAGATTAATCTATTTATACAGAATTGACTATATCAACAATATTTTACAATATTCTCTAAACCACTGGCTGAAATTCACTTCTATGTGTTGTATACCCACTATCATAATGATATCAATCCAACAGTATATATACAAATGCTAATACAGGGAAATACAAATACAGGCGAAAACAGGTACGAATGCATTTATTAGCTTCTGACTTCGGCTTTTCGACGCGAGGAGAAAGACACAATTCTTAAAAGTCTTTCGTACTATGCTAACTACATCTTTCAATGGCCGAAATCCAATTCAATGCCCCAATTGCTGGAACTCAACTATCGTCTTCCATGGTCCAACCTCAAAATCCCAACTGCAACTTCTCTGCCTCAATGGCAGTGAACCCAACTTTCTGCCAACATGGTCCAATGTCAACTTTCAACTGCAACTGTTTCTTAAAATCTTCAAATTCGCAGCCCATCTCTTCTGGGCATGACGTCATCCACACTCCAGCCTCATTTCCTGTCTGGGGTTTATTATGACAATGGTGATTGTCATATCCTTTGCCCGCGAGCGTAAAACTGTACCCAGTTGACACTACACCTGGGCTGTTAACCCAAATAGTTTAAACCCCAACCAAACTGAATGATAAAATATAATTAATAATTTGGGAGGTGCCTGTGGTGTAATGGTTATCGTCTTAGGAAATGGGCACGGCGACATGAGTTCAAATCCTGGACGAGAGTGATTGCATTTCACATTGCACTAATACCCTTGGGAAAGGTATGAATCCAATTATTCTCCTTCCAGCTATGGGTAAAATAGTAGGGTAGACAAGGTTCTTCAGCCTTGGTGAGGCAACTAGTCTATGAGAAGGAAAACTCTGAATTCAAACCTGTTAAACTCCGCTTAAAAATTGACCTTGTGTCATATCCTGTCCGAGCGGAGGGGTCGGTAAATATGGATAAAATATAATTAACGTAAATGCTTAATATAAAAAAAAAACTTTCTTAATTACATAGCACATGCAGAACATTAGCTACAATTCACTAATGATTGATTTTAATTGCATGTCAACCTATCTTGGGTTATTTTATGCCTAGAGATTAGGGAACCATATTCAGTGCATCCTACATGTTCATTATCTTAAATTAGAATTATTTTGAGATGAGGCTTCTTAATCTGAGAATTAATTTTTTATTCATTTCGGACTTTTTGTCCTCATCTTGGTATTTTTTTTGTGTGTGTCGTTTCTTCTTCGCTACGTTTCGGCGAAATTTCACCTCTGGCCTTCTTCAGGTGATTAACCGCGACCTCGGATTCTGAGTCTTGTAACCGTATCCCCAGTAATTACTGCCTTCCGTAGTTGTTGTCTATCGCACCACGTTTTTGACCAAGTAAACCTATGGCCGGCTTGGGTAGGAATTGAAACCGCTATCTTCTGACAATGCTCACCTAGAACCGTAGAGACTCAACGCCTCTATCTGCTGCACCATGGGCCCCGAAGGTCGACCAAGATTGGACTTTTTGGTCTTATAAATCCAATTATATGTCCGCAATAAATAAAAAATTAATTCTCAGACGACATGTTCAAATTTCCATTTTTTGTGTTTTTGTTTCTTCAGATGGTACTTATTTTCACCTGTTCATATTGAACACAAATGATTTTAAATCAGATCTTCTTGATCTATAGAAGTGACACAAAAAGGTACAGTCACTCTAACCCAGAACAGACTTCGGAGTAATGGCAATGAATTGGTTACAAAGAATCTTATTTTTATCACTTTCTTGAAACCATATAATGGCAAATTATTTGTCTGAAGAATAGTTACTTGAAGCTGTAATTGTTTATGAATGTGCCCGTGGTGTAATGGTTATCATCGTCGGAAATGGACACGGCGACACGAGTTCAAATCCTGGTTGAGACTGATTGCATTTCACATAACACTAATACCCTTGGGAAAGGTATGAATCCAATTATTTTCCCCCATGCTATGGCTAAATATTAAGGCAGACTGTGTTCTTCAGCCTTGGTGAGGCAACTAGTCTAGCAGAAGAAAAACTCTGAATTCAAACCTGTTAAACTCCACTTAAAAATTGACCTTGTGTCACATCCTGCCCAAGAGGAGGTGTTGGTAAATATATATAATTGTTTATGAAGGATTATTATTATCATTATTATTAGTTACTTGAAACTATAAAACTGTGTTCAAATTATTCTTAGATGAACTGTTGTTAATCGTTTTTCTCACTTTTACTTTTAAAATTTTAGCTGGTGTTTTTTTTTTTTTTTATTGAAACTCACTTGGATCATTACTCCTTTGACAGTGAAACAGTGCATTTTAGAGACAATAATAATAATAATAAAATATAAGCTCATGTTAAGATTCCAAACTTCCAAGATCTCTAGAAATAGAACCTCACCATCAGATGCAGTTTTTTAGGAGTGATAGGGTCTTATCTCTCTGCTGAGGATACAATCAGCATATCTAAAATTCTGTTGACAGGGTGTCTATTGACCAGGACCTGTACGTACTTGATGCAAATCTTTATCCTGCTGTCAATGATTACACCTAAAAGTTTCACATTTTGATTCATCTGTCCAAAGCAGACTTCTTGATTTTTCATTGGCCTTCACTCCAATCTTTACAAGTATTTTTGTATTTTAACTTCCCCCTTTTTTTTTCTTTTCTGTTCTATAGAAATACTTTCTTGGCAACTACCCTTCCATCAAACCTATTTCTAATCAAGCTTCTTTGAAAAGTCGAAGAATGTATTTTAGCTAAAGCTAAATTTGACAGATACCGAGGAAGGTCTTTGCCAAATTACTTCCTATTTCTTAATGAAGTGTCATTGAAAAACTGCTAATCAGATATCAATAGCTTTTTAGGATTTCCATTTCTAAGCTGCTGACGAGGAATGAAATCGCAACACCCTAGAAGAAAATGTCAATTTTGGGTACAGTATGTATATATAAGGTAGTAATCGTTTAATAAGGTCTGCTTAGTTTGATACAAGGCCAGAAATATATGAAAACCAAACTCACTTTTAATGGTTTATCAGCCAAGCTTGCTGACAATTATGCAACATGTGGTTACTTTGTGTATTCTGATGAACTTTTGAAGTCTTTGATATAGAGTGATGTGTCACTGTATATTCACTCTCTGTATTATAATGTGAGAGAAGAAACCTGTGTTTGTATATGCCTGACCCCACAGCAAAAAGCAGGATGCAGAATCAGGTCAATTTTTAAAAGGAGTACTGCTGGTTTTAATTTATTTTTGTATGTATGTATGTATGGGTAATATAAACTACTGGCAAAAAGCTTGAGGCCATCCTGCATTTCTTTAACCCTTAGAACCCAAAGGTACCCCTATTCCAGTACTTTCTCATAGCATGGAGGTATTGTAGAATTTGAGTTATTCAGGTTCAAAGAGTCAAAAAAACAGATTTCATACATATATATATATATATATATATATATATATATATATATATATATTTAAAAATGGTTGTTGCAGATCCAAAGAAAGAATAAGGATATATTTAAAATAGAAAGGTCCACAAAGAGATTTGTATTTTTTCAATTTATCTATTTTGTTCTTATGTACATGTTATATATATATGTGTATGTTTCCAGCTAGTTGCTTTCATCAGTGAACATGTGTGCCACAAGGCCTTTTAAATGGGGTACTCAATGAGACTTGAGCTAACTCCTGTTTCCAGTATAAATGAATCTTGTTTGGTCTGACTTGTTTTTATAAGGGTTTTTGTGCCTTTTTCCTTAAGTGTGTTTACTTTGGTCTTCTTTACCCTTCTTTGATATTTGATATGTTTATAGTTGTGTGTGTGTGTGTGTGTGTGTGTGTGTGTGTGTGTGTGTGTGGGTGTGTGTGTGTGTGTGTGTGTGGGTGTGTGTGTGTGTGTGTGTGGGTGTGTGTGTGTGTGTGTGTGGGTGTGTGTGTGTGTGTGGGTGTGTGTGTGTGTGTGTTGGAGTGGTTTTGGGTTTCACTAACAGCTTTTTTTTGTTTCATGGGGTGTTTTGTGGTTTTTAAATTTACTGGCAGCTCTTACTTTTTTTTGTGAACATATTTAGCATAAGGTCTAGTTAATGGGTACTAAATGAGATTTTAATTTACTAGTGTTTGTAGTTTGAATGTTTTTTAATTGCTTATGTTTTTGTGTGCATACATATACACATACATACACATATATATATATATATATATATATACATACAGATATATATATATATATACACACATATATATATATATATATACACACCCTCACACATGCACATATACATATGTATGTATGTTTATAACCGTTTTTGTTTGTGTATGGTTCATGTTTTATTTAACTTAGGTTTGAATTTATCTATAAAGGTTCTTTCCTTTATTTGTAGTAGCGTGTAGTCGTTATTTTGGTAGATTGACATGATATTGAATTTTCCTCTGCTACACTGGTATAGGTGTTTTGAAGGAAAATTCAATATCACATACCCCATTTAAAAGGCCATGTGCCACACATGTTCTCTGACGAAAGCAATAAGCTGGAAACATACACATATATATAACACATATGTAAGAACAAAATAAATAAATTCAAAAAATACAAATCTCTTCGTGAACCTTTCTATTCTATATATATATATATATATATATGTCTGTGTCTACATGTGTGCATATATATGTGTGTGTGTGTGTGTGTGTGCATACATATTCTGATATCTTACACAAAAATATATTAATTTATATTCTCTCCATAACACTTATAAAAATCAACAATTTCTCATGTGTATATATAATGGGTAAAAATTTTTAGGCTATCCTGCATTTCTTTAAAACACAAATTCCAGTGAGATATGGCTCAGTCGGTTGAGGTTGCAGAATACACTGACTGCATCTCTGCAGAGGGGTAAAACTCCCCTATTGAATGACCTGGATACAACACTAAACAATCTGATGGTGAGGTTCCAGTAATGCTGGAGTTTTGGTAAATGTGGAGTACCCATTCATTGCCATCGCTCGCAGGTCCACTCTGGCCCTGAGTGGTAGCACCTGATAGGGTCCTATCTATGGGTCAAATTGAACTAAACAGTGCACTTATGCTAAATCGAAAAGTTTGAAATAGAGCTGTTTTGACAATACTTGGAACCATTTAACTTTGTTGACTAAACTGAATAATTTGATAGTTTGAAATAGAACTGTTTATATATATATATATATATATAAATGGATTTGGCATTAAATAACCTATAATGGTTCATATGCCATAAAACCAAATGAAGCCAAATCAAATCCAATGAGATATTTTTTCTAGTAAAAGATAAAATTTCACTTACTAAAGTGTATTTGCTTTTATTTTGATAAAAAAATAAGCACTTAACTATGAAAAATTATCATACAAAAGCATCATATTTTGTTTTCAGCAATTAAAACATAGCTGATTGGACATGATGCACACATGCAAATTCAACACCATTTGCTAGACACAGAAGTGACTCATTCCATGTAAAGTTGTCACTCTGCTGGCTTTAGAAGTTTTTGGCATTCTTTCCAAAAATTGTTATTTTTCTAAAGTAGACGGTAAACCTTCTCAAGCATTTTTTAAGCACTGAAAATACTCACTCTCATTCTTTGGGTATTCTCCAATCCAATTCACCCCATATAAATTCAGTGAAAGAAAGGTCAGGAGATTGAGTCAGCCAAGTCATAATTTTTGAAATTTTGTATTTTTTTTTGACACAAGGTGAGATAACTGAGAAGAGTGTTTAGGATCACTCACTGACCAATCAACTGGCAGAGCGCATTAATTCCTTCTTCCTCTCAAGAACTATTTTTTCTAGTCCCTTTTTTTGTGTGTTGACGGTCAGAGAACCATGAGCCAGCAGCACAAACAGACCTCTCTCACATGACTGCTACTGATTCCACTTGGAACCCATCACTGAAGAAAACGCTGCTGCTAGCTTCACACATGTTTCCTACCAACCAAGGACCAACATACTGACCAGCATTACAAAAGGGATACTTTCTCACTCTCACTCCTTTATACCTGCTACTATAATAAACCTTTCTTTGTTGTGCTGTTTAAAAGAAGTTTCATTATTCATTTGTGTTGCCAAATAATTTATAGTGTTAGAGAAATTAACCATTTCCCGAAACACTAAAGGATCATTGTTTCATTGAAAAGTGATTTTTTTTCAATCAGAAATCAAATCTCCAGCACTTTCTCCCTCATAACAGACCTACCATCATACTTCACTGTTGGAAACACACACATTAATTGTTCAGTCTTTCCTCAGCCTTTCTTTTCATATTATCTTTCTCCTTACAACCAAAATATTCGATTTTGGACCAATCCATTCCCAAACATTTTGACACTATTTCAATGTCCAGTTCTTATGCTTTTTTGTCCATAACAGTCTTTTCTGTTTATTTACCTTCAATAACTGGGGTTTCTAGATGGCTAAGCTTCTCACAGAGCCCCACTTATCTTGTAAATCAATTTTTCATTGAGTGATCCTATTTACCCAACCCCTCCGCTCAGGTAGGATATGACACAAGGTCAATTTTTAAAGCGGAGTTTAGCAGGTTTGAATTCAGAGTTTTCCTTCTCCTAGACTAGTTGCCTCACCAAGGCTGAAGAACCTAGTCTGCCCTACTATTTACCCATAGCTGGAGGGAGAATAATTGGATTCATACCTTTCCCAAGGTATGAATCTGCTATGTGAAATGCAATCAGTCTTGTCCAGGAATTGAACTCGTATTGCCGTGTCCATATCCCGTGACGATAACCATTACACCACGGGCACCTCCTATTTTTCATTGAGTGATAGAAAATAAATTTGTTTACCTTATTTACCTTATTAAATTATTTACATTTAACATGTACCTCTGAATTTGGACTATGAAATTCTAGATAAAAATTCTAGTGTATAATACGTACTGACTTTTTTGAATTTCTTGCAGATAAATTTACCATTTGTTGAACTTTTTATCTCTTTGTACTGACTAAAAATAAAAAAATTATATAGTTAACATTAAAACACGAAATTGACACAATATTCAGAGCAAACACATAAACGTGTACACACATAAATGTAATAAGCTGGCAATGAAAATAATTTTATATGAAAAGAAACAAAATTATAAACAAACACACATTGTAGTGGATATTTCTATGTAACAGCACAACAGTTTGGTCTATAGATGTAACTTTCTTTCAGTTTTCCCATCGTAAACATTGTGAGGTATGTAGTCAGACTAAAAGTTAACTATATTGGTCCCATCTATATAATACACAACCCAACTTTCTGGGTGGAAAAATCTGCAAAATTAGGGCATCTTATATACAAATAATTATGGATATAATGATATTAATTAGTGATTGCTTTAGTATTGAGGTGTATTATGTGATCAGATAATAGGCTTTTCCCAATAGATTTCAGCTGTCATTTTCAACCAGTTACCATAACAGTATTGGACACCCCGCAACTCCAGAAAGTTGAAGAAGGGTGATGATTCAATTTCTGAGCAATATTGTGAAGTGATAGTCCACAATCATTGTACGCCACTATTTGACCTTTTTCAAACTTAGACAACTGCTTGCCATTAGCAAAGGACTATTCAAAAATTAGGATAGCAAATAAAAAAAAAGAAAATTCCAAGAAATTTCTAAATTTTTAGTATTCTTGAGAATTATTTTGTTAGAAAATAATAACTTTTCTCAACAACTAAAGGGAACTTAGACAAAAATAATCAATGAAAATAATCACTTCCTATATGTGTCTAAGCTATAGAAGTTCCATTAAAATTTGTAGCAATAATTAAATAAATGGTTCAGTTTTCTCATTGCTTTGTTTTGTCCAGTACTGGAAGTGTTGAGAGTGAAGAATTAGTTAGAATTTTAATTAGTTTTGCACTCAGTCTAAGTGCAGTCTAATGGTCCTGTTGGTTGGGTTTTATGGCATATCAACCATTGTAGATTATTTAATCCCAAATCATCTTTATACATATATATTAAAGATATATGATTAAGTTTGGTTGGGTTTTATAGCATATCAATCCTTGTTGGTAATTCAGTTCCAAATCCTTTATATATATATATATATATATAAATATATATGATTTGGTTGGGTTTTATAGCATATCAACTCTTGTAGGTTATTTAATGCCAAATCCTCTTTATACATATATATTAAATATATATGATTTGTAAACACATTTTGTTGATAAAATTTTTTCACATTTTTTTGGCACACAGTTAAATCTATCAGATACAAATAATTTCAGTTACTATTTATTATCTGTTTGCCACCAGTTAAATGGTCTCAAGTATTGCTATGTAACAGTAACAATTAAACATCAGTCATTTGTTTGTGCACATTTAAATGGATATATGGGATCAGCAAGGGAATAGTTTCTAGGTAATTTCCTTTTTAAATGAGTTAGAACTAATTTGTTTGCTCACTAATATTGCTTTTGTTTCTACACAGTTAAATAGTTTCAATTATAGCTATCTAACACTAATAATTCTATTTGATATTATATTTGTTTGCAGACAGTGAAGTGTTTACAAGTATTGCTATTTAACACTACTTATTCTATTCAACCATTTGTACACTGTAAAATGGTTCCAAGTAACAATTCAATTAAACATCAGTTATTTATTTTTACACAGTTAAAAGGTCACAGAGTTCTAACAATTCAATTTAGCACAAGTCACTTGTTGGCACACTGTTTAAATGTCAAACAGTTGTATTTGATCCTTAGATAGGACTCTATCCGGTGCTACCACTCAGAGCCAGAGTAAACCTGGGAGTGACAGCAATGAAGAGGTACTCCATATTCCTCAAAGCTCCAGCATTACTGGAGCCATCAGATTGTTTAATGTCCGATCAGGACACTGGTTGGGGGGTGGTAATCCACTGTAAAGATGCAATCAGTGTATTCTACAGCCCCAGCTGACTAGTCTTGGTTCTGTTGTTTGTAGGAGGGCTGCTGTTACTAATTCCCAAAGAAAACAAAGTTATTCAAAGGAACCAGATCTTCCTGGGTTTCTTTGTTTTAATGGCATATCAACCTTTGTGGGGTATTGAATGCCAGAGTCATCCTTGCAGAAGAACAGTAGTGGTACTATTTAACCCATATCTGGAGTGGGTATAAGATTGGTTGGTTGGTTGGTTGGGTTTTATGGCATATCAACTTTTGTAGGTTATTTAACACCAAATCCATTTTTATGTAAATAATCAGTTCTATTTCAAACAATTCAGTTTAGCATAAGCACACAGTTTAAATGTAAGTAAGTAAGTAAAGTTGGCGACTGTAGCTGAGGGCTTCCCGAAGGCTCTCTTTTCAATAGCTACTGCACTGAAGTGTAGTGGAGGGCACAACTCCTTTCCCTGGATTGCTGCACTTTACCCTTGATACTTACCTTATAATGCTGAGCGTTAAGCAAGGAGGTATCAAGTACCATTTTTAAAGTCTTTAGTATGACGCGCCCTGGGATTGAACCCCGGTCTCCCAGACCATTGGCAAACACTCTACCCACAAAAATGTTTAAATATAAGTATGGTTTAATTGTCAAAAACATTTCTATTTCAAACAATTTAGTTCAGCATAAGTATGCCATTAGTTCTATTTAACCCATAGATAGGGCTCTATCAGGTGCTACCACACCGGGCCAGAGTAGACCTGGGACTGATGGCAATGAAGGGGTACTCTGCATTCTCCAAAGCCCCAGTATTACTGGAACCTCACCATCAGTTTGTTTAGTGTCATATACAGGACACTCATTGGGGGTATAAGAGGAAAGGAACTAGTGTTGCATATCTCCTGTGAAAATATTAGTGTTTAGCGACTCAATGTGAATAAAAGTGTTTTCTACATATAAGACATTCATTTTTTTTTTATTTATTGCTGTCATGACAAAATTACACAGAGTTTATGTTTACATAAAATTATGATTTTATGCCTTTTAGACTGTGAAATGCATTTTGCAAAGTTGGACCGTTCTTCAGTAATATAAGTTACTAATGTCTTTTTTTTTAACTTGCTAATTGTTTATTTGCAGTCAAAACATTGTAAAAGAATGTCTTCATTTATAAAAAGGTTTTAAAAATTTTAACGAAGATAAATAGAAAATTTCAAGTCAGACTAAGAGAGCTCAAAATGTTTGATATATAAAGTTACATGAGAGATCATAATAAATATTTTTTAAGCTTTCATAACCACTAAAATTTTGTATTTTTTGTTTTGTTTGGATTGGTTGGGTTTTATAGCATATCAACCATAGTAAGTTATTTAATGCTTAATCCTCTTTATACATATATATCAAATATATATGATTTGGTTTGGTTTTATGGTATACTAACCATTGTATGTTATTTAAAGCCAAATCCTGTTTATACATATATATCAAATATATGGAATAGGTTAGGTTGGGTTTTATGGCATATCAACCATTGTAGGTTATTTAATGCCAAATCCATTTTTATACAAATACTCAGTTCTGTTTCAAATAATTCAGTTTAGTGTGAGTACACAGTTTAATTGTCAAAAAAATTTCTATTCCAAGCTATTCAGTTTATTTAAACAGTTCTTATTCAACCAATTCATTTTAGTATAAGTACAGATTTTGATAACACACAGTTGATTTTCAAAACAGTTCTATATTAAACAATTCAGTTTAGCATAAGTACAGTTTCAATGCCAAAAATAATTCCATTTCAAACAATTCAGTTTAGCATAAGTGCACAGTTTAAATGAAAGTAATGATCAAAAACATTTCTATTTCAAGCTATTCAATTTAGTCAAACAGTTCTAATTGAAACAATTCAGTTTAGCATAAGTATGCAGTTTAGTTCTATTTAACACATAGATAGGGCCTTATTAAATGCTACCACTGGACCAGAGTGGACCTGGAAGCAATGGCAATGAAGGGGTACTCTGCATTCTGAAAAGCTCCAGCATCACTGGAACCTCACCATCAGATTGCTTAGTGCCATATCCAGGGTACTCATTGGGGGAGTTTTACCCTTCTGCAGAGATGTAGTCAGTGTATTCTACTGCCCTAGCTGACTGGGCAATGCACAGAGTTAAATGTAAAAACAGTTTTATTTCAGATAATTCAGTTTAGCATAAGTACGCAGTTTAGATGTCAAAACAGTTTTATTTCAAGCAGTTCAGTTTAGCATAAGTACACAGTTTAAATGCAAAAAGAGTAAACTCAAGAAACCACGGTTTAGTTTTATTTAACCCATACATAGGACCCTATCAGGTGCTACCACTTTGGGCCAGAGTGGACCTGGGAGCGATGGCAATGAAGGTGTGCTCTGCATCCCCCAAAGCTCCAGCATTACCGCAACCTCACCATCAGATTGTTTAGTGTCATATACAGGACACTCATAGGGGGTCTTACTCCTCTGCAATGGTGCAGTCAGTGTATTCTACAGCCCCAGCAGACTGGCCAATGGATGTGGCTGTTCACATTTCCTCAAGCACTGATATCCTTGGGAAAGCTATGAATCCAAATATTCTCCCTACAGTTATGGGTAAATAGTAGTGCAGACAGGACTCTTTATACTTGTACCACCCATGGCAGAAATTATGGAATCAGCAAACTTAGAGGATGTTTACTTGGGTTTAAATTTTTCTTTTATTTAGGAGTACTTTTTATCTTTGTCGAAATAAAACATGACTGCCTTAAGTAAACAAACAAATCTTCCAAGTCATCCATGATATCTGGTTGTATATCATTTTAAGGATTAATAAGGGTGGCAATCATTACCTTATCGTAGTTAACTGGCTACTCATAACAAAAAAAAAAAAAAAATTTCCAAGAAGCGATGAGTCACTGATGCTGTCAGCCAACGGCTACCTAGGACCTGGTTGTTAGGGAACCAAATGGCTCCACATAGACTGTCTTTTAAAAATGATAAATTCGGTCGGTCTTTCAAAGGACAGTTCTCAGAACCTTGTAGCAGAAGGTATTTTGGTTTGGCGCGCAATTTAATTCGACGCATAATTTCACCCAATCAGGATGACCTATCCTATTCATCCCGGAACTTCTTTCCCAGGCAGCAGAAATTGGGTAAGCAGCAGCATGGACACATGAGGGAACCTATCTAATTTATGGATTCCTTGCGTCTAATATCTCTTAGACCAAGGAATCCCAGTTGAATATGAATTAGATACATTCTTTCCTCCACCACAGGAACAAGTTTATGTCACCCCCAAAATTGGCTATGTTGATGCGATGCCTTTATTCCGCTCTCGACACTTAGCTCTCAATTCACCTCTGGACCACTTTAATAGAGACCACGCACGCCTCTCCTCAAAAATCCACCAGACGCACAAAACTCACGGTGACTCCAAAGTTTATTTCCTCCAAAGGCAAACATGGCTTTCGCTAAACTACAGCGAACACAATCCCTCGCACGTCCCAAGATACGCTCTGTTTTCTCAACCCTATCATATCTCCATTTCGTCTCCTTACTCACTACGAGACTTGCAGCACAAACGCAAACTACATTTTCCATGCTGCAAATAAAAACTATTTCTATAAACACATTTCGACTATCGGCATCTTACTTCTTCATCCTCCTTTTATTTCGCACAACCTAGCGAGGAAACAACTTAACGTAAACACACAAACACGTTTCAACTCTCCCTCGCTAAAAGCTAAACTCAATAATAACAAACTTCTCACTCGCCTAAAATAACACAACGAACATTCTTCTCGCTAAAACCTCAACAATCAATGCACATGTGTAGATTGAAATCCTAATTGTCTAAATTTCTGAGATGAATCTTAATAATTTTTATCACTTAGAATATTCAGCCTGTTGCAGATTCAGTCTCAACTACAGGTTATAATAACAAAGAATACTTACTGTACTTTAATACTTGTAACCGTTTATGGTTAACAGAATTGGAACAGTCTACCTACCATGGATTAGACAATGGTTTCATTTTGAGGTTCTGTGTAGGCTTCCGGGTTCGACATGAAACACCTGAGGGAGGCTGAAGGACATATCAACCGAAATGTTGTGAGTATAACAATTAAGATGAGGTCAACAGTCCGAATATTATAAGAGATAAAAATTGAAATCCTAGATAATTTTTTCATTCCATCAATAGAAAATTATTTTTCAGGATGATAATGCATCTTTTCACAAAGTAAATGTAATCAAAGCTTTTCTTCAAGAAAGGCATAAAAAATCAATGGCAAGGATTGTGAATAGTCTAGATCTAAATCGATTTAAAACTTTATGGAATTATTTTTAAATTGTCGATGAGAAGGCTCCGTCTACCAAAGATCTATTAATTGTTATTCAGGAAAGTTGGAACTACTTTGATAAAGAATGTAGCTTTAAAATTACTGAAATACATGATTATGAGACTTAAGACGGACGTAAAAGCTTATAGGACTTTACACTCCTATAAATTATCTTGGGTGGTATGCCACTTGTTCCCACAAAGATGGCGGACGCTCACATATTCAGTCTCGGGAAACCATTGGCCAGGAGGACCACGTGACATGCTTAAAACTACGTCCGCGCGTAAATTTTAGTCCTGCGTTTGGAGCCTATTACAACACGCGTATTTTCTATAATACGCCGTCTTCAAACACCCTTTCTCTCTTCTACACAAATTCTTCGCAGCAGCAACACACTCCCTCCAGCGTGAACCAACAGGAGAGAAAAGCAACAACATGGATGGGCCTCGCAGACATTCAAAATATACATTGACTATGAGACGCTTTCCAGTCTCAGAGAAACTGCCCGTTTCTAATCATAAAAAAGGACATTTTAAATATATAATCCTTTTATAGCTTAGTTGTGTTAGACACACACACACACTCACACATGTACACACACTATTATTTTATTAGTAGAATTAGAAATATTTTTTATGTATCAATGTAAGTTTTATTATTATAGTATATAAATTTGTTTTTGTTCGTCGCCTTGCTTAAAATGTTCTTTTTGTCCGCGCCGTTTTACAACCCTTACTAGTTTCATTCGTTTCATATCTTTTACTCATTTGTTTCATTGGCTTCCTTCATTTACTACTTTATCCATCTGCCTATATTATGCCTATTCTACCTTAATTCTAAACACTCTATATCAAACTTCAACGTTAAATTATCGGAGACCAAAAATACTTTCACTCACTATCCTCCTACAAGCTCAAGGAGAGAGAGTAAAGTTGTGATTCTAATTTTTCGTCAAGGAATTCCATAATTTTTTCCACCACATTATGTTATTCCATATTTCTTCTTCGTGGTTTGGAAAAAATAATACAATTAATTTTAATAATTCAATCTAGTTTGTTTAAAATATGTTTCATGACGCAAAAATGTTCCGCGATTAAATAAAAAAATGTTTTGCATCTTATCCATTATCAGTTTATCAACCGCTAAATAAATTTTAAAAAACATGAAGTTAAAATCCGCTAAGTGTGCCAATTCTATCATTTTTATCGGGTGTCGTAATGAAATAAAAAGTGATAAAAAAAATTAAGTGTCACAGAAAACACTTGCATGATGCAAGCGTGTCGGAGGAAGGTGATTGTGTGTGTGTGTGTGTGTGTGTGTGTGTGTGTGTGTGTGTGTGTGTGTGTTTGTCAAGAAAATTAAATCAGCTCTACTTGTAGACTTTTGGCAGACTCTCTCATGGCTAAAACTTATAGAATTTGTGTCTTTAGAACTCTTCTGTAAAAAAGTAAAAAGAAGTGTACAAAAAGGCAGAAGTTGAAGTACTTACTCAGTTAACCATTTAACATCGTCATTATAACAATTATTCCACGTCTGGGTTATTAAAGTTATTGGATAAAGTCAACCCATTGACTTGATACACACATTTGCCATGAATTAAATATAAATGAATTTCATGATTCAAGTTGGATATTCTCCATGCTCTTAGTAAGATGTTTCATTACATTAAGATGCCAGTTGAATATAGAGCACTTCAAAAGGCTTAGACGCTTATTATACTGAGTATATTAAATACGTCTTCGCTAATCTATGTGGACTGTATTGACTTAATCCCAAAACAATCAAGTATGAATTTGTTATATATATATATATATATATATATATATATATATATTTATATATATATTTATATGTATGTTAATAAAAATTTAATTTTCTTCAAAACCAAAGATAGCATCATTAAATTTTTTTTCGAGTAGAACATTATCAAATTAAAATGGATATTATTAGTTATTTTTCATAACCAAACACTGTTTATCGCTCTTTCCATATATACATACATATATATATATATATATATATACATGCTCTCACACGCGAAGTTGGGCTGAAAAGTTCCTATGATAATGTCATATCTGGATTTGACGAATTTTTGACCAATGGGATCCAAGCACTACAACACTGATAGAAGAAGTATATGGACTGCAAAAGAGACTGTTAAAAAATAAACTTCATTTGGTCATTCCATGAAAGTAACTTGGTCAGCTTATGAAATTTTCAGCCAATCCTTATATATATATATATATGAGTGTGTGTGTGAGTAGATAAAATTCATTTGCTTGCATACACACACATACGTTTTATCATTTTTGTGGAACATTTTATCATCTGAACAGGTGTTATTAGACACAATTTATTACCAAACTCTAAAATATTAAAACTCAGTACTCAAGAAAAGAATTTTAGTGTTTCGAGAAATGGTTATATTTCTCTAACACTATATATTATAGGCAACACAAATGAATAACGAAACTTCTTTTTAACAACACAACAAAGAAAGGTTTATTTTAGTAGCCGGCGTAAAGGAGTGAGAGTGAGAAAGTGTCTCTTTTGCGTCGCTGGTCAGTATGTTGGTCCTTGGTTCGTAGGAAGCGTGTTTGAAGCTAACAGCAGCGGGTGTCGCTGGTCAGTATGTTGGTCCTTGGTTTGTAGGAAGCGTGTTTGAAGCTAGCAGCGAGCGAAGGGTTCCAAGTGGAATCAGTGGCAGTCATGTGAGAGAGATGTGTTTCTTCTGCAACCTCAGGGCTCTCTGACTTTGTCCGTTCTACAAAAAAGGGACTAGAAAAATAGTTCCTGAGAGGGAGAAGGAATTAATGCGCTCTGCCAGTTGATTGTGACCGACTCTCTTAACAGGGGCATTGATTCACGAAAGGAAATAGATCTGTGGCTGCTACAGAATAAATAAGCACACAGCTTCCAATTTTTATATATAAAGCTAATTTTCTTCTCAATCAAAGATATTAAGATTTTATCATTTTTGTAGGACATGATAAAATCCAAACGAACAATATAAGGTATTTTTCATAACCAAACATTGTATTTATATCTATATGTATGTAAATGTAAAATCAAAGTTTTCCTGCTGGCGCACACGCACACACACACATTATATATATATATATATATATATATAGTACTGCTCTTATGTATTTGAACAAATCGATATTTTCCTTCTATTCATTTGGTTTTGAAAGTTAAGAACACGAATATTGGCGAATATATATATATATATATATATATATATATATATATATATATATTGTGTGTGTGTGTGTGTGTGTGAGTGTATCAATCGATGTTCTAAGCACGTAAATGGCTTCGATCTGACAAAGAAAAGAAGCTGAAGGTACCCAGCAAAAACAATTACCGACGCCGACTACGCCGATGACATAGCGATTCTGGCAAATACACCCAACCAAGCCGAAAAACAACTGCATAGTTTGGAATGAGCCGCCGCAGGCATTGGCCTCCATGTCAATGCACACAAAACTGAATATATATGCTATAATCAAACGGGCAACATTTCCACACAAGACGGAACCTCTCTGAAACTGGTAGACAAATTCACCTACCTAGGAAGCAGTGTGTCATCAACCGAAAAAGACATCGACACACGGCTAACGAAGGCATGGACAACTATCGCTAAGCTATCGATCATATGGAAATCAGACATGACCGATAAAAGGAAACGCAGTTTCTTCCCGGCAGCGGCCGTGTCGATAGTGCTGTATGGATGCACCACTTGGACGCTAACAAAACGGCTGGAGAAGAAGCTAGACGGCAATTACACTGTGGAGGTGCCCGTGGTGTAATGGTTATTGTCGTAGGAAATGGACACGGCGACTCGAGTTCAAATCCTGGACGAGAATGGTTGCATTTCACATTGCACTAATACCCTTGGGAAAGGTATGAATCCAATTATTCTCCCTCCAGCTATGGGTAAATAGTAGGACAGACTGGGTTCTTCAGCCTTGGCGAGGCAACTAGTCTAGGAGAAGGAAAACTCTGAATTCAAACCTGTTAAACTCCGCTTAAAAATTGACCTTGTGTCATATCCTGCCCGAGCGGAGGGGTTGGTAAATAGGATTACACAAGAATGCTGCGAGCAATATTGAACAAGTCCAGGCGGCAACACTCCACAAGACCCCAACTATACGGCCACCTGCCTCCCATCACGAAAACTATCCAAGTTAGACGAACCAGATATGCGGAACACTGCAGGAGAAGCAGGGAAGAGCTTATAATTGATGTACTCCTATGGACCCCCATATATGGCCGAGCAAAAGCAGGACGACCAACTCGAACATACATGCAGCAACTCTGTGAAGATATGGGATGTAGCCCCGAGGACCTGCCAAAAGTGATGAACAATAGGGAGGATTGGTGAGAGAGGGTCAGGGATATCTATGCTGGCGGCAAAACGTGATGATGATCATGATGATTACAAACAATTGACCCCTTCTTATAACATCTGAATTTTCCAAAGGCAAATCTACATTCGAAATATCCAAAATAATTGGAAGATATCCCTAAACTGTAAAAAGATTTTTTGCTATTCTTACGAAGGTACGTAAGAAGGTAGATAAGGGTCACTCGAGGGGTGTTTCCCGACGTTCTTTGTCACGAATGAAATGTGAAGCTGCAAATAACTCAAGCCTGATTAGTGGATCACTTTTTAGCAGCCTTTGGGAAGTAATAGTATCCAGAAGTACTCGCCCTAGTTTTCTGAAAAAGGTCAGGACACTAGTGAGATCAATAACAAAAGTACACATACAAATGTTTTGGAAATAGACAAAGGGAAACAGGGAGGTCGATTTCTCGAAAGATCCGTTCACAGATGAAAGTCGTGCCACACTTGATGGCTTTGATGATTGGAGCAAAGCTTGGGTCGTAAATGGATGATATCGTTATCAACGCTTAAGATCTCAACAAGGAGGAGGTAATATGATTTTGGCAAGTATTATTGGAGGTATTAAGTGGCTTTGGAAAGTTTGGTTGTTTTCCGTTTCGGTTTAGTTTATTATTAGGTTCAATGGGATGACTTTATAACATGAGGGCAGATGATATTACCATTTAGACATAAATGGCAGTTGATGCTGTGGAGTTCTGTTGCCTCTTGTTATATTAAAAGAAAGAAAATAAAATATGGAGGCGTTGATATTGATGGTTTCCAATCTTGTAGTTTAATGACTGCTTGAGAGGAAATTTTTCCTTGAGCCGTGAGTTAAAGAAGATAAGAAGATAGTTGTAAATGGCTGTGCGTTATGTGCATCGCTACAGTCAAGGCAATGCTGAATGTCTGAGCGGAATATGCGTCGCTGTAGAAGTAGCAAAAGTTAAGGACAGGAATTATTTAGTCACCCATAAATATGTGATCATGGTTGTTGTAGGAGAGAGGTATGAAAGTCTCCAGATAATGTTGCCCAGGAAGGAAGTAGCTGGATGTCTGAGCGTAATTACGCGTCGCTTTAGACAGCAAAAGTTAGAAGTGACATAAAAGTGTTCCTGTAAGTGGCGGATTACATGCATCTAATTCATGTTCAACTGGGAACCCTTGGTCTAAGAGAGTAAACTCAAGAGGTCCATAAATTAGACAGCTTTCCTCATGGTGTTGTGATTCTGTTGCTATGAAGGGAGCGGACAGAAAGTACGTCTGTCCTTCTCGAAAGGTTCTGAGGAAGAGATAGTTTGGCGGGCTTTTACCATTTTCATGTTGTCCGCGAAAATGGTCCGGGCTGAATAGGATAAGTTATCCTCATTGGGTGAAAATATGTGACGACCATGACGGTCAAATTAATTTACGCGCCAAACAAAAATACGAAGTTCTTTCTGCTACAACTTTGTAGTTTTTGGTATCTGACTCATTGCTTTCTCTTATTACCCCATTAACTTGTTCTTTTATGGTTGGCCGGAGCTGTAAATGAACTTAAAATCGAAAAAAGGCAAAGCCAAGGATACTTTAAAACTCAACTTTTATTCTAAAGGTCGACAATTTAAAGAAATTCTAAATGGATAAAATTTGAAATATAAAAGAAATTCAAAGAGTAAAATTTGATATGAAGAGAATGACACTAAAGCCAAATTTACTATTTAACTGGGTAATGTTTTTTTTTTTTGGAGGGGGGCTTTAGTGTGTAATTTTAAACGGTTAGTTCAAACGGTAAGTTCCGCGGCTTTCTTGTTCGGATACTTATTCGAAAAGTTAACAAAGACAAAAAAAAAGATTTTTAAAAGGAATTTTATGCAAAAGAAACAAGAAGGGGATAGAAAAGATAAAGTTTTGCAAATTTTAGTGCAATTTGCTGGAACTTATCTCAGAGAGAGTTCGGGAAACAAAGTTCTTTGAATTTGAGTATTTTTCATTTCTTTTTTGTTTTGTGGAAATTTTCGTGACCGTTTCAATAACACAAACAGATCGAATTACATACGTCCCTAGAAAAATTGCATCCGGGTACAGCCGGAAATGATGAAGCCTTATACAACCCTGACCTGCCATTACAGCTAAGAAAAGGGAATAAACGACATTTACATCATAATAGAGCTCCTTTGTCAAAAGTAACTCTATTAAAATAAAGTGGATTATCTTCCGAAGCCTATCTCTAGCTAAAGAAGAATTGTACTTCCACTCATATTTGTTAAAAGATCAACTTTACGCTTAGGCAGACCTCTTACACTGTCACTGCTCCTGCTGGATATCAACAGGTCTTTTTTCGACGGTTTGCGGCCCGCTGTTTTACAGCACCACAGAGCCTGTTCTGGATTTCGGTCCGGAGCGTGGCTATGCAAAAGGAACAATGGCAGACTTGGGGCCTTTTATTAGGCAGCTAGTTTCGACTAGGCTACCTTCGGGTGGGCGAGCTGCACTTTTGTCTCCTTTGTCACCCATGTACGGCACAAGACCGAGCGTCTAGTTTAAGCCGTAAACTGGCATACGTGCCCGGACCCACATTTGGTTCGTGAAACTGCTTGCCTCATCAGGCTCACATTGCACTAAGTGAGCCGATGAGCAGCACAGACCAGCAGGGTTCGAGTCTCGCCTCGCTCCCGACCTCCCCTCCCCTTTATCCCCACTTTAATCGGCCTTCGGGCTTTTGACCTTGTGTCAAGTCGTGTCTGGTGGGAGGCAGCGACAAATAAAAGCACCCCGGAGCCTGTTCTGCACTTCGGTCCGGAGCGAGGCTCTGCAAAAGGAACAATGGCAGACTTGGGGCCTTTTATTAGGCAGCTAGTTTCGACTAGGCTACCTTCGGGTGGGCGAGCTGCACTTTTGTCTCCTTTGTCACCCATGTACGACACAAGACCGAGCGTCTAGTTTAAGCCGTAAACTGGCATACGTGCCCGGACCCACATTTGGGTTCGTGAAACTGCTTGCCTCATCAGGCTCACATTGCACTAAGTGAGCCGATGAGCAGCACTGACCAGCAGGGTTCGAGTCTCGGCTCGTTCCCGACCTCCCCTCCCCTTTATCCCTTTAATCAGCCTTCGGGCTTTTGACCTTGTGTCAAGCCTTGTCTGCATTGGCAAATAAACGGCCCGCTGTTATACAGCAGCCCGGAGCCTGTTCTGAACTTCGGTTCAGAGCGTGGCTCCCAAAAGGAACAGTGGCAGACTTGAGGACGTAAGGCTCCCAGTTTTGCCTAGGCTACCTCCTCCGAGTAGGCGAGCTGCATTTTTGACTCCTTTCAACCAGCTTTGGCTCATCAGGCTCACATTGCACTAAGTAAGCCGATGAGCAAAATAGACCAGCAGGGTTCGAGCCTCGGCTCGTTCCCGAGCTCCCACTCTCTTTATCCCTACTTTTATCAGCCTTCGGGCTTTTGACTTTGTGTCATGCCTTGTCTGGTGGGAGACATTGGCAAATAAACGGCTCGCTTTTTACAGCGGGACTCTCTCCGGTGTCTGGGTCACATTTCAGCAGGTCATCTCAAGCCGAGCAGTTCGGTCGGGTGTGGCTCTGCGCGGGAGATACCTCTGGCCTTAGAGGGCCGTCCCCCCAGGCTTTAATCCTCCTCGGAGGGGTTAGGTGTATCGCCTGGCGCCTGAGGCGCCATCATAAGGGGAATGCCGACGGAGCCTGAAGCATCTTTTGAACTGACGGACGCATGTGGACTTTGGCCCTGCGACCAGACCCACCTAAAAACGGCCTTGTGCCACACTCGTACACTGGTGTTGCGTATGACAAATATTGGCTCGTTTTTTATGGCAAAGCTCTCAAGGCTGAATCCTACATCTCGTGTTCGCATTCGCCTTACTTCCGAGCCTGAATCCCACATCTCTTGGTCTCATTCGCCTTCCGTCACCTAGATATGCCAAAAAGTCTTTTTAAGGACCATTAGAGGTTTCCTTCTGTGGATTGGAGTATCTCTGACACTCCTTACGAACTTGTCAAAGCAGACAGCCCGGCGGCACACACGAAGGAGACTCTTAACCATTCGGTCGGTTCCTTTGTCCATTCATCTGCTTAACTGCGCTGCGCTAAAGCACGGGCTAGCTTTAGCTGTCGGTTCCCTTGTCCGTTTGCACGACTGCGCAAAGTTATACCTTGGCTACCATTCCCGATACGTCTGCACAGCTCGGGGCACGACAAAGCCCTAGCATCACCGATTCGCTGGCTCAACTTCTCATGTGCTAAGGCATGGCAAACCTTAGCCACGGTTACCCTGTCTGTTCACTTGGTCCGCAGATCTAAGGCATGGTCTTAGTCACCACACCCGCTCGACTCTACGCGACCAAGCTGTCAACACTAACTTCAACCACGATACGCTCCAGCAATGCGGCATCCAGTGCACGTACGACTCGCTGAACGGACGGCCCTAGCATTGCAGCATCTAGCCCACGTACGACTCGCTGTACGGGCAAGCAACCACATCGACCCCCCCCCCCGGTTAACCCAATATACTTCAAGAACCGGGACATCGATCTACCAACCTCGACCAACATTAGGTACTTGCCTCGAACGTCTAGCTGCACCTCCACGACTCGACCAACATCAGCTACCCGCATCGAACGTCTAGCTGCACCTCCACGACTCGACCAACATAGGCTACCCGCATCGAATGTCTAGCTGCACCTATCTACAACTTCTACCATACCAGCTACCGACACCAATCATCTAGCTGAAGACACAATACAACTATCACGAACTTTACATACGCCTTTGTAAATACGACAAATAAATTGTCATCTTTGTTATATTGTTACCTCGCCTTTATTCCCTTCATTGTCTTTGGCTGTCATTACTCGCACGCTTAACCTTATAAATCATTTGCGGGTTCGACGTGCTTATCGGCCCCGCAACAAAATGTTTCAGAGTTCATTTAATTCCAAATCTTCTTTAATGTTCTTTTTAGCAGAATTCTCGATTGAATTTTCTTTCAGTTGTTTATACTGGGTAGAATTTCAGTAGACGACTTTCGTTTAATTTTACTTTTATTTCTTGGGAAGCTTCTTGCCAGTTTAAAATGTTTTTCGGCTATTCAAGAAGCGAGTGACGAAACCCATCTGATGGCTAATTTTTCCTTCCTTCAGTTCGGTCCCCGAATTCGTTCTAAGTGTTCAATAGTAGTTGTAGACAAAAAGGAGGAGGTAGCTTTTTAGTGTCGTATTGTCTAGGATTACTTCTCCCTTTTCCACTCTGGCCAAATCAAGAATACACGTGGTCAACTAGATTTTTTTCTTAGAAATAATTTTTTATAAACTATTTCGTGGTGGGAACTTTCTTCCTGAGCCAGGAAAAGATGTGTGTCTAGTAGGAAGATGTAAAGAGAAAAGACTGAGTTTTTTTTTTTGGCGGCGGGAAGCCCGTCTTTTTAGGCATGCGCAGATCACGCTTCCTGTCAGAGGGAAATTATTATATTTTTAAATTTATTCTATTTTTTAATTGTTTATTCAATCCCACTGTATCATGATTGGTCAGTGGAGAGTGACTGACGGTACGAAAATAACTGGAGATGTTTGTATAGTCTTCCTCAAAGAACACCGGAAATCTTGGCAACAAAATGCAAAGAATCACTTTCAGGAGAACCTTCGTATTTAAGCAAGATAATGGTCCTTCGTATTGTTATATTCTGAGTTGTGGGCGAGAAATGCGTATGGTTGCAAAACAAAGAACGTATAGATACTCGCAATAACACAGTAATGATGTTATAGAAAATTTTTTATAAATAGATTAAGTACAGAGAGTAGAATGGAGAAATATGTTCACAGTTAAAGAATGAATTCAGTGGTAGTAGTTACAAAGTTCATGTACTGTACTTGTCTCGTGGTGAAGGGATAGTTACAAAGTTCTCGTGGTGAAGGGATGGTTTTCTTCGGAACTAGGGCAATGTTCTAAGCGGCGGCGATCGTTTGATGTATCGGATGACAGGCGCCGGACGGTGCGTAGAATTCTTTTACACGGGTCGTGTGAAGGAACAAGTCTGTCTGATGATTATTTGGTCCGTCTATCTATATATTTTCTGTAGGCTCAGAAACGGCAATTTTTGTGCCCCGCGGGAAGCGTTCCGATTGGATATTTATTAATGTATTTTTTTTTTTGTTAATTTATCGCAAACAGAAGTTCTGCGCGGAGCCCATGCGTGAGCGACTAACTTTTCATTTTGAGTTGAGAACTCGAAGTGTTAACTTCCGTTTTTTTTTTCTTTTCTTCTTTTCTTTCTTTTTGTTTTTTCAAATCAAGGCAAGATCTTGTCTTGTAACAGTATTCAGCACATAAAACTACGGAGTACACGCAGAAATGCTGAAGACTTTGGAAGATGAACTGGCCAGCCAATTCTCCTGACTTAAACCCAAATGAAAACTTGTGGAGAATTCTGAAGCGATGTGTTTATTAAAATGGGTGCCAATTTAGAAGTAATGATAACTTGTGGCAGGAAATAGTTAACGTATTACGTGAAATTACACCAGAGGAGATCCGAAAATAGACATTTTCTATTAACCTGTGCCTTTTCCTAGTCATTTTAAAAAGGGTCGCATACTAACCAAATTCACAAACATTTTTTTTTTTAACTCTGTGTACTTTTTATTTCGATTTAATTTCATATTAGTTACTGTATGTATCCATAAAAATCTCTAAATAAAGCAATTAAAGTGTTGCGGAGGCCAGATGAATATACCGGTCCCCGCAAAATTTTTGAAATATAAGTGATTGACAAAGAACTAGGCAAGAATAACAAAACAAGGATGTTGCTTCGAAAGGCCAAACTTTATTATGGCGAATCGTAAATCGGAAAAGCGTACGGCGAACAGTCGCCGCGGCCGGATGGTGATCGTTGGAGCAGAATCTAATCGCTGGGGCAGGTCTGGATAGCTGGCACAAGACTGGTAGTCGTTGGATAGGTGGTCGCTGGTGCAGGACTGGTTTCTGCTGATGCAGGAAGATAGTCGCTGGTTCAGGACTGGAAGCTGCTGGTATCTGCTGGTGCAGGAAAGTGGTCGCTGGTTCAGGACTGGTAGCTGTTGGTAGTTGCTGGTGCAGGAAAGGTGGACGCTAGAGCAGGGCTGGTAGCTGCTGGTGCAAAACTGGTAGCTGCTTGTGCAGGAAGGTGATCGCTGCTGAAGAAAGATGGTAGCTGCTGCAGGAAGGTGGTCGCCGGTACAGGACTGGTAGCTACTTCTGCAGGGAAGTGGTCACCGGTGAAGGAGTGGTAGTTGCTGCTGCAGAAAGGTGGTCGCCGGTGCAAGAAGGTAGCTTCTGTTGCCGTCTCAAAGGTTAGGCTTTCTGAATTAGTCCTGAAAAGGGCTGTTAGATTGAAAGGCTGGTAGTTGTGTCTGCTGCATTGTGCCGTCTCAGGAGGTATTTGGATATACTTTCTGAGTAGTTCTGAAAAGGGCTTTTAAGCTGAGAGGCTGGTAATGTTCCTGCGTCGTCTGCGGCTGGAATATCGACGTCGGCTTTAGGGGAAGACTTGAGCAGTCCTCATGGGCAACAGCAGCTGATTAGGCTTCGGTCGTAGAACGACCAGGGGAGAATCTGATTTCTCACACACCCTTGGCTGACGTCCAGCCAAACTGATTAGACCCGGTTTGATACCGCTGCTTTTATACCTACTGTGCGCTACTACGCTATGTGGTCTAAGTAGAATGACCTTGCTTATTATTACTATATAATAGTTAGAAACTTTATTTTACTTCGACCATGTGCTTTTTATTACTACCTTTTTTGGCCATCAGTTGAGGACTGTACTTAGAAAGACAGGCTGAATTTCATATTAAAGAAAAGGCACCCTGAGCGGAAGGATTTGGTTCCTTACACCTCGTTCCTAAATACTATAGGATACACATTTTTTCTAGTCTTAAAATAAGCAATAAAAACATACTTAAGAACATTCTAGAAATTTAGGATCAAAACCGCATTAGCATTTAAGTTACATTTTTATATTTTTCGACCAATCAGCTAAAAACATAGAATAGAACATTCTAGAAAAATAGGATTGGAAGTCAACTAACAGAAAATATTTAGGCTTTAAAATAAGTAAGTAAGTAAAGTTAGCGACCATAGTCGAGGGTGACCCGAAGGCTCCCTTTTCGATAGCTACTACACCAAGGTGTAGGGGAGGGCGCTACTCCATTCCCAGGATTGCTCCACTTTACCCTTGAACCGTACCTTATATTGCTGAGTGTTAAGCAAGGTGGTATCAAGTTCCATTTTTAAAGTCTTTGGTATGACTCGACCTGGGATTGAACCCAGGTCTCCCGGGCCATTGGCGAACACTCTAACCGCTGGGCCAATGTCCCGAGTAAAATACAAATCTGATTCGTCAATAAATGTCTACGCGCCAAAATTTTTGGACGATTCTTTGATCGACTATTACGGTATAAATAACACACAGTTAGGAAGCCATTCACTAAGACTAAACCACTAGCCATTAAGTCAGTAAAGCAGTAGCCGATACTCTGCCCGGCAAATTCCTTTTCTTCTACAGCCAAAGTTCATGACCTAGCTACAGATGGCTGCGAATCACGTTCAAAAGAAAAACACGACAAACTTTCTTTTATCAACGCGACATGCTGTCGCCACAATCATAAAACAAGACATGAACTTAATGTAAGTAAGAACGACTTATTTACTGACTTCGTTAACATACACACACCTTTAATCAAATTTATTTTCTTCTTGCCAAACTTTATTTTCCAAAAGGCCATTTACACATCATGTTTTTTATTTGCTTTCATATTCTGTTTTTTGCATATTAAGTTGTTTGTTGTTTAATGTTCGTTGTGTTCTATTCCATTTCTTTCACGCGATTGTAAAGTTTTGTGTTGTATTTGTGGAGGAAATAATATTGGGAGCAATATCCGTAAAGTACGGACGCACATCTACTGAAACAAACCAAAATAACATACAACCCCCACAATACTATTGGCTGACGACATCAGTGACTCACCCCTTCTTGGAAGCGGGGTTAGTTTGTTTGTTTTGTTTGGTTTATGAGTTGTTGGTTGATTACGATAAAAGTATTATGTCTTTATTACAACTCACTGATAATTTGTCACACTAATAATTTGTCACACTAATAATTTAAGTAAATTGGGTAAACGACCGTAACTTCTGTTCCTTTTAATATAACATTACAATTCTTACACAGTTGGTGTAAATACATGTTGTCATCATTCTCTGATAATTTCGTTAAATTCTAACCCGTAGTTTTTGGATAGGATGGGGAAAGTGTCACCTCATTAATAATTCGAAACGCAGTGTATATATATATATATATATATATGTTCATATATACTTATATACTTGTGAGTGTTTATATACATGTTTATGTGTATGTATATATATATGTGTGTGCGTGTGGGTATATATATATATATATATATACCGGAACATTATGGAACAATGACCAAGTTTTATTACATTCAACAAAACAAATTAGTACCGTTTTGTGATTTGGGGGCTGAATTTTAAGAAAATATTTTTTAATGAAATGAAATTCTTAAATGAAAAGGAAAACTGCTTCTTTTATAATCTTCTTCAGAATTGGTCACAGTTTAGCATCAACCTCGGGATATGAAAAAAAAAATTGGATAGAACAGGTGCCATAACAATAAAAATCAAAATGAAGATGATAATTTAAATCAAGATAATTTCTCATCTTTGAAATTCAGACAGAACATCTTTATTGTTCCCATCCGATCATTGCTTGTTGAAGTGTCTTTTTTTAAAATGATTTTTTTTATTTTTATAAACTAAGTTACCAAATTTAAAGATAAGAGAAAAACATCGGAAAAAGGTTCGAGGGTACAGCTGCTAAAATGTTGTGATTAAAACAACTAAGATAAAGATAATTGTTAAAACTGATGTAAATAATTAGAACATATCTCAGAAATTTAAATAGAAAAGTTTTTTGTCTATCAAAGAGAATCAATAGCATTGTAAGTGTCTCTTTTAGCCTAATTTTTTGTTGGATGATTTAGCTGTAGAAGTTGGTTTGTTAGTAGCGAGGGAAAGTTTGTTAGCGAGGAAGATGGGTGTAACGTATGTGTGTTTACGTTGTGTTGTTCCCTCGTTTAGTGCTGTTAGTCCCCTCGCTAAGTTGTAGGGGTAATTAAAGGTAGAATGAAGAAGAAGAAGTAAGATGGCGAGAGTCGAAATGGGCTTTTGTGAATAGGTTTTTATTTGCAGCATGGAATATTGGGTTTGCTTTTCGTGCTGCAAGACTCGTGAATGGTTGTTAGTATTGAGACGAAATTGAGTTATGAGAAGTTGAGATGGCAGCGTGTGTCGCTGGACGTGTGAGGGATTGTGTTTTTTGCATTTTTGACGAAAGACATGTTGCAGTTGTAGGAATTGAACTTTGGATGTCACCGTGAGTTTCGTGTCTGGTATTTGCGGAGAGTAGGCGTTATCTCCATGCGTGTCGAGAGCGGGATTACGCTCAGATCGACATAGCCAATTTTGGGGTGACATAAAGTTGCGCCTGTGCGAGGCATGTTGAATGCATCTAATTTATATTCAACTGGGATTCCTTATAAGGAATCCATAAATTAGATGGATTCCCTAGTGTGTCCATGTTGCTGCTGCTATACTAGAGCCGCAGTGAGGTGTCCGCACTGAGCGGCATTGTCCAGCTAAAAAGCATCGCTATTGAAGAACGGCCAATGTGACGTCTGCACAGGTCGGCGTTCTCCAGCCAAGGACGCTGGGTTTGGCAGCTTACTCGAGTTGTTAACCGGAAATGAAAGGTCCGGGCTGAATAGGATAAGTCATCCTGATTGGGTGAAATTAAGTGTCGAATTAAATTGCGCACCAAACCAAAATACGAAATTTTCCCCTTCTCTACACTCTAAATCAGCATCTTTCATCAAATCTAAAAATAGAATTACTCAGAAAACACAAGTGAGTGATTATTTCCTTGAATAATCAAGGGATTTAAGAAATAATTGTCTTCCTTTGGATTTGGAACAGTGTCTTTGGACCATGTGTTAATTCCATAATTCAAATTGAGTTCTTTATAATTCATTTTTCAGATGGTAAAGACGTATTTTTTCTCGTCTATTTGAAAAACTATCAAGACAAGCCTTTTTCTTCTCTGTTTATGGAAAAGATTTTGTCTGACGTCATCAGTGAAATATAAGGCTTACATGGCTTTACCCCACTAAAGAAGACAAGTAAGACTTTTTACCATTTTCATATCCTTCCTAGCCCCAACTGTTACCAAATACCGGAAACATCACCGATAACCTTTTAGAATGCACGTTACTACAAAGAGTATATAGAGAAATCGAGATGGCCTTTCAGTTTTAGGACAAACAAAAGAACTCATAGAATAAGATCATTAAATCATAATAAATTACTCCTGGTTTAATAATATTTTGCATAACAGAACAGAGATGCTAAATTCATTATAAAAGAACGGCTAAAAAACATTTAAAAAGATCACATCAATATGAAAAACCCATGAAAATAGATACTGCGTTGAAAAACCTAAACTGGAAATAACAACAAATTAGACAAACCAAAAGTACATTTTAATCCTCAACAATATTAGTCGCAAATTTCATGACACTAACTAAGTTTTATCCTCAAAGAAATTTAGAACTATTAAAGGATAATTGTATTTTTAGAAGTGATAAAACACCCTGAACTTAGAGACCATTTCAGCATCTTAGTATATTCGATCTTGATGCTGTGAAATTCTTCTGAATCATCAGGCAATCTTCACATCTGCATTCCTTGAGACTAATGGATTTTAAAAGGATGCCTTGGTTTTGTTTTTTTGGGTTTTTTCACTCCTGGCTTTGTGAAACATTGCCTGCAGACGGTAGCCATTACTGAGATGCTTGCTATGTTGTCATACAGAAAGAATTCACTGGTAAGCTGGAAATATGATATTTTTAAGCAGAATAATGGTGCTTCCTGTTATCCAACCAACACAGTATGTATCAATGAAACCTGGATTTGTATTGGATGGTTAACACATGCAGTTTCCTTAGTAACTGAGCGGATGAAATTGGTTCTGTTATATATATATATATATATATATATATATATATATATTACTTGCTGGTGTCTAAAGCAACAATGTCTCCAATTTCTTTTCTAGAATTTAGTGTTATTGTCAAAGGAATTATTTCTTTTCTGTTTTAACAGTTTGATGGATGGGCTAAGATTTTTAAACGTATCAGTTGATATAAATGTAGGTGGCCTATCAGTTAAAAGCATAGAGAATGGAATTGATGAATTCAATTAAAATCCCAGCTGCGATATTTTGCATTTGCTTCATATTAATGCCCTTTTATAAGGCATGAATCCACTTCTATTTACTAAGGGTAAATAGCAGGTTATTTTGAGACCTTTAAGGAAAATCCATCTTGAGTGGTCAGTAATAAGTCAAGTCAGGGATTGTTCATTGCAGCTGGTACCATTTAACCAAGTATAGTTTGATGCAATGTGGCGGGAGGGTGGGGTTCGTCATTTCATTGGTTATTAAGGTCTAAATAACGGCAGAAAGTTCCAAACGAAAACATACCTCTGATGGAGAGAGATACAGAGAGGAAAAACAACCAGGAATAATCCATGTGATCAAGAAAGTGACTGACTGATTTTAACAGCATGTCAACCTATCCAGGGTTATCTTATGCCGATAGGTCAAGGAATCATGTTCAAATTTACATTTTTTGTTTCTTTAGAGTTTGTTTTTTTTTCACACAGTCTTATCAAATACAAATAATTTTCAAACAGTTCTTCTTTGCCCATAGATGGGACACAAAAAGGTACTACTACTCCAGGTCAGAGTGGACCTGGGAGTAATGCCATTGAAGAGGTACTTCACACTCCCCTTGTATCCCCATCATCAGATGCAGTTAGAGTGTCTTACCCAGAACATCCTCTTTTTTGAGGGGTAGTCTAATCTCTTTTCAAGGGATAGTGTATTCTAAGCTCTGCCGACAGGGCTATTAGAAAGTAAA
Organism: Sepioteuthis lessoniana; assembly: GCA_963585895.1. Lineage (NCBI taxonomy): Eukaryota > Metazoa > Mollusca > Cephalopoda > Myopsida > Loliginidae > Sepioteuthis > Sepioteuthis lessoniana. The sequence goes on along the minus strand of OY757910.1, from coordinate 31,932,672 downwards.
GTTTTGAACCAACTTACATTGACGGGCATAGCACTAAGGAGTAAGGGATCGATAGATAAGCTAAACTAAGTAAAACCTGAATCCCCATGAGCAAGGTTAAAGGCATTATGAAATTATTTCTTATCACATTAGCTTTCCCCATGATATCTTCAGTTTGACAACTGTTCTAGCAAACCACTCATCATCACATGCTTGCTTTCACTGAAATACTAAAAGCCACTAGTTTATATAAGTTGAATAAGTTAACCTGGAGTACATAGTAACTTAGTTTTGACATAAACAAGTTTTCACATTTTGTATTTGCTTTTCTTTTAACATGAATAACAAAATAATGTTTCCTGTCTTTTTTATTTTCAAAGAACCATATGGAGAGTTATGGTAAATTTGGTCAGCACCATATGCAGGTGCCTGTGGTGTAGTGGTAATCGTCATAGAAAATGGACACGGCAACACGAGTTCAAATCCTGGAAGAGACTGAATGCATTTCACATAGTACTAATAACCTTGGAATAGGTATGAATCCAATTATTCTCCAGCCAGCTATGGGTAAATAGTAGGGCAGACCAGGTTCTTCAGCCTTGGTGACGCAACTAGTGTAGGAGAAGGAAAACTCTGAATTCAAACCAGTTAAACGCCGCTTAAAAATTGCCCTTGTGTCATATCCTGCCCGAGCAGAGGGGTTGGTAAATATGGTCATTCTGGAGCTTCGGGGAATGTGGAGTACCCCATCATTGTCATCGCTCACAAGTCCACTTTGGCCCAAAGTGGTAACACCTGATAGGGTCCTATCTATGAGTTAAGTAGAACTAAACTGTAATTACAAATTATTTGAAATTAACACTTTTTATTTTTAACTGTGTGTAAGCAAAAAACTGTGTACTTATGCTAAACGGAATTGTTTGAAATAGAACTGTTTTGACATTTAACTGTGTAAACACAACTGTACTTATGCTTAAATGAATTGTTTTGAAACTCATCGAAATGCCTTAATTTGGCATAAAATGACCTGAAAAGTGTTGATACGCCTTAAAAGAAAACAACCAACTAACCCACCAACCCCTTGGAAAAATATGAATCCAGTTATTCTCCTACAAGCTCTAGGGAGACAGTAGGGCAGACTAAGCTCTTCAACCTTGGTATGGTAACCAGAATAGGTGAAGGAAAACTCCGAATTCAAACCAGGCTATCCCTGCCCAGAACATGCTATACATGTAGCACCTCAGTGACCAAACCAGGTTATAGGATGTTTTTTATATAAATGTATTATCAAGATTAAGTTAAAATAAACTTAGTTTAATTTTGCGAAAGGCCAGAAGTATGGGACATTAATTCGACTTCCCACCAAGTCAGGTTTGACATGAAGTCATTTCATTGTGATGGAGGGTGAGCACACATAAATCTAAACATGTATGACGCTATCTACAAAAAGGCTCAGTCCTCCTCAGCATTCTCCTTAGTGGGGCCTCAAGTATCAAACAATAAACTCAGACCTGCTTTGTTTTGATATGGGGATGAGACCCTATAGATCAGCTGATTTACTTTAAACCCCCCACCCAATTTTTTTCCAGGTAAATATACATCAGTTTATGAAGATCTTCTATGGCTGAAGAAGTTATCTGTGATAAGGATATAGATGATGAAGGATAAGCGATTAATGATTTAAATATTTCTGATCAAAGTGTAATGTATTAATGTACCAATCAAACTAAAGTCATTCAAGATGCACAACATTCAAATGAAACTCTCTGGTAAATACATTCTATGATACTATTTCCATAGCTAACATCTCTTACAAATTTCCTCTAGTTAAGTAAAATCCTTGGAATGATCTTAAGTGTTAAGTTTGATTTTAGTAACAATATTGAGATTTATTGTTTTGTCATTATTTTTTAAACTTTCTGTTTTTCATTTTATTTTATTCTATTTTCTATCTGAGTTTGTTTGTGTTATTGCGTATTGTATTTGTGATTCTTTTTCAATCGGACACTTAGTATAGACATTAGAGACTGGGAACAAATGACAGGAAATTGATCCGCTTGAACAAAATGATCTATGAAAGCTGTAGAGACTTTGAAGCAGAGAATCGAATACTCCAGTTTGAAACAAGAATTTTAGAAGTGGAACTTAAACTTCATCCCTGACACTCTACCGCTTGAACATGTTTGTAACATCTGTAATAGGGTCTGTTTACCCACTTGCTTGTCATATTATATATCATGACAGCAAAAATTCACTTAACAAAATATTTCAGAAGCAACATACAGGGAACTCATGTCAATTCTGTGATAAAGTATGTGGGTCTGTAGCAGATTTGAGATGTCTTATGGGAGTGCATAGGGTCAATGTCAATGGAAAAGATAGCTAATTCATTTAACACACATGCAACAGAGCTTGCAAGGGCATAATTTGCCTGAGGAGTCACATGTACTTTCAAGAGTGCCCTCAGTGAATCAAAGAGATGACCTTCTTCAGTAAAGAAGAGGAGGACACTCTTTATATGTGTGAATGGGAAGAGTCAGTAGCATGTGTTATGGACACTATATATATATAGTATAGTGGTCAGTTGAAGACACTTAGATATCCAGAAATAATTTTTATTCAATGATAGAATATGCCACAAAGTTAATTTTTCTCTGCTTTTTTAAAAAATTTTTTATCAGATATCAAATCTTTTAAAAACTATCTTATGAACTTTCTAAAAGACTTTTCTGACAACGAAAACAACCTAAGATTGAAATTTGTTGAGAATGATAAAAAAAAAATGAATAATATATATAAATATATATTGGCATAATGGTAAGAGTGTTTGCCAATGGTTTGGGATACCAGGGATTAATCCCAGGTCAAGTCATATCAAAGACTCAAAAAAAATGGTACTTGATGCCCCCTTGCTTAACATTCAGCATTATAAGATACAGATCAAGAGCAAGTAGAGCAATCCAGGGAAGGAGTTGTGCCTTTCTCTCCACCTTGGTGTAGCAGCTATTGAAAAGGGAGCCTTTGCATTCCTCTTGACTATGGTCGGTCATCTTTATATATATATATATATATATATAAACTCCATAACATATTAACTGAACACTAAAACTCACAGTGGCCCAGAGTAGGGCAGTGAAGAACTTTGTAACATATCAAATAACAAAGACTAATTGAAGTAATACACTCAACAGGACAGACTGGTTGACACACTCTGAGAAAGAGAAAGGGAGAAGGAGAAAGAGAAATTTAACACAAAGCAGTGTTCTCTATATAAATCAAAACCTGAAAAAACATTCAGCAAACAAATATACATGAGTGAGTTTGAGTCTCATTGGGTGCCCCATTCATATGGCCTTGTGCTTCATATGTTCTCCAATGAAAGCAACAAGCTGGAAACATACACATATGTGAGAACGAAATGAATAATTCTTTAAAAAATACGAATCTCTACGTGGACCTATTCATTTTGAAACATTTTTTTTCTCTCTTTGGACCAACATCAACAAAAGAAAAAATTTATATATATATATATATATATATATATATATACACTCACACACACATGTATGAATTTTAAATACCATTTGTAGCATATGTGATTTGGTATTTTGAGGAGTTTGGTATAAGATTAACTAGTAAGAGTTGATAATGACAACATTTTTGTAGTCCAATTAAATAGAGATTTTTATTATTTTACTCTGAGTGAGGTTTTACTCCAGCTTTTTCTGTCGAGTCAGAGTGACAGCAAGTCTCCAGAACTTTTCTAAATATTCTAGTTGATCTCAATAGTGGATTCTCTTGATCCTTCTTGAACTTCAGTTTCTCCTGTCTTTTTTTTCCCAGCCCTTGGGCATCATTCCAAGTGCGTCAACCACAAGTGCTATTACTTTCACCTTCATGTTCCATTGCTTTTTCCATTTTCTGATAAGATCCAAGTATTTGCGTATTTTTTTCCATTTTCTTTTAGTTTCACAGTGGAACTGTAAAAGCAAAATCCACTTGATAGCAAGTTTTTTTTTTGTGTGTGTGTGTGTGTGCATGTGTGTGTGTGCGTGTGTGCGTGTTAATCAACCAAACGATGGAATTTGGTGATCAGTTTGTATTACAAAATCTCTGAGGATTTCATGGGTCTCATTTTCTAAGACAGATTCTGAGTTGTGAATATACCATTCATCACCATGGTCAAATTTTAATCTCTTGTAAAATTCCCAATGGATCATCTTTCCTACTCAGTCATGTCTGCTCTTGTATTCCTTTTGTGATAATAAAGTGAATACAACACATTATTATTATCATTATCATCATTATTTATTTGTAACTCAAGACTCTTCCTTATTTTTTTCCATGTTTATTTGTCAAACTAGTTAAAACCAGTAAGAGTATACATTTTATGAACAAATCTCTGTTCTTTGTGCTTTAGTGAACAAATACAACATTACTATTAGCTTTGCATATGTCTTCATTAGATACTCAGAAGTTTTAAGGGAGGATTTGCAAGAACTATAAACCAATGATATTTATTTTATTTACTTTAATAGAAAAATACTGGGGCAGTGATCTATTAGCAACACAGGTACAGTAATCAATGCTGAAGAAAAGAAGGGTTTGAATTTACAAAATTTCACTGAATGGGTTAATAAAATTTGGGTATGATTCAGAATGATTAATAATGTTTGAGTAATTAAAAAAATAGTTGTCAGAATGATTTTGTTCTCTGATTCAAGATTTAAAAATCCGAATATGGTCGACTGAATGTCTTTAGCTCTCTCAATTACTAATCTTTTAGATTTCAAAGTCCTCATGGTGTAATGGTTAAAGCGATGGACTGCGGAATCGTAGTTAGCGAGTTCGAACACCAGTCGCGCTATTACATTCACTTTCGAGCAAATACCCTTGGGAAAGGTATGAACCCCCTTATCCTTCCAGCCATGGGTTAAATAGTACACTACTGTTCTTCTAATAGAATGGCTTTGGCATTAAATAACCTACAAAGGTTGATTTGCCATTAAACAAAGAAACCAAACCAAACCTATAAATGCTGAAAAATTCATTGTCTGTTGAAGTCATATACAAAGTCTTGGAGAATGCTGAAAAATTGACCGAAAATACATTGTTTGAAGATACTGCCTAGGAAGATGTGGGTGGAGGTGTCCTCGAGGTGTAATGGTTAAAGTGATTGGCTGCAGAATCGTAGAATGCGAGTTCGTACTCCAGTCGCACTATTACGTTCACTTTCGGGCAAATACCCTTGGGAAAGGTATGAACCCCCTTATCCTTCCAGCCATGGGTTAAATAGTACCACTACTGTTCTTCTAGTAGAATGGCTTTGGCATTAAATAACCTACAAAGGTTGATTTGCCATTAAACAAAGAAACCAAACCAAACCTTTGTGATTACTCTTGTCTATAGAAAGTCTTTAGTATCTATGTTCGCTCAGTCAGAATTCATTGACTGTATCCCTCACAGAAGGAGGATACAGAACCACACAAAAATGGGGGTCCTGGATATGACACTAAATTGCATATAAGGGTGAAGCTCAAGTTCTGAAGTTCCTGAAAGTGTTACCATTACTCCAAGATCTTCTCCAACCAAGAATCCAATTTTAGGGTCAAATGGATATCTTTAATTCTATTCATATTTTTAGGAATTTTAGATGTAAAATTTCTTTCAAGAGGAGACCGAAAGGAAAACCATTTATCTCTGTCCATAAAATATCCTCATTATAAACGTACCATTCATATACCCCTTGTTTCACATAAAATTCATATATGTATATAGACCTACTAATTCTTGTTATTGTTGTTTGTTCCTTTTTTTGTGTGTTTAAATTTGTTATTTTGCATGTCTGCCAAAAGCCTAATAATTTGTATTATTTTTTTTATGTTCTTTTCTACTTTCATAAATACTTATTTTGTTGTATTAAGACAACTGTTAGCGACGACTATACCTCTAACCCTGTTTATTATAGAAGTAATTCTAGTTTAGAGCAAAACTGTTCTCTACAGAATAATTCACCAAATACTGGATCTGGATAATATAAATACCCATATTTAGATTTCATAAAGAAATACCATGGAGCCAATAGACAGTAAGATCAATTTATCAAGTTTATTTTTGAAGCTTTTTTTTTTTTACACATCAATAGACAGTGCAATTTCTGATGGCACATGTGAGATTGTGTTAGCAGGTTTAGAAAAGTTGTCAATTCTTTAAATGGTTAATTCCTTATTCTTGTTGTAGCCTAAAGCTATTCCTTATTTTTATTTACGATTTTTCTTTTTTTTTTAAGTGAGAGTCAATCAAAATGCTTCACTGTTGTATCACTGTGTCAACATGAATAAGCAGCCAAAAATTAGATGCACTACCCAACCTGGATGAAGTGAATTAAAATTCAGTTCTTTTTCAGCAATTCTACACTGTTCCAATTGTTCCAACATCCAGACTCACTGTCAAGAACCTTATTACAGTTAAGTGTACACTTTCAACATATACAGACAGAACTTTTCCCTAAAACTTATTATTTCTTGCTAAATAAAAGTTGGCTCTTAAGTTAACCACTTTTGCCTTTGTTCTCCTTGTCTTGGCTATTATTTATTTCAAACACTTGTAAGATCAATATATTAATCAAATCTGTAACTGTCTTTATTTCCATACATTTTACAAGGTTAGCATGGAATATCAGCCCTTATGCTGTGGACGGACACAAAAAGTCACAAGTAAGAAAGGAGATATTTTCATGAGGGACAAATTAGACAAGTAAAGCTAAAAATGACTAATCTTATCCTGAACTTGCTGAATGTTCTCTTACTATGACACAAGGCCATAATTATGGTGCATTCAATGTGGACTGAATTTGATTCTGTAGGGATCTGCTAAAATATATTACAAATGCTTTACAAGGAGACTTTATGATATTTAGTAACATTAGCTTAGTCTGTCAAAAGACTACAAGTATAGGGTACTCAGTGAAGACGAAAATCCCGACAGTGTATTCTACAGCCCTAGCTGACTGGGTGATCATATACCTGTTGGTTGGTTGTTTCGGTTTTATGGCATATTAACCTTTATAGGTTATTGAACGTCAAATCCATCTTTATGAAAATAGTTCTATTTCAAACAAATCAGTTTAGCATAAGTATGCAGTTTAAATGTAAGTACAGTTTAATTGTGAATAACATTTCTATTTCAAGCTATTCAGTTTAGTCAAAGAGTTCTAATTCTGCTAATTCAGTTTAGTATAAGTACAGATTTTGTTTACACACAGTTAAATGTCAAAACAGTTCTATATTAAACAATTCAGTTTAGTGTAAGTACAGTTTCAATGTCAAAAAACAGTTCCATTTCAAATGATTCAGTTTAGCATAAGCACACAGTTTAAATGTAAGTAGGTTTTAATTGTCAAAACCATTTCTATTTAAAGCTATTCAGTTTAGTCAAACAATTCAGTTTAGCATAAGTATGCCATTAGTTCTATTTAACCCATAGATAGGGCCCTATCAGGTGCTACCACGCCAGGCCAGAGTGGACCTGGGTGCAATGGCAATGAAGGGGTATCCGCATTCCCCAAAGCCCAAACATCACTGGAACCTCACCATCGGATTGTTTAGTGTCATATCCTGGACACTCATTGGGGGAGGTCTTACCCCTCTGCAGAGGTGCAGTCGGTGTATTCTACAGCCCCAGCCGACTGGGCAACATATACCTGTGTGCAAATAAATGATTACCATTAAAGAGAAATAGTTACATGAAAGCATATTATGATGGTTAAATGATTGGTATTAGATAGGAATACTCAAAACCATACAACTGTGTGTAAATTATTTGTATTTGATAGGAATACTTTATATCACATAACAGTGTGCAAAGAAACTCTTAAAAAGCAACAACAAAAATGTCATCATCATCATGTCATGCCGCTTGCACGGATATCCTTGACCCTCTCTCACCACTTTTGCCTATCGTTCTTTGCCTCTGGCTGGTCTTCAGGGCTACATCTTATATCCTCACATAGCTGCTGTATGTATGTTCGAGCTGGTCATCCTGCTTTTGCCTGGCCATATGTGGGTGTCCACAGGAGTACATCACTTATGAGCTCGTCTCTGCTTCTCCAGCAGTGTCCTGTATGTCTGGTTCATCTAACTTGGATAGTTTTCGTGATGGGAGGCAGGTGGCTGTACAGTTGGTGCTTTGTGGGATGTTGCGCCAGGACTTATTCAATATTGCTCGTAACATTCTTGTGTAATTGCCGTCTAGCTTCTTCTCCAGCTATTTTATTAGCGTCCAAGTGGTGCATCCATACAGCAGTATCGACACAACATAAGATAACCCCAGACAAGTTAAAATGAAATCAATCAATCATCACAGAAACACAAGAACTTTTCAAGACTCTTTGTGGTATATTTACACCTGATTTGTTAAATAAATGTGAGAAAAAATGGATCAAAACTTAAACCTTGAATTAAAAAAAATTTTAATCTTGAATTTAAATGAAGGCATGCACAACTGTATAATTTATTTTTGTATTGATGTCTACACATCCAGAATCCTTCGTATTGATGTCTACACATCCAGACATATGAAGCCAAACAGTTCAGTTAATGATGGGAACCATTGGATCACCTACAAGTAATAAAAAGGGATAAAGGCTCTTGCAGAATCAGCTACAATTTTTGATGAGCTGATACCAGAAGAATGGTGTTCTAGTGAGCCACAAATTCTGTGACTATACCCCTGACTTTTCCTCTCATCATGTCATTGTCTACAAAGCTACTGTGTGTGTGAGAGAGAAATACACAAATATATCTGATGTTCATCAAGTTTAACTTAATACAACACAAAAAGCTTGGATGGAAAGAATCTATTTGCTGGCCTTGAAAATCAGCATTTGAAACTTTGGCATTTACTTGTGTTTGAACACCAACCACTGGAGAATGTATAACTATTTAAACCTATGAAACAGAACATAATAGCAATTATACAATAGATAGTTTACTTTCTTTGTTTAATGCCATATCAACCTTTGTGAGTTATTTAATACCAAACCCATCCTAATTGAAGAACAGCAGTGATACTATTTAACCTGTGCCTAGAGGGATAGGGAGTTCATACGTTTCCCAAGAGTATTTGTCCGAAAGTGAACATAATAACACAGTCCACCACTTTAACCATTACAGCATGGAGACTTCCCAAATTATGCAATAGAGTTGATATCTCAATATTAAATTATTCATGATGTTTTTATAGTAATTATGATTCATCAGTCTAGTAAGAAAAAAAAAAAGACACCAAAATCTCTACATTTTTAATAAACTGAAAAACTGGCACTGTAGAAATATTCCGTCTGAAAGGTCAGTACCAATGTATCAATGTTGAAAATCTTCCTTGAACTATTTGCATGATAACATGTCAAATGAAAAGCATTTAATATCTAAAGAAACTTAGCGTAAAAGAATACATCAGCTGTTTATTTCGCTATTCTTTAATTGAGAAGCAATAGCAATAGTTTAACATATCTTTTGAAGAATCATCATCATGTCGTGCCATCAGCACTGATATCCCTGACCCTCTCTCACCACCCCTCCCTATCATCCATTGCTACATCTCGTATTGGCTCAGTGCTGCTGTATGTAGGTTCAAGCTGGTCATCCTGCCTTTGCTCGGCCATGTAAAGGGGTCCACAATAGTACATCATTTATGAGCTTGTCCCTACTTCCCCAGCAATGTCCCACATGTCTGGTTCATCTAATTTTGATAGTTTTCAGGATGGGTGGTAAGTAGCTGTATTGCTGCTGTTTTGTGGGGTACTGCCTCCAGGACTTGTTCAATATTGCTCACAGTATCTTGTTTAGTTGTCATCAAGTTTTTTCTCCATACATTTGGTTAGCGTCCATGTAGTGTATCCATATAGCAGTATCAACATGACTGCTGCTTGGAAGAAACTACATTTCATTTTATCGGTCAGGTTTGACTTCTGTATGACCGATAGCCTATCGATATCTGTCCATACCTTTGCTAAAAAGAAAAAAAAAATTATATCACATAAAAAAAAAATATATCACATTAGGGAGGAATTTTAATTAACAAATTCTCCAGTGTTTTAATTGCTTTGAGATTTTTTTTTTTTTCAATTTTTAGAATTCTAAAATGAAAACAAGTTATATAAGTGATCCATTCCTGGATTTAAATAATTCCTATTAGTTATTGCCCCTCTACTATCGCCTAGAAATAAGGAAGTATGAGGTACAGGTGAAAGTTCAGAGTTCACTTCTATTTTGCAATTCCTGTGAACAATAGAGGGGAAATGAAAAGATAAAGAAATACATAGATCTTGCCAGAGGGCAATAAAAGGGGTGGAAGATGAAAATGGTGATGATACAAATTGTAATAGGTGGCCTTGGAATGGTCCCAAAGTGCCAGTAAAAGACTGAGGGAACTGGAGAGCAGAGGAAGAATCAAGACCATACAGACCACAACAATTGAAATCAGCTAGAATTCTTAGAATTCTTGTAGAGTTAAGGGGACATTCTATTTTCAGATATTATTGAATAACTAGCAGTTAGTGCTGGTGGGAAAAACAACTCAAGGAATCAAACAATCAACAAGGTCACTGAAGAGTTTGGGAGACCTGAGACTTGTCATCATCATCATCATCATGTCGTGCCGCTAGCACGGACATCCCTGACCCTCTCTCGCCACTTTTCCCTATCATTCATCGCCTCTGGCAGGTCTTCAAGGCTTCATCCCGTATCCTTACATAGCTGCTGTATATATGTTCTTGCTGGTCATCCTGCTTTTACTCGGCCCTATGCGGGGGGTCCATAGGAGTACATCACTTATGAGCTCGTCTCTGCTTAGTCTCTCAGATTCCAGTGTAAAGTCCCCAATTTGAGCTGGTAGAAATAACTTGCAAGGAGTAAACTTATAAAAATAATACAGCCTGCAACACCACTGAGGCCTATTTGTTTTACTCAGAAAGTTTTATTGCTAATTTAAAGTTATTATATTATTGAATAGAACTCATTAAAATCTTTTTGCACATAGAAATAAAACTAGTTTATTCAACTAGTCAATTCTATATTTACCTCCAAATTACATCAAAGTGCAGGGTTAAAAAAAGACAAAACCAGGCACAGTGGGGTCACACTGTTTATAATAAATGATAAGACTTAATAATAATATACATTAATATTATAACATATAAACATTCATTTTGATTGCTGCATTTGAAATACTAAAATCCTTGGATCTGATTTAGAAAATTTATTTTTTTAAAAAGATTGTCAAGGGTTTACTTATTTATTGGTGATACTGTAATGTTCAATATCCATTTTGATTGGTTGGTTGGTTTTTATAGCATATCAACCATTGTAGGTTATTTAATGCCAAATCCTGTTTTTATATATATATATATATATATATATAGTTTATAAACAAAATGTTTCTAGGTAAGATTTTAAAACAAACCAAAGTTCATTTGTTTGCTCACTGTTAAATGATTTCAAGTATTCCAATCAAAACCTTACAATTCAATTTAACATCAGTCATTTGTTTGCTCAGAGTTAATTTAACTGTGTGCAAACAAATATCCATAGGATTTGTAAGTGAATAGTTTGTCAGAAGTTTTATTTAAAGAAATAAAGACCTAATTTGTTTCCAAGCGATTAAGTACTGCTATTGTTAGCACACAGTTAATTGGTCGCAAGTATTGCAATCTAGCTCTAATAATTCTATTTAATATCAATCATTTATTTGCTCAAAGTGAAGTGGTTACAAGTATTGCTATTTAACACAGATAATTCTATTCATAACTATTCATTTATTTATACAGTCAAATGGTTTCAAGTATTGCTATGAAATTCCGATAATTCAGTTTTTGCACACAGTTAAATGGTTTTAAACATTCCACACAATTTTGTTTACACACTGTTAAAAATTTTCAAATATTGCTATTTGACACAAATGATCCCATTTAACATCACTCATTTGTTTGCACACAGTTAAATTGTTTCACTTATTACTATGTAACACTAACAATTCAACTTAACATCTGTCATTTGTTTTCACAGATTTTCAGACAGTTCTATTTGACCCAGGGATGGGGCCCTTTCAGATCAAACCACTCCAGCTTAGGTTGGACCAAGGAGTAATGGCAATCAACAGGTACTGTTGTATAACCATGATACAACTATATGTATACATATACATGCGGAAACATAGTCAAAAATAATGATGAACTAACGCACTTCTTTAGAACCATATACCTCTCACACTTTATTCTCGAAAGGGTTGCGAAAGGGTTGATGTTGGTTATGTGCGAGAGGTGAGTTGAAGACGGAGACAGACTGCAACATATTTATCCCAAGTTCTTCTGTATTATAGCAGCACTTCTTCCTCATTCTGCTGGGCTGCTCAACCAGGGTCCTGAGGGCCCAAGCCCTCAGTCTGGCGCTGGCTCTCACAACGGCATCTTGTCCCCAACTGCGACGGGAACTCGAACTGTGACAGCAACTCAAACTGAACTCTGTCTGCTTCAAACTCCAACTAACTGACCAACTGTAGCACCCGGTTATATAATTGTTTGACGCCCACCTGCTTCCTGTAGCCGTCGCATCTGCACCGAATTCAACCCATCCACAGGTCAAGGTGATATTCTGATATCTTTGATTGGATGCACCTGTTTCTTGATCGACGGCTTGGTCGAAGATCAATATGTTACAGTACTTTACATTCACCAAAGTTCCTGGATTAGAGCTCCACCATCAGATCATTTAGTATCATATTCAGAACACTCGTTGATGATGGCAGAAGGATCTTACTTTTCTGCTGCGATTCAGTCAGTGTATTCTACAGCCCCTACTGACTGGGCTGTATCTATTTCAACTGTATAATGTTCCACCAGAAATATCAAAATCCTGCAATCTTTGCTTTTGAAGAAAATTAACTTTTAGAAATTGGTAGGGATTTATTTTGGGGTTTATTTATTCATAGATGTTACTTTACCAAATAAAATATTTTATATGTTGCTGGCATAACTAGAGAAGCCATTTAATAGAGTTAAATTACTTTATTCTGATTATATGCTAATTAAGGTTTGGTTCCTTTGTTTAATGGCATATCAACCTTTGTAAGTTATTTAATACCAAAGCCATTCTCCTAGAAGAACAGTAGTGGTACTATATAACGCATAGCTAGGAGGATAAGGAGGTTCATACCTTCCCCAAGGGTATTTGCCTAAAAGTGAATGTAATAGCGTGACTGGAGTATGAACTCACTTACTACGATTCCGCAGTCCATCGCTTTAACCATTACACCACGAGGACACCCCCCCATGCTAATTAAGAGGTGTCTTCTATAAAGAATTAATCAATAAATCTGTAACTTGACACAGAGTTATTAGAGTTTGGTTCCAAATAATGGCTAGTAATACTTGCTTTGATTGAATAATATTCCAATAGAAATAATAAAATCCTGGTATCTCTCATTTAGAAGAAAATTAACTTTATAAAAATTGTTAAGCATAAACTAATTTATGGGTGATACTGGGGAGAGTCACCATGGTGTAATGGCTAAAGTGCTGAACTATGGCCTTGAACAAAGCAAGTTTGATCTCCAGTCTTGCTACTACATTCACTTTCAAGCTAATGCCCTTGGGAAAGGTATGAACCCACTTATCCCATTAATTGTGGATAAAATAATATGACTATTTTTCTTCTTCAAGGATAGCTTTGGTATCAAATAACCCATGAAGGGTGAGATGACACAAAACAATGAAACAGCCCAGTTGGCTGGAACAGTAGAATACATCGACTGTATCTCTACCGAGGAGTATGACTCCTCCAACATGTGTCCTGGATATGACATTAAACACTTTGATGGTGAGGCTCCAGTAATACTGGATTTGGTTAGTTGGGTTTTATGGCATATCACCCTTTGTAGGTTATTTAATACCAAATCCATTTTTATACCAATCATCAATTCTATTTCAAACAATTCAGGTTACCATGTAAAAACAGTTTCATTTCAAACAATTCAGTTTAGCATAAGTATGCAGTTTGAATGTCAAAACTTCTATTTCAGTCAATTCAGTTTAGCATAAGTACACAGTTTAGTTCTATTTGACCCATAGATAGGACCCTATCAGGTTCTACCACTCTGGGTTTGAGTGGACCTAGGAACGATGGCAATGAAGGGGTACTCCACATTCCCCAAAACTTCAGCATTATTAGAGCCTCACTATCAGATTGTTTAGTTTTATATCCAGGACACTTGTTGCAGGGAATCTTATCCCTCTACAGAGATGCAGTTGGTGTATTCTACAGCCCCAGCTGACTGGGCAAAGTAATGCTGGAGCTTTCAGGAATGAGGTGTACCTTCATTACCATCATTCCCAGATCCACTCTGGTCCAGAGTGGTAACACCTGACAGAGTCCAATCTATGGTTCAAATAAAACTGACATTTAAACTGAGAGCAAACAAGTGATTTATGCTATATTGAATTGTTTGAAATAGAAGTGTTGGTCCATTTAACTGTGAATAAACAAATGACTGATGTTTAATTGAACTGTTGGTGATACATAACAGTGCTTGGAACCATTCAACTTTGTTGACATGCTAAATTGTATTGTTAGAAATAGAACTGTTTGATCATTTAACTGTGTGTTCTACAAAATGTGTTTACCAATCAAATATTTAATAAATATGTAAAAACAGGATTTGGTATTAAATAACCAACAATTGTTGATATGCCATTAAACCAAACCAAACTATGAGAATATACTTTACACATGACAAAATTTCCTGAAATAATGTACAAAAAATGTTATTCAGAAATAAAATTAGGTTTAATAATCTCACTCAATAAATAAGACAGAAAGAAGTGGATTTGATACATTTTTTTTAACTGAAGGTTTTAATATCACCCAAGATTTCTTGTGTACATTTAATTTTGATCTCTACAAGAAACTTTGGTTAATCTTCAGCTCAAAGTAATACAGATCTTTCCAATTCTGTTCACTAAAGTCAAAGTCTGAACTTAAGCCAAGATATTGATTTTTGATGACATTTCCCCATTTTCAATCAATCGAATCAATCCATTTCAATCACAATGACCAGAGACGATGAGTAGGAGGACTTTGTACTGATAACAATTTTATAATTTTCATTCTTGTCTACACTTTTCTTGAATTCAGAATCTGCAATGTATACACTAAAAAAAAATGTTAACAGGCAGAAGAAAAATGATTGAAAACAAACAAAAAATTGGTTAATAGAATAAAATAAAAATAAAAATTCAAAGAAAAATAATTTTTCTTTAAGAAAAAAGATTCTGCTCAGGTTTTTTTTTTTTCTTTTTTTTTTTTTTTTTTTACCCCAAACAGGAGTTTCTGTTTAGCATTGTGTTATTAGAGGATCATGTTTGGTTTCTTAAATGGCATATCAACCTTCATGGGCAATTAAATGCCAAAGCCATCCCGGTAGAAGAACAACAGTTATATAATTTACCCCAAAGCTGGGGGAATAAGAGGGTTTATATCTTTCCCCAGGGTATTTGTCCAAAAGTGAAAGTAACTGTGAAAGTGGAGTTTAAACTCACTTCAAGGCTGCAGTCCACTACTTTAGCCACAGAGACTCCCCTGGTGTTATTGGAATTGTTACCAGTTAATTGGTGATGGTTGGGGCTAGGGAGGATATTTAGTTACATTCCTACTCACCAAGAAGGGTGCCACAAGTTGTTTTGAACAAATCCAGGAAGCAACACCCTTCAAAGCAGCAGTTGTATGACCACTCACCTCTCATCTCACAAAGCATTCAAGGAGGACAGGTATTGCTAGAGAAGTAAGGATGAACACCTAAGCGGTGTTCTCCTATACAGATACACCAATAGTGGCCGACCACCAAAAAAGTTAGTCATCAGCTCTGTGCAGACACTGGATGCCATCCAGAGAACTTGCAAAGAGTGATGACTAATAGTAGGACAGACTGATTTCTTCAGCCTTGGTGAGGCAACTAGTCTAGGAGAAGGAAAACTCTGAATTCAAACCTGTTAAACACTGCTTGAAATTGACCTTGTGTCATATCCTGCCCGAGCGGAAGGTTGGTAAATAGGAATAGGGACGGATGGTGCAAGAGAGTCGAGGGAATTCATGCTCTTGGCATGTCTTGTTGATGATTCAAAATGATGCACTAGCATTAAATAAATGAAAGGTAAAACAAGCTCATATATACATTTGATAAATACATATAAAAAATGTAATACATACATATAAGTATTACAACCATACACAAACATCCCAACAGATGAAATGTGCACATCTTTTTTTATAGCATATCAACCATTTCATTCAAATACATTTAGGAAAGGAATAAATACATCTCTTCTCACGTGAACTATGAGTAAATAATAGGGTAGTCTGGGTTCTTTTGCCTTGCTATAGCAACTAGTCAAAGAGAAAGAAAACTGGTTGTGATACCGATACTAAATTGTACAGCATCTTTCCCTTCTCTTGAGCAGCATCAGTGTAATGACAGTAGATCTGCTGCATGGGCAACTACTGGTCTTCCATTGGACCTTCCTTAAACCTATGCCAAAATCCAGGCTTAAATCCAACCGGGGGTGGGTAACAAGACTGATAGAATACCGATTGAACAATTACTGAAAGTATTCTTCATTCTAATTCATTTTGCTTCTTATAAGTTTCCCAAAGTCATTCAACAGCTGAGGTTTAAAATAGTGAGAAGGACCCAAAACATTAACTTACGTTTTCATGAATAGTTATTCTGCCGATTCAACAAGACAACAGATGAGTTATGTTTCCTAACTCAAATGTTTAGCCATATCTAAAAATAAAAAAGACACACATGTCTTAACTTTTAGAAACTTTTCCGATTTTGCCCCCAAAATCTAATAGGTTTTGAATACAAGCTATCAATTGTTCTTGTCTGTAACAATCCAGAAGTCGAAAAAGACAGATGTTAGATGCTTTAGGCTGAACCAAAATATTAATCCTGAATTTCACGGTGATAATCAAATTTTATTCTCAAAAGATTGGTTGACTGTTTTGTTTTACGGCGTATCAACCCTTTTCGGGTCATTTAACGCATCTAAGAAAGAGATAAATTAACATTTATCAACATTTGCAAAACACTTCTGCCAGAAATAATTCTATAAAAATGGTATTAGTTATCTTCACTAGCCTATACCAGGCTAAAGAAGGACATATTTTCTATGCCCTTTTTTTATAGAAGAACTTTCTATTCACGTGGCGCAGTAGAAGTGGTATTGCCTTTCTTTCATATGAAAAAGGCTTCGGCGGCAAAAATTCAGAGGTGCCTGCGGACTTTCTCGAAACCTATGTATGGCACTAGACCTTGCTGTCTAGTTCAAGCCATAACCCAGCATACGTACCCGGACCCACATTTGGGTTCGTGAAACTGCTTGCCTCATCAGGCTCACATTGCACCAAGTGAGCCGATGAGCAGCATAGACCAGCAGGGTTCGAGTCTCGGCTCGTTCCCGACCTTCCCCTCCCCTTCATCCCCACTTTAATCGGCCTTCGGGCTTTTGACCTTGTGTCAAGTCCTGTCTGGTGGGAGGCAGCAACTAATAAACGGAGGTCTACGCGGATGCTTTCAGGGGCCACTCGGCTCCGCGATGTCAAATCCTACGTTATCGTGGTTGCATTCACCTCACCGCCACTTCTAGTGGCAGATTCAACCCCCTTTTTTTTCTACAAATCGCCTTGCTACAAGGCTGAATCCCACTTCTAGTGATACGTCAATGATTATAAGAAATTATTAAAATATGCAGAAACTTCCAGAGGTCTCTGACAGGAAAAAGGGACGACGCATGCGTAAAGAAAAAGGGACCTCCCGACAAAAGGAGGAAGCTCATTCTCTTTCCAGCACTGACCAGCGGAGTGGAAACACCTTGCTAACTCGTGGGACGCCACGCGTTCGTCTTTGGACAACGCGTTGGCTGGTCCTCTCATTAGTAGTGCTCGTTTCATTAACAATATGCCAAAATACAAAAGCTACGAAATGGACCAATCAAACTACCAACAAAAACACTGGACTTGGACAAACTCCCAAAGTGACTAACACCATGTTCAAGCTTTAAAAATAAAAAATGAGGACGCACATTTACCAAGAAACGATTAACGTATTTTTAAACACCTTGACTGGGGGATTCAACCATTTCAATTGTATTCAGGGAAAATTTCCCTCACCCATTGAATGGTTGTTGAACCTAGGAAATACAGGAAAAATAAAACAAAACGTCTTCGCCTCTTATCTGTGGCTGTCTTCTTTCGTATAATTCTTTTGTGGCCTTTCTTGTTCGAGGAGTTACATCAACGAGAAACGTGGGGTAAAATAGAATAACCTCAGAATGGAGTCAGATATCAAACGGCAACACACCTTGCCCCTGACCTACGCCTGACCCCCACAAGTACAAGTGCAGTTATTTGTTTACTCAGTTAAATGTAAAAAGTTAATTTCAAACAATTCAGTTTAGCGTAATTACACAGTTTAGTTCTATTTGACCCATAGATACGACCCGATCAGGTGCTACTACTCTGGGCCAGAGTGAACCTGGAAGCAATAGTACTGAATGGGTGCTTCGCATTCCCCAAAGTTCCAACATTACTGGAACCTCACCATCAGATGGTTTAGTGTCATATCCAGAAAAGTCGTTGGAGGAGTCTTATCCCTCTGCAGAGATGCAGTCGGTGTATTTTACTGCATCAGGTGACTGGGCCATCTTTAATTAATGTATTTGGATGAAAATCTAATTTGGTTACAAAGGATGAGGCATTAAATAAAAAGTTTGGGAAGTTCTGAATTAAGCCATGTCAGTATTTCGATTGTATGAATAGTTTTACTTCATATTATCCTTGTTTTTAATTCAAATTTTCTGTGTTCATGTTTTTCAAAAATTAAAAAAAAAAACAGTTGAACTCATGCAATATGAGCCAAGAACTGGTTGAAGAATGAGCGTGTCCGTTGGTTGTCTCTTAGGATGTCACAAAACAGTTTCAGATACTAATTCCCAACCCTCTGTAAGAGTCCTGCAATGATTCTAAGTTATATATCGTTACAGTCACCAAGTACCACCGAGTTCATATCTATGTGTAGCAGCCACAGATCTATTTCCTTTCGCAAATCAATGCCCCCGCCAAAAGATTCAGTCACTCACTGATCAATCAACTAGCAGAGCGCATTAATTCCTTCTTCCTCTAAAGAACTATTTTTTCTAGTCCCTTTTTTGGTGAGTCGATGGTCAGAGAGCCATGAGCCAGCAGCACAAACTGATCTTTCTCACATCACTGCTACTGATTCCACTTGGAACCCATCGCTGAAAAACACGCTGCTGCTAGCTTCACACACGCTTCCTACAAACCAAGGACCAACATACTGACCAGCGACACAAAAGGGATACTTTCTCACTCTCACTCCTTTACACCTGCTACTATAATAAACCTTTGTTTGTCATGTTGTTTAAAAGAAGTTTCGTTATTCCTTTGTGTTGCCAAATAATTTATAGTGTCAGAGAAATTAACCATTTCCCGAAACACTAAATATGCAATTCAAGCATGTTCTCTAACCGATAGCGACCACTCTTGATATAGAACTTGTTATAACATCTACATTGTTACGCGGCAAGAAAAAGTATAAAAGTATACAACGTTGAATGTGTCGAATGCGTGGATTACAAGCTCACCTGACGATCAACGACGAGAAACTCCGAGTCATAATTTCACTTTATTTTCTCAATTGTTAGTTTATATTATATTGCTCTGTCGCCCTATATTCTAACCAGAATTGCATGTCCTATTTTACTATTTTTTGACTCCAAGTTTACTGATTAGTATCTATGCAGAAAATAACTTATAGATATTCATTAAAGAATGTTCAGACATCTCAGTTAAAGATTCAAAAGGAAACTTTCTGAAAAGAAAGCGTTATTTTTCATTAAGATAAAAAGAAGAAGCAATGGAAAAATTTGGTATTATCACAAGAAAATGTCCACTAACAATCCAAGAACATAACGGTTTAAAAAAAAAAAAGACACGATGAAAATTTTGAAATGAATTCCAAAAGAAACCTGATAAAGATTATATATATATATATATATATATATATATATATATATATATATATTAGTTGTTTGATCAAAGTTGATTACAAAACAGTGTAAACAATTGTAAACGGAAGGAGATGGATTCCGTGATTTGTTTTCCCTACCGACTTTCCTCATCCCTTTCTTCGCTCTGTCTGTCTGTCGGAAAAAAAACAAAAAAGACGCCACTGCTACTGGAGTTGCTCCTTTTATGTAACAAAATAAGCATGCGAAACCTGTCTCGTCTCGCCAGAGACGAGACAGGTGTCCAATAAATTCCTCCTCCAAAAACGACCGAGTTTTTTTTTAAGTCGGCATTCTACACATGATACCCTGAAAGTTTCGTTCTTCTATTTTTTTGAAATAGCAAGTTAGATTCCAGGGTGACCAAGGCACTAGCCAGCTAAAAAAATGTTTTTTGCTCTTTCTCTTTTTCTTTCCCATAGTCCAGCCACAGTCTTTTCTTTCTTCTCACATACCATTTTCTAGTAGCCAGCACCAGCAACAACAGCCTCCTACAGCAATCCCCCATCTCTCCTCCTAGTTGCCTCAAGCAACAATGGAGGAAGTTACCATCACCCAGAAGGACCTTTTCGATAACGACAAAGCCCTCCCTAAAAATGGCAGAAGTGTACACCGTGTATATTTTCCCCTTGGTCCTTTACTGTTTGCCTGTACTTCTGCCTAAGAATCATCGGCTGGCACTGCAACGATCTCTCTCCAAATTACTTTGGAGAGGTCAAGGCCGATGGTCCGTAGACAGGTCTGTTGTCAACGTCCGCGTAATGAGGATCGAGGTATGCCTGATCTGGAGAACCACTGGTTCTCTGAAAGACTGGCTTACTTGGGCCGATCCTTGTCGAAGGACACAATATGGAGGCGAAAGGCGGGCGAGACTTTTCCTTGCCTTTAGTCGGACTCCAAGGCTGAAGGTTGACGTAAGCAGAAGGGCGAAGCATCGTTTGTCCTCGAATACTGTAAGGCTCTTCGCAACCTCTCAGGGTCCAGTGACCTTTCTCGGTCTCGAAAGGAACTGTATTGGGATCTAGTGGTGGGCTCCGCTTCGGATCCTCTCGTGGATTGGCTCGGTTGGTCGACGGAGGTAGTCCAGTCACATTCCAGTTGGGTGTCAGATTAGGGCTTCTTGAACAACTTCGAGGTCTTGCTCACCCAGCGGCTTGCAGGGAACGCGTTGCCCCTTTTCGGCTTGAATTACAAAGCAGGTCTAGTAGACATGCCCGACTGTCCTCGCTGCGGCTTAGAAGAAACGGCTGAGGAACCTTCTACTACTGCGAGTGACTTCACCCCTTTTGAAATCACGTCGGGGAGTGGACGGGTCGAATCGAACCCAAGCAGCTCGTGTTGCTCGACGTCAGTTACGTTGCAGACAACGTTTTACTTCGGTTTCGAGGTAAGAAGCGTGTGGTGTTTCTCTGTAGCTAGAATGTGGATTTGGATGATGCGAATGAAGGGATTGTATGACGGTGCAAACTTTTCTCATCGCGATCTGATTTTTTTTTTAGGCATCAGCTTAGAGTCAAAATTAGATCCGATAAAAAACGCTTGGACCTCATAACATTCGACAGAAGGTGGGTGCAAGCAACAAACATGGTCGTACAAAAGGGAGTAATGTTGAAGTCATCCTTTTCTCCTCTTCTTGTGCATGGCGACTACGGAAAGGATCTTTCTAAAGCCAACTTCCGCTAACTTTTACCTCCTTTTTCCCTAGTTAGCAGTATGTTGTGAGCCATTGTCCCAATAATTTAGCAACCAATTCTTTTGTGGGCTTGACAATCCTTTTCGTTTTTTGTCAACCACAAAGACCAACACTTTTTCAGTTAGTCTTGTCCAAGCTGCAACAAACTGAACAAAAGACCTTTCTCCCTCACGTAGTGGGATATGGACTTTGCCCGTTGGAGCGTCTCGTCGACACTGACCGCTACTTTTGAGGTTGCATCCCAGAGATCAGGAGAGCCCCACTTGTTTGTGTGTTCAGTGTATTTTTTGTCAGATTTACCCTTTCCTCGATCGTAGGGGTGGGGCACAAAAAACCCTAATAGCCGAGCCACTACTTCGGCCGGACATTAGGAGGGGAATTAAAAAAAGAAGCAAAAAAAAAAAAAAAATACCTACCTTACTGGTCTTTATTGGGAATCCTTTTTGAGATGAGGCTTCTTAATCTGAGTATTAATTTTATTGCAGACTTTTGTCCTCATCTTGGTAGCGTTTTTTTTTTGTTGTTCTTCTCACTATGTTTTGCCCAAATTTCACCTCTGGCCTTCTTCAGATGATTAACTGCGACTTTGGATAGGAATGCCGAGTCTTGTAACCGTTTCCCCAGTAATTACTGCTTTCCATAGTTGTTGTCTATCGCGCCATGTTTTCACCTCTGGCCGGCTTGGGTAGGAACTGAAACCGCTATTTTCTGACAATGCTCACCTGCAACCGTAGAGACTCAACGCCTCTATCTGCTGCACCACGGGCCCCGAAGGGCGATTAAGGTTGGATTTTTTGGTCTTATAAATCCAATTATTTGTTCTCCTTATCTGGTCTTCCATAGTCGGGTCCGTACCGAATTTGTAATTGTCTTTATTGGGAATCCTACCAAGATGAGGACAAAAGTCCGCAATAAAAGTAATGCTCAGATTAAGAAGCCTCATCTCAAAAAGGATTCCCAATAAAGACAATTACAAATTCGGTACGGACCCGACTCGGGAAGACCAGATAAGGAAAACAAATAATTGATCACCCTTCGGGGCCCGTGGCGCAGCAGATAGAGGCGTTGAGTCTCTACGGATGCAGGTGAGCATTGTCAGAAGATAGAGGTTTCAATTCCTACCCAAGCCGGCCAGAGGGTTACTTGGTCAAAACGTGGTGCGATAGACAACAACTATGGAAGGCAGTAATTAACGGGGATACGGTTACAAGACTCAGCATTCTTCTCCGAGGTTGTGGTTAATCACCCGAAGACGGCCAGAGGTGAAATTTGGCTGAAACATAGTGAGAAAAACAACAACAAAAAAAAAAAAAAACACCTACCAAGATGAGGACAAAAGTCCGCAATAAAATTTATACTGTAGAGAAGAGGAAAATCTCATATTTTGTTTTGGCGCGCTATTTAATTCAACACTGAATTTCACCCAATCAGGATGACAGATCTTATTCAGCCCGGACCTTCATTTCCGGCTAGCAAAACGGGTGAGCGGCCAAACACACTCTCTTCGGCTTGAGACGGCGACCAGAACGGACGTGTCTCCGGTCGCCCCTGCTTAGCGATGCTTTTTAGCTAAACAAGCCACCCAGTGTGGACATATCACTGTGGCTTTAACACTAGCAGCAGCAACATGGACACCTAGCTCTCCTTTCACCTCTGGTCGACATTAATGGAGATAACGCCTAATCTCCACAAATACCAGACACACAATACTACACGGTGGCCTTGAATACTTCCCTCACACGTCCAACGACACGCTGCCATTTCCAGCATCCCGCTAAACCATTTCGTCTCAAACATCCAACAAGCCTAACCACCACGAGTCTTACAGCACCAAGAACAAACCGCCTCAAAGCTGCTAATAAAGAACTTTCGTTATTGTGTGTTGTTAAAGCAAAGTCTCGTAATTCATTTCTAGTGCCTAAAATATATAGTGTTAGGGAAATTAATCAATTCCCTCAAAACAGCCATAATACCTACTTTCCTGTTTGTGTTGTGTGTGCCAGTTGGTTTGGTGGCATATCAAACATTGTAGATTATCTAATGCCAAATCCTCTTTATACATATAAATTAATTATATGATTTGTAAACACATGAGCTTGAGATCATTTTTGCTGCACACAGTTAAATGGTTTCAAATATTTTTATCAAACAGTAACAATTTAACAGCAGTCGTTTGTTTGCACACATTTAAATGGTTTCAATTACTGCTAACACAAATAATTCTATTCAATTTTAATCTTGTTTACAGACAGTAATATGGTTACAAATTTTGCTGTTTAACACTAATTAATCTATTATAACATCATTCAACGATTTGCACACTCTTAATGGTACCAAGTATTGTTGGGCTGTTCTCGTGATGTAATGGTTAAAGCGCTACACTATGGAATCGTTGTAAGAGTTCGAACTCTAGTCGCGCTATTACGTTCACTTTCAGACAAATACCCTTGGGAAAGGTATGAACCCCCTTATCACCCAAGCTACGGGTTGTAGTACCACTACTGTTCTTCAAGAAGGACGGCTTTGGTATTATATAACCCAAGAAGGTTATGTCAATAAAAAAACAAAAACAAGTATTAATATACAGGGTGGAACGATAAAATTGTCGCCCTAGAAAAGACGACATGATTCTATTTCCGTTAAATGAAAACCGGTTTTTTTTTGTTGCAGTCCATCTACTAGTTGGCCAGTTGTGTACAAATCCCAAGAGCAATAGGAGTCTTCTATCATGTTTGAAAGTGACACAATGTTCAACGAGCGAAATCGGAGATGCGCCGCTGTACAACTCATGCTCTCTACCGAGAGATATTTAAGTATATCTCTTCATGGGCCAACACTGACAAAATGACACTTTGACACAATGAAAAGTAGTCTGTATGCAGCTTATATAACAGAGTTAATTTATTTTCCCCTCAAAATAACTAAAAATATATACAATATATATAATTGGTACTCAGCTCCACCAACAGGACAAAACAGGACTTATAACCCATAGATTGTTGTTTTATCTACATGATGGAAAAAGCTGATAAACATGTATTCAAGTTTTATATTCCCACTTCAAGGAGGAGCTTGGTGTGTAACGGTTATCATCATAAGGAATGGACACAGAAAACAAAGTTCAAAATCCTGGACAAAGCTGTTTGCATTTCACATACACTTGAGAAAAGTATGAATATAATTATTCTCCTTCACCTATGAGTAAATAGTTGGACAGACTGAGCTCTTTAACCTTAGTATGGCAACCAGTCAAGGTTTGGTTTCTTTGTTTAATGGCATACCAACCTTCTTGGGTTATTTAATGCCAAATCCATCCTTATAGAAGAACAGTTGCGATGCCAAATAAACCCATAGCTTGTGGGGAAAAACTGGTTTTGGAGAAAGAAAAGGTTTAAATTCAAACCTGTTAAACTGCTTGAAAATTGACTTTGTGTTGCATCCAGCTTGAGTGAAGGAATTGAATAGATGGGTACATTAAATTTATTTTTTTTATTTACCAAGCCAACCATTTTGGAACAAGAAAGAATAAACTCTTGAAGCAATATTGATAGAGAAAAAATTATTCTAGAAGCAGAATAAAACAGTTAAGAGAATTCTGATACATTAAACTGGGAGCAAATCAAAACTTACCAACCAAGCTCTAATTATTTTTGACCAAAGAAACAAACAGTTTAGAATACTTATCATATCATTTTACTCTTTCTCTTATTCATTTGTCAATGCTTTTCAATGGTTCATGCCTCCAAATGGGCTTATTGACAACAGTAATTGTTCAGATGGCAATCATAGCCGAGGACTTCCTTTAAATCCTGCTATATAGACATCACATTCTTTGACTGAAGACCAGCATTTAATATAATTAGGGTTTGGATTGTGTTATTGTTTATTTCTTTAATGGCATATCAACTCATTATGGGTTATCTAATGCTAACATTTGATTCCTTTCTAAATGTTTGATTGTTGTCATGACTATTTATAGGTTTATTTTGGTTTATTTGTTCAATGTTTATTGGGAGAAGGATACAAAGTAATTATTTTTTAACTGGAATTTAGCCAGAAAGTAGTTGTCTCTGATATTTCTCTTTTAGAACAATTATTAGTGTAGACCAAAAATCTATTTTATTGTTGTGGATGCAAAGGAGAAAAAAAAACAGAATTAATCTTTAGAATAAAAGGAAAGCACTCATAATTGGAAAAAAAAACTTTTCCAGAACAAAAAATTGTATATGAGATAAAATTCCCTTTTTGAAGGATAAAAACAAAAAAAAATGTGGTTGGAAAAACTATACCAGCTCAAAATAATTACAATTAAAGTCCATATTGAAAGTTTAACAGTAACACAAGATCCATTATTTTAACTCTGTAGTTCTGCAAAGAGCTGCAAATCATTGGAAGGACACTTATAAGGATAAAATTCTATTGATTGGAGAAAACTGACTAATACTACAACAATGTAGATTAAGTATAAATTTAAAGTTATGGAGGTGCCCGTGGTGTAATGGTTATCACTGTAGGAAATGGACATGGTGACACAAGTTCGAATCCTGGATGAAAACTGACCAATACTACTACAATGTAGATTAAGTATAAATTTAAAGTTATCTATTATACATTTGTTATATAAATCTCTGTGTGTGTTCCCACCTTTTATCATTTTGTACTGGGTTTCGTAGTTTGTTTGTGTTTAGCGAGGAAGATGGATGTAACGTATGAGTGTTTACGTTGAGTTGTTTCCTCGCTTAGTGTTGTTAGTCCCCTTGCTAGGTTGTAGGGGTAAATAAAGGTAGAGTGATGAAGAAGAAGTAAGATGGCAAAGGTTGAAATGTGTTTAAGGATAAGGTTTTTATTTGCAGCATGGAATATTGGGTTTGCTTTTGGTTCTGCAAGACTCATGAAAGGTTGTGAGTATTTAGACGAAATGGTGTTATGAGAAGTTGAGATGGCAGTGTGTGTCGTCGGATGTGTGAGGGATTGTGTTCGTTGCATTTTGACGAAAGACATGTTGCAGTTGTAGGAATTGAACTTTGGATGACACCATGAGTTTCGTGTCTGGTATTTGGGGAGAGTATGCGTTATCTCCATTAAGGTGGACCAGAGGTGAATTGAGAGCTAGCGTGTCGAAAGCGGGATTACGCTCAGATCGACATAGCCAATTTTGGGGTGACACAAAGTTGTGCCTGTGCGAGACATGTTGAATGCATCTAATTTATATTCAACTGGGGTTCCTTGAAAGGAATCCATAAATTAGATGGGTTCCCTCGTGTATCCATGTTGCTGCTGCTGCTATTTTAGAGCCGCAGTGAGATGTCTGCACTGGGTGGCGTTGTCCAGCTAAAAAGCATCGCTATTGAAGAACGGGCAATGGAACGTCTGCACTGGTCGGCGTTCTCCAGCCAAAGAGACTGTGTTTGGCAGCTTATCTGATTTGCTAGCCGGAAATGAAGGTCCGGGCTGAATAGGATAAGTCATCCTGATTGGGTGAAATTAAGTGTTGAATTAAATTTGCGCACCAAACCAAAATACGGAATTTTCTCCTTCTCTACAATTTAGAACAAAGCAGTCAACATTTTTTAATATCTAATAAGACTTCAAGGTGATTAACGTATCAATGTTTCTTATATTTATAAACAAATTTATCAAATTAATGGGGATATGATAAATAATTATGCAGTGTTATTCATTTTTAATTTGACTTTTCGTTTTTTTTATAAGTAGATAATCATAAGCTCTTAAATTATTTCTTATTCGTTCTTGCCCAGTCGGCTGGGGCTGTAGAATACACCGACTGCACCTCTGCAGAGAGGTAAGACCTCCCCCCAACGAGTGTCCTGGATATGACACTAAACAATCTGATGGTGAGGTTCTAGCAGTGCTGGAGCTTTGGGGAATGCGGAGTACCCCTTCATTGCCTTTGCTCCCAGGTTCACTCTGGCCCGCAGTGGTAGCACCTGATAGGGCCCTATCTATGGGTTAAATAGAACTAACAGCAAACTTATGCTAAAATGAATTGTTTGAGTAAACTGAATAGCTTGAAATAGAAATGTTTATCACAATTAAAACGTACTTACATTTAAACTACGTGCTTATGCTTAACTGAATTATTTCAAATAGAACTGTTTTTTGACATTAAAACTGTATTTACACTTAACTGAATTGTTACATATACCTGCTTGAATAGTTTAAAATGGAAATGTTTTTGACAATTAAACTGTGTACTTATGCTAAACTGAATTGTTTTAAATAGAACATAAAAATGGATTTGGCATTAAATAACCTACAAAGGTTGACATGCCATAAAACCCAACAAACCAAACCAAACATTATTCGTTCATTTAGCCATAACTTAGTAATAAGAAAAAAACTTTTGTTGCATTTACATTTATCATATGTAATAGAATGTTTGAAATAAATAAAACCAAATAACATCCATCTTGAGTTTATAATTTTCTCTTAGAGAATAAAACAGTCAGCATTTTTAGTTTTTCCCCCTACTTCTATTCTATGAGGATCATTAAATAAGTTTCCAGACTTTTTCGTATGGGCACTTTTATTGATAGTACATACATAAAACTCTAGTCCCCTTCGAAGTAATCTCCTCCGGCTGCAATGCACTTGTTGTACCGCTCCAACAACTTCTGGAAGGCTCCATGGAAGTCCTCTTGTGTGAGCATGTCAATGGCTTTTGTCACAGCCTCTTTCATCTCCTCAATTGTCTCATAACGACAGCCTCTGAGCTTAGGGAATAACCAAAAGTCACAGGGAGCAAGGTCTGGACTATAGGGAGGCTGAGGAACTGTCTTGATGCCCATCTTGGTCAAATAGTCTGTGACAAGGATGGAGTTTTGGACTGGTGCATTGTCCTAGTGGAAATGCCACTGACCCAATTTCAAGAGTGCTGGCCTCTTCTGGCTGAATCACTTCCTGAACTCCCTTAAAACCTCAATATAGTAACCCTAAGCCTAACCCTTACCCTTTGGCCAATCAACTCTGGTATATTGACTTCCTTACTCCTCCTACACCTCCCATCATCCCTCACAGACTCACTGCCTTCCTTGAATCTCTTATGCCACTCAAAAACTAATGCTCGATTCATGCAAGATGGTCAAAAAGCAGTCTGAAGCATTCCATACATTTCTGTGGTATTTTTTCCAAGTTTTAAATCAGAATTTTATTGTATATTGTTCTTCTAAAGTGTCCTCACGTCCAGATTGCATTTTTGAAATTCACCAGCAGTGACAATCAGGCTTTAATAGGGGGCATTCCAATTGCTGCTGTAGCAGTTCAGTTGAAGCTGAAATCATAAAAATTGGTCAGTCATCTCATAAGATGTATAGCAATAACATAGTGAATTTTTAAGAGTCTATGACAATCTTAAATGCCTGTACAAAAAAAGTCTGGAAACTTATTGAAGGCACCAGACATTCATTAACTTTTCATTGTGTCCCTCATTTACTATCATCTTCATCATCAAGATATGCTGACAGTATAGATTCCCTTGACACTCTCTCATCTTTCATCCCTATCAGTCATCACTCTTATCTTGTTCATCTTACTTGGATGGTTGGTGAGATCAAAGGTGATATCAATGGTCGTAAAGCTAGTGTTCTGTAGGGTGCTGCTTCCAGTATTCATTGAAAACAGCATGAAAAATTCTTGTGAGGTTCCATCTAGCTTTTTCTTCTGGCTTTTCAATGGTTCAGTCAAACAGCAGGACTGACACGGCTTCAGCTTGGAAGAATTCCCATTTTATTTTACCAGAAAAATTTCCATATGGTCTTTAAGCTGTTAACAGCGGTCCATGCCTGCCTTTTCTATGTTGACATCACTTGTTCAGTACGAATCAGAAGAATGGTAACATATAATTTGCAAAGCAATTTTTTAAAGCTGTAATTGTACTGTGTTATTTATTTTCAATCTGATTTTTATTTTAAATCCTCATATATAAGTAATTCTTATAAGTAAGTTTTATAATAAAGACAGTGATTGGTTGATTGGGTTTTATGGCATATCAATCTTAGTAGGCTATTTAACGCCAAATCCAGTTCATGCATATATTAATTATATATGATTTATAAGTAAGTACAGTAAAATGATTAAACAGTTTTATTTCTAACAATTCAATTAGTCACAAGGCTATAAAGTTAAATGTTGTACATTTTCTTTTTTAAGGAGTGGAATTATATTGTAAATTGAATTACCATGACCAGAAAATGCCTGTGCGCGACATACAGAACCACCGGACAGCTGTCGACTTTACTAAGTTTCATCAGCAGAGTATGATCTCCCCCACTGGAGACTGAACCAGCGTCTACAAAATAGAGAGCTAAAACTCTACCAATGAGCCAACGGTCCACATCGCTCGCAAGCGATGCCAAATCAACAAGTCCAAGTTAAATGTTTTCAAATATTGCTATTTAACTCTAACAATTCAATTAAATTAAGCACCAGTCATTTGTTTACACACAGTTAAATTTAAAACAGTTCTATTTCTAAAAATTCAATTTAGCATAAGTTAACAAAGTTAAATTGTTCCTAGTATTCCTAAGTATCACTAACATTTTAATTGAAACTCAGTCATTTGTTTAAACACAGTTAAATTTAAAAACAGTTCTATTTCTTACTATTCAATTTAATGCAAGTCATTTGTTTACTCTCAGTTTAAATGTCAAACAGTTCTATTTGACCCATAGATAGGACCCTATCAGGTGCTACCATTCTGAGTCTGAATGGACCAAGGGGCAATGACAATGGAGAGGTACATCACACTCCCCAAAACTTCAATGCTGGAACCTCACCATCAGATGATGTCATATCCAGGATACTCGATTGGGTAAAGGGGGTCTTACTCCTCTGTAGAGATGCAATCAGTGTATTCTATGGTCCCAACCCACTTGGCTCAAAAGTCATTGGGATATAATCATAGAAAGAAATAATCATAATTTCTTAACTCTGCTTTCTAATCATTTATTTAGCCATAACGCAGCAATCAGATAAAATCTTGGTATGTTTACATCTATCACAACATTATCAGAACAAAAGGAAAAAGCAAAGTTTTGGACTCTCACTATATATATATATATATATATATATATATATATATATATATTTACCAATCCCTCCACTCGGGCAGGATATGACACAAGGTCATTTTTTAAGCGGAGTTTAACAGGTTTGAATTCAGAGTTTTCCCGCTCTTAGACTAGTTGCCTCACCAAGGCTGAAGAACCTAGTCTGCCCTACTATTTACCTATAGCTGGAGGGAGAATAATTGGATTCATAACTTTCCCAAGGGTATTAGTGCTATGTGAAATGCAATCAGTCTCATCCAGGATTTGAACTCATGTCGCCATGTCCATTTCCTACGATGATAATCATTACACCATGGGCATTTCAAAAATAAAATGGATCACTGTATATATATATATATATATATATTTATACTCACAGTGAGAGTCCAAAAATTTTATATATATATATATATATATATATATTCATTTTAGTCTATATCAAGTAAAATATCAACCTATATCCAAAATGGGAAAAATAAGTGGATTTAGCATAATACAAAAAAGAAACAAATAAATAGACTTTTTTTTTTAAATATTGTGTATACAGAAATCTTAAAGAGAACTTTTATTATAACTTAATTTTCTCTGTCCGCAATAAGGATAGTTGGCTAATATATATAAATATAATGCTATATATATAATATGCAAATAAATATATATATATATATATATATATATATATATATATATATATATATATATATATATATATATATTGTAGGTTCATGATCTGTTTTCAATTGCTCAAATAATTATGACATCATCCATTAAAGACAAGCTCCTGGGGTCAAGGATACAATTTTATGTCTCACGGGAAACAACTTCTTGATTTTTTAAATTTCACAGTGTTTGCTCTGGTGCTTAATGTCTATATCAAACTAGAGTGTTACAATAAAAAGCAAAAATAGTTGAGTGCTGAAGGACTGAAAGTGTAATAATGAAAATCCTTTATCTAAGAAAAATATAATCTTGAATTTCGAAAATAAGATGGATCACTCAATTCCAGCCCAGAAGACCCAAGTGAAAGTAAAAGAAAACATTAAATAGAAAAAAAAAATGATAAATACCTGCATCTTGCCAGAGAGCTGAAAATTTTAAAGAAACAAGAAGAGAATGATACCAGTTATAGTTGGAGCCCTTACAACAATCCAGAAGAACCAGGATAAAAATATGGGACTATCTGGAAATCTATCATCTCTCACTTCTGGCAGGTCTTCTAGACTACATCCTATGTCCGTACAGAGCTATTGTAGAAAGGTTCTAGAAGATCATCAAATACTTGCACTTCTGTATGAAGGGGTCGATTGGAGAATGTTGCTTATGAGTTTGTCTTTACTTCTGCCATCTTCCACATGTCTTGTTTATCTTATTTGGATGGTTTTGGAGATGGGAAGTAGGAGACTGTACAACTGTCTTTTAATGGGATGTAGCTTCCAGGGTTTGTTCAGTACTCATAGCTTTCTTGTGCAATTCCCATCAAGCTTTTTCTTTAAATGCTTAGTCAGCATCCATGTAGTGCATCCATAAAATAAAACTGACACAACTGCTGCATGAATACTGAGAAGTGTCCTGGAGAAATGAGGAGATTTATTATCACATGGACTCCAAGTGCAGGCCACTGCCTAGTAGTTTTGCGAAGACTAACAAAGACTAAAATGATAATAAGGTGGTGTTTAATCAATTAGATAACAATATTGAAAAGTAAAACATCTAAAAACAACAACTATGAAATAATGTTTGTTAAAATTTTCATGTAAAAAGGAACAATGAGATGCAGTATGATTATCTATCTATCTATCTATCTATTTCAGACTGTTTATATCTATCTATATAAGACTGTTCATATCTATCTCAGACTGGTTGATCCTGGCCAGCTAGGGCTGTAGAATTCACTGACTGCATCTCTGCAGAAGGGTAAGCCCCCTCAAAAAGTGTCCTGGATATGAAACTAAACAATCTGATAGTAAGGCTCCAGCCTTTGAGATTTGGAGAATGTAGAGTACCCCTTGATTGCAATTGCTCCCCGGTCCACTCTGGCCCTGAGTAGTAGCACCTGATTGGGTCCAATCTATGGGTCAAACAGAACTGTTCAACATTTAAACTGAGTGCAAACAAATGACTTACGCCATTTTGAAGTGTCAGAAATAGAACTCTTGGATCATTTAACTGATGTTTAATTGAATTGATAGTGATATATAGCAATACTTGGACCATTTAACTGTGTGCAAACGAATGAGTAATGTTGAAATAGAATTATAAGTGTTCGATAACAATAATTGAAACTATTTAATTGTGTAGAAACAACAGCAAAACTTGTGTGCAAACAAATTAGTTCTAACTCATTTAAAAATGAAATTACAGACAAACTAATCTCTTTCATATCATGTATATCCATTTAACTGTGAACAAAAAAATGATTAATAGTAAATAAAATTATACATATTAAGTAGCAATACTTGAAATCATTTAACTGTGCAAAAAAATGAACTCAGGTTCATTTAAAAATGTCATCAATGAAATGTGTTTACAAATCCTAAGTATTTAATATATATATATATATATACAAAGGGGATTTGGCATTAAATAATCTACAATGGTTGATATGCCATAAAACCAAACCAAACCAAATCATATATATCTAATATATATGTATAAAGAGGATTTGACATTAAATAACCTACAATGGTTGATATGCCATAAAACCAAACCAAACCAAATCATATATATTTGATATATATGTATAAAGAGAATTTGGTATTTAATAACCTACAATGGTTGATATACCATAAAACCCAACCAAACTAAATCATATATATCTAATATATATGTACAAAGAGGATTTGGCATTAAATAACCTACAATGGTTGATATGCCATAAAACCAAACCAAACCAATCAGTCTATCTAATTCTTTATCTACTTCCTTGTTTCTAAAATTCTCATATTTGTGTAGTTTGGTTTGGTTTGTTTGGTTTTATGGCAAATCAACCTTTGTAGGTTAACACCAAATCCATTTTTCTGTAAATAATCTGTTCTATTTAATACAATTCAGTTTAGCATAAGTACACAGTTTAATTGTCAAAAACATTTCCATTTCAAACTATTCAAATAGTTATATGTAACAATTCAGTTAAGTGTAAATACAGTTTTAATGTTGAAGTATGGTTTAATTGTCAAAAACTTTTTTTTTCAAGCTATTAAGTTTAATCAAACAATTCAGTTTAGCATAAGTATGCTGTTAGTTCTATTTAACCCATAGATAGGGTTAAATAGATCAGGTGCTACCACTCCGGGTCAGAGTGGACCTGGGAGCAATGGCAATGAAGGGGTACTCCGCATTTCCCAAAGCTCCAGCATCTCTGGAACCTCACCATCAGATTGTTTAGTGTCATATACAGGACACTCGTTGTAGTGGGGTTACCCCTCAGCAGAGGTGCAGTCAGTTTGCCAGCTGACTGGGCAAATATTTGTGTGCATAGATGTATGTAATTGTAACCCAACTGAAACTGCATCTTTAGCAAGATCTTTTGTTTGAGCAATGCTCTTAAAAATCTGCTAACTTAGAGAAAAAAAACTATTTTTTGTCCAATGATAAAATATCTGTTTGTACTGAAAAATTTTAATACTTCAAATTCTCAATATAATCCAGATAGAAACGAAATGCTAATTAAATTCCTTCACTCCTTTATAAATAAAAGCATCAATATCATTATGGACAGCAATGATATGGTAATTAAAATCCTTCACTTCTTTCTAAAGAGAAACATCAATATTGTCATTGATTGTAGTTAAAATTGAAACTCAACAGTTACATGGTTTATCTGACAAAATTATCATAGCAAAAATGCTAAATCTAAAATGTAACAAGAATAGATCAAACCAAAATTAGTGTAGAGATATAATAATGTTAAAGTTGTAGTCAAGGGTGACCAGAAAGCTCCCTTTTCAATAGCTACTACAATAAGGTGTAGGGGAGGGCACTACTCCAGTCCCTGAATTGCTCCACTTTACCCTTGATCCTTACCTTATAATGCTGAATGTTAAGCAAGGCGGCATCAAGAACCATTTTTTAAGTCTTTGGTATGACTCAACCTGGGATCAAACCCTGGTCTCATGGACAACTGGTGAACTCTTCTCCCTTAAATAATTTGGATGCTTATTTGGGGGCATCATAGGTTGTCACATGACAGTCTAGAAACCTTTTCTTGAACTCTTTTTCTTCTGTTCTTTGAGTAACTGAGATATCTCTAACCCTGTTTGGGAATGCTATGTTACCTATACTTGTCTAGTAAGCCTTTCTCCATTTTGTACTCTTGTACAATGGAACAATATGTACATCATACAACTATTGGTCACATTTATATTTTCTTTTTTTTAATTTGGTTTGATTTGATTGTTTGGGTTTTATTGCATATCAACATTTGTAGGTTATTTAATGCCAAATCCATTTTTATACAAAAAACCATTCTATTACAAACAACAATAATAAAGCATAGATAGACTACGTCTTTATAAACAAGAAATGGAAAAATAGCGCAATGAATTGCGAGGCATACTCCTCTTTTGAGGGTGTGTCCTCCGATCACCAAATAGTCACGGCAAAAATACAACTAAGCCTATGAAAGAACACCACACATACAGCGACCACCAAACACTATGACTGGGCCCTTCTTAACAACAGGGATATTAGAGATAAATATATGTTAGAATTGAGAAACAGATTCTAGACACTACAGGAGAAGACAGAAAAACATACCCCAAATGATGAATATGAGAATTTCGTCAACACACATCTCGAGGCAGCAGCGAAATGTATTTCAACAAAAATGAGAACTAAATCTAGAGTCCCATGGGAAACATTTGCTGTTAGAGAAAAATGTGCAGACATGAAAACTACCTCCAAATGCAATAGGAAGAACCCAACAAACACAAATGCCCTAAAACTAAAAAAGGCACAAAATGAATTAGCAAGCATATATCTCAAAGAACAGACAGAATACATACAAAATCATAGATAAGATTAGAGACTCATTGGATGACAGGCAATCTAGGATAGTCTGGCAAAAGATAAATGAAGTGAGTAGAAGGAAGAGCACAGCCAAAGCTAAATTGAAAGCTACAAACCAACAAGAAAGAATAAAACTGTGGAAACAGCATTTCAAGAATCTACTAGGAAACTCACCGAAAGTTACACATGAACCAATCACTAGAATTATTAGTAAGCAATTGGACATTAAACTAGGACCATTAACTCAAGAAGAACTCAACTCAGTACTTAGAAAAATTAAAAATAGGAAAGCCGTAGGACTTGATGAAATTCCCCCAGAAGTATGGAAGACCAGACAATTAGATGATATACTGTTCCGACACTGCAACACAGTCTATAATCAAAATCCGATAGACAGATGAATGAAGGGATGCATCTTCCCTTTCCCTAAAAAGGGTGACCTTGGATTAGCCAAGAACTACTGAAGTATAACACTTACATTCATAGTAGCCAAAATATACAATGCCCTACTACAAAATATACAATGCCCTACTAGAACTCAAAATTGACATTCTAAGGAAAAACCAAAATGGCTTCCGAAGAAATAGATCCACGACCTCACAAATATTGTCTATCCGTAGAATCCTAGAAGGCATACTGGCAAAAAACCTACAGGTGACAATACTATTTGTCGACTTTACCAAGGCCTTTGATTCAATTCACAGAGGGAGGATGGAACAAATCCGACAAGCATATGGCATACCAAAAGAGACCATCGCAGCAATAACGATTCTCTATAGAAACACCAAAGTGAAAGTACATTCTCCGGATGGAGACACAGACTACTTTGACATTGTAGCAGGAGTACTGCAAGGGGACACACTAGCCCCATACCTCTTTATCATCTGTCTAGACTACATGCTTAGAACATCGATTGATAAAATCAAAGAAAATGGCTTTGAGCTGACAAAGAAAAGAAGCAGAAGGTACTCTGCAAAAACAATCACCGACGACGACTACACTGATGACATAGCAATTCTGGCAAATACACCCGCCCAAGCCGAAACACTACTGCATACTCTGGAATGAGCCACTGCAGGCATTGGCCTCCATGTCAATGCACACAAAACAGAATATATGTGCTTTAATCAAACAGGTGACATCCCCACACTCTGAAACTAGTAAACAAGTTAACCTACCTAGGAAGCAGTGTCTCATCAACCGAAAAAGACACTGACACATGGCTAACAAAGGCATGGACAGTTTTCGATAAGCTATCAGTCATATGGAAGTCAGACCTGACTGATAAAATGAAACGCAGTTTCTTCCAAGCATCAATTGTCTCAATACTGCTATATGGATGCACTACATAGACGTTAACTAAACAGCTGGAGAAAAAGCTAAATAGCAACTACACAAGAATACTGCAAACAATATTGAACAAGTTCTGGAGGCAACACCCAACAAAGCACCAACTGTACGGCTACCTACCTCCTATCACAAAAACTATCAAAGTTAGACGAACCAGACATGCAGGACACTGCTGGAAAAGCAGGGATGAGCTCATAAGTGATGTACTCCTATGGATCCCCTCATATGGCCAAACAAAAGCAGGATGACCAGCTTGAACCTACATACAGCTGCTCTGTGAAGATATGGGATATAGCCCTGAGGACCTGCCAAAAGTGATGAACAATAGGGAGGATTGGCGAGAGAGGTTCAGGGATATCCGTGCTGGCGGCAAAACATGATGATGATGATTACAAACAATTCTGTTTAGCATAAGTACACAGTTTAATTGTCAAAAACATTTCTATTTCAAGCTATTCAGTTTAGTTCTATTTCAAACAATTCAGTTTAGAACAAGTATAGTTTTTGTTTCCACACAAATGTCAAAACAGTTCTATTTCAAACATTTAGTTTAATGTAAGTACAGTTTCAATGTCAAAACCAGTTCCATTTCAAACAATTCAGTTCAGCATACAAAAACAGTTTGATTTCAAACAATTCAGTTTAGCATAAGTATACAGTTTAAATGTAAAAACAGTCCTATTTCAAGCAATTCAGTTTAGCATAAGTATACAGTTTTGTTCTATTTGACCAATAGATAGGACCCTATCAGGTGCTACCACTCCAGAGCAGATTGAACCTGGTAGCTTTGGGCAATGAAAGGGTACTCTACATTCCCCAAAGTGCCAGCATTACTGGAACCTCACCATCAGATTGTTTTGTATTATATCCAGGACACCTGTTGGGGGTAGTCTTACCCTCTGCAGAGAAGCAGTTAGTATATTTTACAACTTTCTTTTAATACAATTTATATGTATATCATGTGTAGCAGAAGGCATTCTGGTTTGGCGCACAATTTAATTCAACGCATAATTTCACCCAATCAGGATGAACTATCCTCTTCAGCCCAGATCTTCTTTCCCAAGCAGCAGAAATTGGGTAAGATGCCAAACACAGTTTCTTTAGCTGGACAACACCGCCCAGTGCAGACGTCTCACTGACAGCTCTTCAATAGCAGCAACAGCATGGACACGTGAGGGAACCTATCTAATTTATGGATTCTTTGCAAGGAATCCCAGTTGAATATAAATTAGATACATTCAGCATGCCACGCACAGGCACAACTTTATGTCACCCCCAAAATTGGCTATGTCGATGCAACGCACAATTAAGCTCTCGGCACCTAGCTCTCAATTCACCTCTGGGCCATTTTAATGGAGACAACGCACACTCTCCACCAGATGCACAAAACTCATGGTGACTCCAAAGTTCATTTCCTCCAACGGCAACATGGCTTTCGCTAAACTACAGCGAAGACAATCCCTCGCACGTCCGACGACACACGCTGCCTTTCTCATCTCTATCACATCTCCATTTCATCTCCTTACCGTCTCTATACTCACAACCTTGCCTACGAGACTTGTAGCACAAACACAAACTACATTTTACATGCTGCAAATAAAAACTATTCCTAAAAACACATTTTGACTATCAGCATTTTACTTCATCCTTCCTTTACTTACTCTTAAAACTTAGCGAAGGGACTAACAACACTTAGCGAGGAAACAAACTCAACGTAAACACACGCACGTTAACACTCTTCCTCGCTAACAACAACAAACTTTCCCTCACTAACAATAACAACAAAAACTCTGCTAAACATGTATATAATAGGTTAAATATTTTTGATGCATATATGAGTTTATTTTGCCTAATCTTGGTCCTTATTGACTTGATGTTATATACTCTACCTGTGAACATTAATGGGTATGTCCCATTCCTCATAAATATGTTGGACACTATTGTGAGAGTAGGGGTAATTATACTGACTAAGTAGTCACCACTTGCAGTGGGTACCTTCTTCATGCTACTGGCAAATATTGTATTTTGTTAATGTTATAAAGATTTCCATTTCCTTTCGAACCTCTGTTTTGTTTATTTCTCATTTAGTAACTTTTTATTTGGTTACAACACTAAACTAAATATCCTCCCTACCATTAAGTATTCTGATACTAGTAATATAACAAAGAATTTTTCTGTATGTAAAAAAAGTGATTTCTATATCAAGAAAATAATTATATAATCAGAAATAATATTGTTTTTGGTTTGTTTTGTTTGTTTCCATTTTTGGTTTAATTTTTTTATTCTTTAGATGAACCAATATTATTTCTAATTATGTATTTTGAATGGAAAAAAAAAACAGGGAACTAGAATTAAGAAAATGAAGGAAAATACAAATCAAAATTAATAATAATGAATGATGAGTTACTCCCCTTGAAACTAATAAAAGTGCTAAGTCTTAATTAATAGTTGATCTCTGATCTTTAATTTCAAATGACCTCAAATGAACTAAAACATTGTTTGCTCCAATTATTGTCTTAATGATTGAAATGGTAGATGGATTAATAATCTTTATGATACTTCATAATGACTTCATTAAAAGATGAAACATTTTATGATGAATTCATTACATGATGAAACATTTCTCATATATATATATGTGTGTGTGTGTGTGTGTGTGTGTGTGTGTGTGTTTGATTAAATAAGATAGAGACTTTGCCTACCTTATCATTCATACATTCAAGTATTTACTTGTATATGAATCATTTGACTTCTGGATGGAAGGAATTCAAGAAGGTACCATATTTTTCCCTAAATACTTTTAGCCCCAGCAGGTGGCATCATTGGGGAGAACAAACAATGAAATGATTAGCATAATGACAAGTGATATACATTTATATAAAGAATTGGAGGAAGAACAAGCAGGAGGAGAATTTACTGAAGAAAAGAATTTTAAAGATTAGAGGAAGCATTTCCAGGAAATGAGTTTAAGGCATTTCAAAATGTGACTGCTAAATTCAAATTTGACTTTGTTTAAAGAAAGTTTGTTAATCTTTACATAAAGTTTGAAGAATTTGAATTTTTTATTTGCCTTTTTTTTTTTCGTTTTGTAATATGGAGGTGTGAAAGCTCTGAAGAGCTAGAGTTTTTCTATATTTGGAGGAGGGGCACAAATTCATTCCATCCAAAAGGCAAGCAATTCATACATTGGGTTGTAAGAACCTTAACCATCAGGTGTGCCCAGGCTGGCTTAAAACCATGGATACCAAGACCACTCGCCAAACCAGTGAGACAAATCTGGTGAATAGCACTCGGAGAGTATCAGGCAAGTTCGGCATCTCACAATTCATCTCCATCACAACCTTGAGAAAAGCATCCTAAGCAGCTTAATGGTGTATCTCACTGCTAAAATATTGGAAACTTTTGATTCACCCTAGTGTATATATATATATATATATATATATTATTCCAAGAAAAAACAATATTTAGTCACATTAAGATAATAAATTTATTTCCATCCTGTTAAGAGCATTAATATGAATCAAAAACTCTAAAATAATTTTTAACAGGACTTCATCAGATTCAATAAGAAAATAAAATAAATTACAACCAGATAGGAGGGATAGTCAAAGGATGGGAGGAGAGGGAGAAAAGAA
The DNA here is from genome assembly GCA_963585895.1 of Sepioteuthis lessoniana. Taxonomy (NCBI): domain Eukaryota; kingdom Metazoa; phylum Mollusca; class Cephalopoda; order Myopsida; family Loliginidae; genus Sepioteuthis; species Sepioteuthis lessoniana. The sequence goes on along the minus strand of OY757910.1, from coordinate 31,891,800 downwards.
ATCCATTTCAGCTATGTATATCCTTTACCCATGTAAGGCTAGTTCCAGTCCTTTCTCATTTCAGATTATGACAACTAAAAAATCAATAAAATTAACAATTTAGGAATTCCAGCAATATACATATATATATACTTTGAAATAGATACTCATAAAATATGTTTAAAAAGTGTTTCCTTACAACAGCAAATGAAATAGTCCAAATAGAAAAGTTTCCTTAAGCCAATATTATTGAAAGAAAAAAAAAATCACCCAACAATTTCTGGATCATCACGTTAATATTGGTGTTTTATAGTTGAAAATTTGCTCTATCCAGCAGTTTTATTGTGCTCCCTGTATTTGTCTTAGTTTCTGTGGAATTCATTTGGAAGAATTACTTTCATTGTGTTATATGACTGGTGGAGATCTCTTCTGATTTATCATACAAACAAAATAATGGCAATTCAATTTAACAGGACAGGCAAGCTCTCACCTGATGTTGTCGGGGATGAGATGAAAAAAGATAAAAAAAATACTTCCCTGAGCAGAGGCTCCATGCATGGTGAAATGTTGATGGAATTTATCATAAAAATAGAATTAAAAGTAATTTTTCTACCAATCTATGACCTTAGCAGTAAAAAATGAAGAAAGACCAAAGTTGATCCAATTTGAGGATAGAAGAGCTATAAAAGATAAGATTCTTTCAATTTCCAGACAGAGAGAAGGCAGAGCCAGACACTAGAAGATCAACAGCCAACACCTGCAACCTGGAACTCCAAGAGAGAAGGCAACATTCAACACCATACAACACTTGTCTTAACCTTCCTACTGTGGCTTTTGATGAAAGCAGTGTGACCTGAGAATCACCACCCCCACCTATATTCCACTTCTTCAACACCAGTGTTCTCCTTGCCTGTTGACATAAACTCTGGTTGACCACATTAGTCTGTGACTCACCCTTACTAACACGAATATTGGAAAATTTCATTTCCCAACTTTACAACCATTCAACACACATCAAAATTTCCCAAAATTAATTCATACCTATCAATACAACTACTGAACATTCTACTTCTCAATATCACTCACATTCTTATACTCACCAACAGGTGTAATGGTTATCATTGTAGGAAATGGACATGGCGATACGAGTTCAAATCCTGGACGAGACTGATTGCATTTCACATAGCACTAATACCCTTGGGAAAGATATGAATCTAATTATTCTCCCTCCAGCTATGGGTAAATAGTAGGACAGACTGGGTTCTTCAGCCTTGATGAGGTAACTAGTCTAGGAGATGGAAAACTCTGAATTCAAACCTGTTGAGCTCTGCTTAAAAATTGACCTTGTGTCATATCCTGCCAGGGTGGAGGGGTTGGGTAAATATATATACTCACCAACTCAATTATTTGAACATTTTGTTTTTTTGCTTGTTAATACCATTGTCAAATTTTCCACTTATCTTCTGGTCTATTGATTTGCAAATCTGTGTTTTGTCCTTTCCTTGCAACCATACGCTTGATATAACAAGTCCATTTCTCATCTTTTTGGTGCTCATGTAAATTTCAAGTTCCTCTTGTAATGTTATTCATATTAAAAGATTTATCAAACCATCCATACTGACATATTGATATACAGATGTAAATTATGATTATATGGTTTCTGTAAATCCAAAGACAAAAAACCTGAGAATGAAATTCTTATGAAAGAAACCAGAATGTATAATTATCTCAACGTTTTTTCTTTTTAATGAAAAATTGCCATGTCATAAATGAATGGATGAGGTTTTGTTTATTATCAAATTCGGTTTGGTTTGTGAGTTATTTAATACCAAACCATTGTGACGGCAAATTCTTTAAAATCCCAAAACGGGACTTTATTTTCGCACATGTGAAGACGGGGCAGGTTGGCACTTGATCCCTTGTAGAATAAGTCCTCGTTCAGAGTTTTTTTCTCAGGCATATAAGAACTGGCATATTATGTGGAGGATTAATTTATGGCCAGACTGACCGCCGCTGGCAAGGGGTTCCAAATTTCACCCTATACACACACCCACCAAGGCCACTAGACTTCCTCCCCTAGACAATGGAAGATATGGACCTCTAGGTTGAGACGTAATAATATTATATTGTAGTAGTTGGCAACTCCGGTTTCTCGTGTGATATTTTAAAGGAATTAATAGGACAATTTTAAGCAAGATAACAAAAGGCGACGTAAAGCTGGAAAAGAAACATGAAGTAACAAATTTGTAGCAGACGCCACAAATAACAACTTAGACCACGAGGCAACATTAAAATATATCAATCTTTTACTATACAAAGATATACACCTTCAATGTGTCAAATATATAATAAATGAACAGTCCAAGAACATAAATGTCTTTCTTCTTTTCTGTTCTTTCGTTTTTCTTCAAATTGAGAGAGAGAGAGAGGGTACATAAAATTGGGTATAAGGAGAAATGGTCCCAAAGTTTAATTAACTTTTTTCTTTGATGGAGTTCCTGTGGAGAATCTTTCTTCTTTTACGGGCTAATAGACTTTATCTTATTTTTAACACTGGCTTAAAGAAAATGGCTTCTTCGTGTCTCACAGAATTTCTTCGTCTTCTTTTACCCGGAGTACTTGGCTTTGAGTCTGTCCCCTATGAACCCTGTCCAACAACTAACTTTTCTTATTATCTATTTCCGCTGACGGGAAGGAGTCCCCACTTCCGTTTTAGGGTCCCAGCCAATTGTTTGGCTTCTACCTTCTTCCTTCCGGTGTCAGGCGACCCGAGTGAGGTTACCAAGTACCAACATCTGTTGGTCTCCCCGTGACCCACATTCTTTCTTAACGGTCATTCTTTGATGGCTTGCTACTGTCAATTCAAACACGGGGAATAGTATTAATCTTATTTCTATTGTCTCAGTGGGACATCACGTGACACCATCATCATATATTAGTAGTGGTGCTATTTAACCCATAGCTGGGAGGATAAGGGAATTCATGCCTTTCCCAAGAGTATTAGTCTGAAAGTGAATGTAATAGCATGACTGGAGTTTAAATTCACTTACTTTGAGGTTGTAGTCCAGTATTTTAGCCTTTATGGCACTGGGACTTCCTCTCTCATATTAGGAAGTATTGGATGTAAACTAGAAAATGCATAACAATGTTTTTTGGTTTGGTTTGGTTTGGTTTTATGGCATATCAACCATTGTAGGTTATTTAACGCCAAATCCATTTTTATGTAAATAATCGGTTCTCTTGAAAACAGTTCAGTTTAGCATAAGTACACAGTTTAATTGTCAAAAACATTTCCATTTCAAACTATTCAAGCAGTTATATGTAATAATTCAGTTAAGTGTAAATACAGTTTTAATGTCGAAAAGCAGTTCTATTTGAAATAATTCAGTTAAGCATAAGCACGCGGTTTAAATGTAAGTATGGTTTAATTGTCAAAAACGTTTCTATTTCAAGCAATTTAGTTTACTCAATTAATTTTATCAGAAGTATGCTGTTAGTTCTATTTAACCCATAGATAGGGCCCTATCAGGCGCTACCACTCCGAGCAGAGTGGACCTGGGAGCGATAGCAATGAAGGGGTACTCCGCATTCCCCAAAGCTCCAGCATTGCTGGAACCTCACCATCAGATTGTTTAGTGTCATATCCAGAACACTCACTGGGGGGGTCTTACCCCTCTGCAGAGAAGCAGTCGGTGTATTCTACAGCCCCAGCCGACTGGGCAAAAAATAATTAGGAGTATTTTTGCTTTATTGCTTGTATTCTGATTGGTTTGGTTTGGATTTATGGCATTTCAACCATTGTAGGTTATTTAATGCCAAATCCTCATTATACATATATATTAAATATTCATAATTTGATTTGGTTGGGTTTTATGGCATATCAACTGCTGTAGGTTATTTAATGCCAAGTCCTCATTATACATATATATTGAATATATAAGATTTGGTTTGGTTGGGTTTTATGGCATATCAACCATTGCAAGTTATTTAAGGCCAAATCCTCTTTATACATACATATTAGATATATATGACTTATAAACATAAGTCAACAAAGTTAAATGGTTCCAAGTATTTATATCTATCCCTAACAATTCAATTAAACATTAGTCATTTGTTTACTTACAGTCAAATGATCAAACAATTCTATATAAAAAAATTCAATTTAGCATAAGTCATTTGTTTGCACTCAGTTTAAATGTCAAACAGTTCTATTTGACTCATAGATAGGACTCTATCACTCCGGGCAAGAGTGAACCTGGGAGTGATGACAATGAAGGGGTACTCCACATTCCCCAAAGCTCCAGCATTACTGGAGCCTCACCATCAGATTGTTTAGTGTCATATCCAGGACCCTCTTTTTTGGTGGGGGGGGTTTCACTATAATTCATACTAATGATAGAATAAGTGCATGTATTTATCCAACCCCTCCCCCACCCTCAGGATGTAACACAAGGTCAATTTGTTAGCAGAATTCAGCTGGTTTTGAATTTAGTTTTCCTTCTCAGAGACTGTTTGCCTTACCAAGGCTAAAGAACCCAATCTACCCAACTATTTGCCCATAACTTCCCCAAGCGTATTAGCATGAAGTGAAATGCAAACTGCCTTGTTTGAACTCAGGTTGACAATTCCATTTCCTATTGCATTAACCATTGCACACAGCATACGTGGAATAAGAGTATCATCATTTTAAATCCCATCGAAGTATAAACATGAAGAAAAATGTACAATGTTTGTTTAATATCAAATAATGGATAATTTAATAATTACAGTCCATAATATCTTGTAATGATGTAATAAGTGTATCTTCATGTTTTATCTGTTGTGTAACTTACCTTTAAGACATACACATACATCTGTGCACACACACACTCACACACATACATACACACCAGGGAACACTAAGGTTCCTGTGACCATTAGGAATATGACCTACATCAAAACCCTTGGATGCTGATTATTCATTTTTTATCTTGACACTCGACAGAATGCAAACAAGTTCATTCATCCTCTGACATATATGTACTCACATTTCTGCTATATCATCATCATCATCATCATCATGTTGTGCAGCTAGCACGGATATCCCTGACCCTCTCTCGCCACTTCTCCCTATCGTTTATCGCCTCTGGCAGGTCTTCAGGGCAACATCCTGTATCCTCACATAGCTGCTGAATTTATGTTCAAGCTGGTCATCCTGCTTTTGCCCGGTCATATGTGGGGGTCCATAGGAGTACATCACTTATGACCTTGTCCCTGCTTCTCCAGCAGTGTCCAGCATGTCTGGTCCATCTAGCTTGGATAGTTTTCATGATGGGAGGCAGGTGGCAGTATAGTTGGTGCCTTGTGGGGTGTTGCCGCCAGGACTTGTTCAATATTGCTCACAGAATTATGCTTGTATTTCTGCTAAACAGATCTCAGTTGCAACTTTACAATTCCACAAGTAAGTAATTCACTTCCATTACACATTTCTTAACACTACAGTCAAGAACTGACTACTTCTGAGAACTCTATCTCGGGAGAATATTTCACTACACATTACGTGTAACTACTCGAATACTGTCACAAGAACTATTCACCTCACATGCACAACTCTTTTCAGATGAAGTTGTTTCTTCTGAATTCCTTTTTACAACAAATAGTTTTATTTTGTTCTAATTGTGTTGATTGTATCCTTATTTCCATTACCAATATATTGCCTTGTTAACTTGGCATAAACAATAAATTCCATTAAAGTATAAATATGAAGAAAAATGTATAATGTGTTGTAATAATGTTTAATAATGTAATTAACATATGTTAAACTAAAATATTTTACAGACAATTTAAAATGTATAAAAAAAGAAAAGGATAGATTTTTAAAATAATGAAATTAACTCATAAAATATAAAATATTTTATTGGCAATAGCAATGTACAAATAGGGATTCCCAAAGATGGAATTCAGGCCACCCTGGTAGCAATACAAATACTGTCCACTAAGATTCTAATTGTTAGAGAGTTACGTTAATTAAATTATTGCAGTGTACTCAAAGAAAAAGTAATTAACCAACTCTGTATGATATTAGAAAGTAAAGTGTTGTACTCCCTACATAAAAACACGTCATAAGTAAAGTGTTGTACTCCTCCATAAATACACATCAACCAGTGCATTAGATGAAGTTAACCAACTCAGCATGACACAATCATGTGTGATACCATCTGCATAGTGGACAGATAGTCACTACCCCACTGGACTCTTAGCCCCTGATCAACTAACTACTGTTTAACCAGGTTCACTTGTATCTTGTTTCTGTTACTTGAATATATTTTTTTTCTATCAACCTTTTAGCATTCCCTGTGTCTTTCTTTTGTCAGCATCACAACATAAAGTTTGCTGTGGAGACAAGAATTATAAGGGAATTCTTCATGGAATAAAAAGGAATTTGCCAAAATAAATCAATTCTTTTTTAATTCAGTAAATGTCTTTGGATGATAAAGGTGATTTTTGTGTGTACAAACAAAAATGTTGGGTCCTAAAGATTCTTTTGTGAAGTGAGCTGACAGAAAAAAATAGTTCTTTCATCTTTTGTTGAAAGAGTCTTTTTTCTGAAGAGCCTTGTTGTGCATCTCTCTTCCTTATGTCAAAACCTTTAATGCAAAGGTAATAAAAGGTTTCGTACCTGAACTAAGAAGTCGTTATGTGTTTTTCGTGTTTCCAGATTCCTATGTTCTCTGTATATAGGTTGCAAACATTCTATGTATGTTTCGCATATCCATATCTGGCTATGGTACATTTCTGCAGACATCCAAAGACTTCTTTTTTTGCTTTCACCTTATAAGAAACTCTAAGGACTCTTAGATTCCATAAAAAAAATAATGAAGGAAAGAGACAGGATATGCCTGACTGTTTTTCTCTTTATATGGTGATGTGTCCCATCAGGGACTGTGACATTGCAGAAAGCAAGTTTAAACTCCAGTCACACTATTCCATTCACTTTTGAACAAATACCCTAGGGAGAGGGATGAACACCCTTATCTACCCAAGCTATGGGTTAAATATTATCATTGCTCTTTTACAAGGATGACTTTGTCATTAAATAACCTCCAAAAGTTGATATACCATTAAACAAAGAACCCAAACCAAACCTTACTTTTTAATTTAACTATTTTTTTTATCAAATAACTTAGGTGAGTTAAAAATATAAAAAATCATCCAAGATGAAAAAAGATTTACTACCACTGGAAAAAATTAGGGAATGTTCACTTTTTATTTAACAGTGAATAAGTTAATAAGAGATAAGACACAAAACATTACAATTTAACTGCTGTATATTCTAGTTTCATAAAATTTAATTTGAAGAAACTGGATTAAATTATTTAGTTCAATGATATGAATTTTTCCAACTCAGGTTTGCCCAGTGGGTTAGAGCTGTAGAATACACTGACTGCGCCTCTGGAGAGTGTTAAGAAAAACAAGTGTCCTGGATATGACACTAAACAATCTGATGGTGAGGTTCTAGTGATGCTGGAGCTTTGGGGAATGGGGAGTACCCCTTCATTGCCATCACTCACAGGTCCACTAAGGCCCGGAGTGGTAGCATCTGATGATAGCATCTATGGCTGTACACTTATACTAAACTGAATTACTTGAAATAGAACTGTTTTGACATGTAAACTGCATATTATGCTAAACTGAATTGTTTGAAATAGAACTAATTATTTGTATAAAAATGGATTTGGCATTGAATAACCTAGAAGGGTTGATATGCCATAAAACCCAACCAACCAACCAACCAACCTAGAGGAAAATATTTGATAATAAACCTAATATCAAAGAAAAATTATGGAATTTAATGACAAAAAAAATCAAAATTAATAGTTAGTTGACCGTTCTTAAGCTTTTGTATCAACCTAATTTCTTTCAGGAGTGAATTTCACTGACTCAAAATACAATTCATCATCAAAATAGTTCCAACTCACCCAAATGGCAGTTAATAGATCTTTTTTGGTTTCCCTGGAACATTTTCAGAATTTCCAAATTAAATTGAAATTCTTCTTCTTCTTCTTCTTCTTCTTCTTCTTCTTCTTCTTCTTCTTCTTCTTCTTCTTCTTCTTCTTCTTCTTCTTCTTCTTCAATAACAACCATTATCATCATCATTATTAATAATAATAATAATAATAGTAGTAGTAGTAGTAGTAGTAGTTTCCCCAATTCAAGCAGAATTGACCAAATGGAATGAACTTGAAATTTGCATCCCTAAAAGAAATACCAGCAGAAGTTGCGATGAGCAAACCAGGTTACAGTCAAAAGACGATTCTTACAGACCTCTGCAAGTGATTTGGGTATGCATTATTGAAAAGAAGCAGGACTCCAATTGTTGTATAGCCACATAATACATATACATATGCATGCAGAAACATAACGACGCAATGAAGATGAGCAGACACAGGTCTTTAGAAAAATATACGTCTCACTTTATTGAAAAGGTTATGTGTGAGAGGAAGTTGGAGATCGAACAGAACTGCAACATATTGACCCCCACTCCTATGGCCACAACAGCGTTTCTTTCCTGTTCTCCTGGGCTGCTCAACCGGGGTCCTGGGGGTCCAGCCTCTCTGGGACAGGGTCCTCATTCCAGCATCTTCTCTCCAACTGCAACTGCTCAATCGGGGGTCCTGAGGGCCCCCTCTGCTCGGTGCTGGTTCTCTCTACTGCCTCTTATCTCCAACTGATTTGAACTTCCTGTCGCCAGGGTTATATAATAATTTGACACCCACTCTTCTTCCTGCGAGTGTCACAATTTCGCACTCAATTCCACCCCTCGACAGTCAAGGTCATATCCTGAAATTCCTCGACTGGATGCACCTGTTATTTAAATAGGTGCATTTCCTATTTGATAGCTTGGCCGGGTCGGAGGTCAATATACAACATAATGAATGAACTCTCAGTTGAAATAATGGAAAGCATTGTAAAATTCATTCAAGGAAGCATTCTATTGAGGAATGTGATGAAAGGTGTTGATTGTTCCCAGTTAAATGTGTCTAAAATTTGATACAAACATAAAAGAAATGGGGTAGTTAAAAAAGGAAAACATTTAGATCGACCACAAAAACATCAAATCAGCAAGACAGAAAACTCAAAGCAATATGCATAGAAAATAAAAAATGTACAACAAAACGAATTAGAAAAAAAATAAGTTGAAACTGAAGTTGTAATTAACTAAGCTTTTTGTTTAGATGTTGCACAAGATTGTATGAATGGGGCACCCAATGAGACTCGAACTCAATTGTGAAAGTTTGCTAGTTTAGCTTGCTACCTGTTATATCTTTGGAAAAGGGCTTAAAATAAGTAAGACAAACACATAATAAGAGAGAAGAATAAAGGTTATTCCAGTAAAACAAGTAATACAATGTCACCAATTTAGCTCTTGCTACCAACTCACTGAGTAGATTACAGTCAAATATTATATCCTTATTGGAAGAGTCCATTGTGTATCGAAAATAGGGATGATACCCTTATACCACCCGAGTTGAAATTGGAGTTAATGTTTGAAATAAAACAGTAAACACTGGCTACATTAAATTCTTAAAAAAATGTTTTTTTAACTCACATGGTGTAATGGTTAGCAAGTGGATTTAATTCACACAGATTGACCCATACTTTTAGCCTTGTGCCAAACAAAGCTAAAGTTAGTAAGTAATCACAAGATACTATCAGTGTTAAAGCTGAAAGAAAAGAAAGACTTGACAGTTGTATTTTATGGTGTGGCGTGATGTCAGGAAGTGTGACTTAGATTTAACTGTAATTTTGACCAGTAAGTAACTTGAAGAAGACAAATAATAGATTTTAGAATCATTAGACTGACCACTCTGCGACTGAGACACGTGGTCACAACTGATAGCAAGTTCAATGCTTTGCTTTAACTTACTGAAATCCCTGCCAATCAGCTGCTAGAGAAAGCATGGCTTTAAGCCAATCAGAACACAGATATAATGGTCTTGGGCCAAAATAAAAATATCTTCTTTCAGGATGTGGTCCAAAGCTGATATAAATAACCATATCTGTTGTCAAAGCACTCCAGGATTAAAGAAAGAAAGAAATGTCGTAAGATACTGATGATTGCAGAGAGGCGAGAACCAATCAACTAGCACATGTGATAGGCGAATGTTCTCAGTAACTAAATATTGGAATTACTGTTTTATCTTGTTTGCCATATTGTAGTTTTTCCCCAGTTTTTTTTTTTTTTTTCTGCAGTTGAAAAAGTATAAAAGGGTGCTCTGAAAGTAATGCCTCCTATTTATTTCCACAAATATTTTAATAGATAAAGGAAGCGAAATAACACCATCAGATAAAGCAAGTTTTCAACTATAAAATGCTATTTTCCCCAAATAATTACTACCTTTTGGTTTGCTCTAAAGAGAATTGATCCAAAAGTAATGCTTTTTTTCCACATTAATACCACTATTAGAGTTGTCATTGTTTGAGAAATGAAAACAGAGAATGCACATGTATTCATGCCACGTTTAAAACATGTTAACATACACAAAAACCTTTACAAGGTCATACTCACTGTTTCTTTATTCTTCCTTCCTCACATGAGGAGTTTTCTAGTCAGTTCACAGAATATATTCTGCCTATATCGGCACTCAACATTAAGAGCTGAGAATATCATGTCTTGATAGTTCAGGGACTTCTGCGAAAAGAGAACAAACTCTCCAACCCATCCAAGAGAGTTAATCCTGAAATTCCTGTATCCCTTAACACTGGAGTGTTTGTATATTAGAATCCTACACCACCACTAACTATTTATTTTCAGTAGTAATGAATTTGAGCCGGGGACCCCTACCTTTTCATAAAGCATAACTCAGGAAGAGCCAAGGCCATGATGCTAAAAGGACAGAAAAAAACAGCTAAATTCACAAGGTAACAATTATAATTTATTAATGAGAAATCTGATGTTGTTTGCCTTCACCAAAAGATGTAAAATATCAGGGTTAAATGAAAAGGTTAACATAAGGATCACATCAGACAAGCGATGATTTGACAGTTTCAAACACAACATTCTCTTAGTATACTTCATTCTGGAGACCAACCATTCACAAACACGCTCACTACTTGCTGGGTGTGGAGTGATTATGTTGGGGAATCGTCCAAATTGAAATATGTGATTCTTATAGAAATCGATAATGTGGCAAGTAAGAAACTTGCACTTTAAATATTCTAAACTCTGAAGATCAATGACTTCCATCTGTAGTTCCAGTGGTACCTCTTCTCAGTCAACATTAAAAGGCAAAGAGAAAATATGGTAAGTTGTGTCTAAGGCTGCATGGATTAGCTTTGAGAACTGCGAACTCTTGAACAGTTCTGTTTCAAACAATTCAGTTTAGCATAAGTACATACTTTCAATGTCAAAAGCAGTTTTATTTCAAACAGTTAGGTTTAGCATAAATACAAGGGTTTAATGTCAAAGACAGGTCTATTTGACTCATAGATAGGACCCTATCAGGTGCTACCACTCGAGGCCAGAATGGACGTGAGAGCAATGGCAATGAAGGAATACTCTGCATTCTCCAAAGCTTCAGCATTACTCCAACCTCACCATTAGATTGTTTTGTGTCATATCAAGTACATTTGTTTCCCTCCCCCCAGTAGCAGTTGGTGTATTTATTCTATAGCCCCAAGTTTCCCAAGGGTATTAGTCTAAAAAGGAACATGAGAGCTCAACTAGAGTTTAAACTCACTTAATATGATGTTGAAGTCCAGAATGTTAGCTGCTGTGCTACATCGACTTCCCTTCATATTGACTGTTTGATATGCATAAAACTTAAAGTATTAAAGAATATCAGTGGATTCAATTTTTGTTTTCTGATTTTACGTTATATGACATTTTACCACTTAGTTTCTTGACGAACAAGTTTCATTTTTCAAAACTCTGAAATCTAAAATATTCTTTCAGTTTTCAGGATTTAAATCAAAAAAATTTCAAATATCTGATTAAAGTATTTTCCATACACCAAAACTTGTTTATTTACAAAGCTGGTTCAATAGAATTTACTTGCTGGTGGTGCTTGGAAAAGATAAGAGATAAAATATCTTAATTAAATAATTATGATGTATATTTTACCAAAATACGGGAATGTGAACATATCACAACTTCACAATAAAAAGAATAAAACTTAACAGCAAAAATTTGTGGCTGAGTCATTTTTAGAGGTTTTTTTACTATATTATTTTTATTTACTTTCTTTTAGATTTGGTGTCTGTGTTTTGCACATGAATTATGATTCTTAGAGAAAAACCATCTATATAATATAAGCTGATTTGTAATCAAGATTATTTACTTAATTCACTTAATCTGTTTATTTCAGTTTAGTGTTTGTACATTCAACTTGAGCAATAATGTTAACTGGAGTTACTTTCAGACAATATTCAGTTTTAAATAAAAAAAAAAGAAAAAAGTAATGTTTAAATTATAATATATAACTATAATTATAATTAGATTATAATTTATAATCATAATTATAATTTATAATTGGCAATAATAAAATTGGTTACAATAAAATTACATGAAAAATAAATTGATACAAGGAAAATTCAACAGCAAAAATTTAGACGTTTTAACAAAATTATCTTTATTTAAACTTTCTTTCAAATTTGATAGAATATTTATTTTTGCCTTTTATTAATTTCTTAGAGCTTCATAATACATATTTAAATCAACATATTTAATACATATTTAATATTTAATATTTAGTATTTAATATTTAATATTTAATACATATTTAAATTTAATACATATTTAATACATATTTAATACATATTTAATATTTAATATTTAATACTTAATATTTAATACATATTTAAATTTAATACATATTTAATACATATTTAATACATATTTAATATTTAATATTTAATATTTAATACATATTTAAATTTAATACATATTTAATACATATTTAATACATATACAAATTTTATTAATTTCTTAGAGCCTCATAATACATATTTAAATCAACACTAAACGAAGCCTAATTGCACACGCACATACACTCACACTGACTGTTAATTTTCCTCTGTTTTATCTTTTGTGCATCTCTTTCTCTCACTCTTATCAGCTAACTTTTTGCTTTTTGTCTATTTCTTTTTATATACACTTTCTTTCAGTCAAGTCATACTGTGTAGAGTCCTTTTTCATTTTAGCTACTTATGGCATTATAGTTATAATTGCTGTAAGTGGACCTGGCAACCTGAGTTCATATCCACCAAAAGATGACTGTCATTTCATTTCACAAAGCATTTATACTCTTGGGAAAGGGATGATTCCAACTATTCTCCCCCTACCTATGTTTAAATAGTTGGGCATATTGAGCCCCTTAATTTTGGTGTGGCAACTGATCTAGAAGAAGGAAAACTTAATTCAAACCAGTTGTAAAGTAAAGAAAAGTTGGCAACTGTAGTAGAGGGCAACCTGAAGGTACCCCTTTCAATAGCTACTACACGAAGGTGTGAGGGAGGACACTACTCTTTTTCCTGGAGAGCTCCATTTTACCCTTGATAAAGTAAAGTTGGCAACCTAAGTCGAAGGTGTACTGAAGGCTCTTTTTCAATAGCTACTCCATTCCCTGGATTGCTCCACTTTATCTTTGATCCTTACCTTATAATGTTCAGTGCTAAGCAAGGCAGCATCCAGTACCATTTTTTGAGTCTTTGGAATGACTCAACCTGGGATTGAACTCCTGTCTCCCAGACCATTGGTAAACACTTTACTCATTAGGCCAAAGGCCGGTTTGAGTGTTAAATCAGGAGGTATCAAGTACCATTTTTTGAGTCTTTGACATGACTCAACCTGTGATTGAACCCTGGTCTCATAGGCCATTAGCAAACACTCTACCCACAAAGCAAATGGGCAGATAAAACCAGTGGTACTATACTAAAAAAATTGACCTCATGGTGAAGAGGTTGGATAAGTACAGCCTTTTTCATTATTTACTCATGAAAATCTAGTAGGGGTGTCTTTGTGGTGTAATGGTTAAAACGCTGGACTGCGGAATCATAATCAGTGAGTTCAAACTCCAGTTGCACTATTATGTTCACTTTCAGACAAATACCCTTAGGAAAAGTATGAACCCCCTTATCCTCCCAGGTATGGGTTAAATAGTACCACTACTGTTTTTCTTGAAAGATAGATTCAGCATTGAATAACCCAAGAAGGTTGATATGCTATTAAAGAAAGAAAGAAAAAAGAAAGAAACCTGAAAATCCAACCTGTAGCAAACCACGTGAAAAACATGGAACTTAACTCACCAATCAACCCATTTATGATCCAAAAAAAAATTTACTTCATCTCAAAGTATTTATCTCTTTTATATTATGATTTTTAATCACTTCAAATGACACTGGAGGTCAAGTTCATCGCATCTATATTGAAGCCTAAGGTAAATATCTGTTGAAATATTTTACTTCATATCAAAGTCTTTATCTTAGTTATATTTTCACATTTAATAATTTCCAGTGACCTCAAACGTCAGTGGATGTCAAGTTCACATAGACTTATTGAAGCCTAAGGCAAATATCATTAAATTATTTTTACTTCAAAACAAAATCTCAATCTAATTTATATTTTCTAACGATTTGCTGTGACCTCAAATAACACCCGGACACATCATCTCTGTTGAGGCCTATAGTCAATATCTGCCAAAATTTTGGAAATTAGGAGTTATTATGGACATTATCTACAAAATATTGCTGGCTCGGTGATGATGTCCTCAATTTTTTAACCATTGTACCCTCTGGCATTCATCAGGTGTCTTTTATTGTTCATAGCCTTTGATTTTGTTTCTTTGATTGGGTTTTATGGGATATCAACCTTTGTAGGCTATTCAATGCCAAATCCATTTTTAAACAATTAAAGTTCTTTTAAACAATTCAGTTTAGCATAAGTACATAATTTAATTGTCAAAAACATTTCTATTTCAAGCTATTCAAGTTAGCGTAACTATAGTTTCAATCTCAAAAACAGTTCTATTTCAAACAATTCAGTTTTACATAAGTACGCAGATTAAATGTGAAAATAGTCCCATCTCAACTAACAAAATTTTGTTGAATTTGACCTATAGATAGGACCCTATAAGGTGCTATTACTCCAGGCCAGAGTGGTCCTGGGAGCGATGCCAATGAAGGAGTACTCTACATTCCCTAAAGCTCCAGCATTACTGTCATATCCAGGACACTCATTGAGGTGGGGGTCTTACCCCTCTGTAGAGAAAGTTTGGATACAACTCTTAATTTGATTGAAAGGACAGACTGTTCTCATTCTTTGTTCTCAAATCAATTTATTTACCTTGTTATATTCCCCTTCAAATTATTACTTTTTTTTTGCTGAGCTTGGGCCCAGCAATTTAACTCACAACTTCCAGGTAGACTCTAATAAGGAGCTCTTTACCACTGTTTTTATCATCTTGACTATTGTCTAGTATAATTCCAAGATCATTTTAAAGAACATTGACCTTAATGTTTTTTGATGATGGAAAGTAGAAGTTCAGGCTGAGTTCTTAACCCTTGGTTAGACTACCAATCTTAAAAAAGTTTTCGAATTCCTAATGTTACTGTCTTTTATTGATAACTGAAATTAGTTATTATGAATATAAGACTTTGGTTTATTCTTCAGTGATAAGTTTTGAATCATAGAAGAATTGTTAAAATTTCTTTTTCATTGTAAAATTATATATATATATATATATATATATTACAATTATTATTTTTCCTTTTATGCTCTGCAATTCATCTTATTTTTTTTTTACAGTATACGTTAGAACTGATAATGTATTTGCAGCTTCAATATTTTATTTGCTAAAGCTGAGCCCAAGTATTAAACTTGCAACTTCCAAGTAAATTCCCATAAAAAATTATTAAACAATGAATTTATCCTCTTGGTCATTGTACTGGACAATTCAAAGACTATTTTGAAGAGCCTTAAACCTAATGTCATTTTATTTGCCTCTTCAACAAAGCATGTATATTGCATTTTTTCTCTCAAATACTATCAGTTAATGCTATTACTGGTTTTTGTACCTACCCAGTGCTCTCTCTTTCTTAATTAACAGCTTGTGTATTCTTTTATCTTTATGCTGGGCTTACTTAAGAGGTTGGTAATGCCTAGCATATGTACTGATATGGGGATAAAATTTTCTTTGCCAGGATTAGGCATTTATGGAGGTGGGGGTGAGCTTCCACGGACCTACAAAAGTGTTCCCTACAAACTGCAAACTCTTCACTTCAACTGTGCAAACTCTCCTCCATATGTCCATGTTGCAGCACTGATGGAGAAGAGTGTGAAAGTGAGTGTTTAGCCCAATGAACATTCCATTTGCTCACAAATCCAGAACTCTGTCTGCACAGGAGATGATGGCTTCTGGTCGCAATGGTCTCTGCTTCTGTGGGTTCCATGGCAAACCACACTCTTGTGTGACCCAATGCAGACCATTCTAAATGTGCCTGTATATGATCAGAGAAGCCTCAACTAATAAGCCAGGCAACTGTAAAATATCTTCATATATTGGATAATTGAACAGTTGCAAATAATAAGAGTCACCAATGTGGCTGTGGGAAACCTTCTGGCATCAATCCCAGAGAAACTTCGCATATGAAGACAAGTTGTCAATTCTACAAGTGGAGCCAGATTAATGCTGATTGGGTGAATGCCATCACTCACAAACACACCTACATACACAAAAATAATGAGGTCTTAGCGAATTTCCTTTTTTTAATCCTTGGACAGGCACACAGACTTTGATATATATATCTTAGCACAAATAATAATTTTAGAAAAATTAAATGAAGGTTAAAATTCTTAAGATATTATCTAAACAAAGTTGTTTTTATCAAAACTTGTGCAAAGTACAATTTGGAAAATCTTAATTTAGTAATGATCAGCAAATTCTTCAGTCTCTTTGGATTTGGTTCATTTATACCAAAAATTAACCAAAGATAATTATCAAAGCTGATGACAAACAACAGACAATTTTTTTCTTTATCTCTTTTGGTCATGCTTGTTATTTGGACTGATAATAAATACAACAGACAGAAAAAACAAATATTCCAGTCTAATTGATCAAATCTAATAGGCTTGTCTTTGATCTCTGAAATTCTCCTTTATTTCTTCTTTCTATATAGATTTTCCCCATTGATTAATATATCACTACAATATTTGACTTTCTCTTGGTTGTTGACAATAATTAAAACTTTGATTCCGGATAAATAAACTAAATAATAACTTTTAGCCCAACTCAAGGAACTTGCAGAGAACATTGACAAAAAGAAAAGAAAAAAATAGAAGGAAATGGAAAAAGAATCTAAACATAATTACCTGCCCTTACCTATTGGAACTCTCTACTATTGGAAGAAATAGATAAAAAGAAACCTCTTTCTTTATAGAGACAGAATGTAACAGATATGTTTATGCTTGGCTCCAGAGTCATATAGACTCTATCTGTGAAAGGACACATGTCCTTAAAAAGACAAACTAGAAGATTACTTGAACAAACTCTGTGTGAGTCTCTTTTTTTCATTTTACATAACTGATTATAACAAAAGATTTAAATTACTCTGACTTTACTTCCAAAATGGATGCCAAACATAAATAACAAAGAAATGAATATATTAGGCATTTGCATGAAAGATGCAAAAAATGTTTCTTGAAATGTTTCTTGTGGAATAAAACCTGCATTTATTCACTAAATTCATATTTTCCTTCTCTTTTCATTTTGTGCATTTTCAGTTGTTTATTTACACATGTACCATTTTTCTGATAAAACGGATCAATGGATACAAGAAAATGAACATAAAACATATGGATTCTCACCTGGATACTAAAAGCCACATTGTTAAACATGGAAATGAAAAGGCAGACAAAGCTTAAAAAAAAAAAAGAAGCACTCCTGGCAAACATATCCAATACAACAGTTCTAAACACTCACCTAAAACCAATCATTAATAGATTTATATAAAAAAATGGCAAAAATCCTAGGATGATCAAATACAGAATAAACTCCACTGTGAACAAGATACCATAGGTGAGTTGCTGGTTGGCCACGGAAGAAATAGAAAAGAAGTGATACTCTTCAGATTTTGCATTGGCCACACCCACATTATCCACTCACACCTCCTAAAAAGGTAGACCCACACCTTATATGCTCAACATGCAAAGTACCCTTCACATTCGCTTAAACTGTCACAGGTTTAAACAACTACTCCAAAAACACTACCAGATGAGCAAACTAAAGGACCCCTTCAAAAACACCAAACCAGAGGAAATTTGAGCTTTTTAAAAGAAACCAACCTTTTCATCAAAATCAAACCAAATATAATAAAATGTAACAAAAACCCATACCCTAAATCATAAAACATGTACAAAAGACAAAATCAATCTACCCCTTCAGGCATTAAATGACCAACAGAAGTTGATATGCAGTTAAACAAAATAGAAATAGGAACACAACAGATGCATATTTTAGGAGAGGGATTCATGCTTTTTCCAAGGGCATAAGCACAAAGGGAAATACAAACAGCTCACATCTAGGATTGAACTTGACCTGTCAAATAAGTTTCTTATGAGGATAACTGTTATAATATAAGTGCCACCAGGTAAATTATTGTATAATATAATGGGTGACAAATTTGATTGATTTATGCTTGGGGAGTTTCCATGCTGTAATGGCAAAAGTAATGGATTATGGTTTTGAAGTAAGAAACTTCAGTCACACTATTACGTTCACTTTTGGACTAATACCCTTAAAAAAGGTGTTCACTCCCTTATCCTTCCAAATAAATAGTATCATTGTTGTTCTTGTACATGGAGGGTTCTGGCATAAAATAACCCATAAAGGTAGATATGCCATTGAACAAAGAAACCAAACCAATATAAGTAAAGTTGGCAACCTTAGTCAAGAGTGACCCGAAGGCTCCCTTTTCAATAGTTACTACATGGAGGTGTAGGGGAGGGTGCAACTCCATTCCCTAGATTGTTCCACTTTACCCTTGATCTGTACCTTATAATGCTGAGTGTTAAGCAAGGCCACAACAAGTACCATTTTTTGAGTCTTTGGTATGACTTGACCAGGGATTGAACCCTGGTCTCCTGGACCATTGACAAACACTCTACTCATTAGGCCAATGGCTCATATACCGCTTAAAATAAATGTAGAACATTCTTAACTTTTTAATGGCTAGTTGAGATAGCATTTTGAGTGAAAGTATGTATTCACCCAACCCCTCCATCATAAGATGGATGTGACCCAAGATGAATTTTTTAAGTAGAGTATAGCTGGTTTGAATTCAAAATTCTTCTCTTCCTTTTTGGGTTGCCTCACCAAAGCCAAAGATTCTGCCCAACTATTTATCCATAGTTAGGAGAGAAGAGATGGATTCATGCCTTTTTTCAAAGGCATTAGCACAAAAGGAAATGCAATCAGCCTAATTTAGAATTTTGATAGAAATGAATAGACTGAAATAGATAGATATATGTGGATTGTGATAAATAGATAGATAAATATCAAACAACTCATATAAAGAGAAAATATAGGTAAGAAAAGACTCTGATAGATATAAACTGACTGAAAGCAAGAGTATAATGAAAAAAAATCAAAACATGAGTATTTGTTTTTAGTTTGTTTTGGTTTGTTGGGTTTTATGGCACATCAACCTTTGTAGGTTATTTAATGCCAAATCTATTTTTATGCAAATAATCAGTTCTATTAAAAACAATTCAGTTCAGCATAAGTACATAGTTTAATTGTCAAAAACATTTCCATTTCAAATTATTCAAGCAGTTATATATAACAATTCAGTTTAGTGTAAGTACAGTTTCAATGTCAAAAAACAGTTCTATTCGAAATAATTCAGTTTAGCATAAGCATGCAGTTTAAATGTAAGTATGGTTTAATTGTCAAAAACATATCTTTTCCGAGCTATTCAGTTTTGTCAAACAATTCAGTTTAGCATAAGTATGCCGTTAGTTCTATTTAACTCATAAATTGGGCCCTATCAGGTGCTACCATGCTGAGCCAGAGTGGACCTGGGAGCAATGGCAATGAAGGGGTACTCCGTATTCCCCAAGGCCCCAGCATTACTGGGACCTCACCATCAGACTGTTTAGTGTCATATCCAGGATACTCGTTGGGGGGTCTTACCCCTCTGTGGAGGTGCAGTCAGTGTATTCTACAGCCCCAGTTGACTGGGCAATGAGTATTTGTGAAGATCAATTGAAGTAAATGTGATGACAGTTTTCTAAATCTTTTAAGATGTAAATGATAGTATACACCACTTGGACACTGACGAAACATATAGAGAAAAAGCTTGACAACAACTGCACAAACATGTTACGAGATATATCAAACAAATCCTGGAAGCAACTACCCACAAAACAGCAGCTGTATGACCACCTACCACCCATTTCTAAGATCATCCAAATGAGACAAAGACATGAGAGACAACACTGGAGAAGTAAAGACAAACTCGCAAGCGATGTTCTCCAGTGGACCCTCTTCACACAGATGCACAAGTGTAGGACAACTGGCAAGAACCTATCTCTGTACAGAGACAGGATGTAGCCTGTAAGACCTGCTGGAAGCAATGGATGACAGAGATGGATGACAAGAGAGAGTTAGGGAAATCTGTGCTGGCAGCTTGACATGATGTTAATGATGAATGCTGATATTATTTATTTTATTCAGTCAATTTTCTCTGGCCAGACAAGTAATAATAGTATTGACAATATAGCCACTAACTATTGTATTATAGTGGGAATTGGAACCTCACAGCTGTTTTTATTATATTACTTTATTATCATTTGAGAATCAGGTGATTCTTCTCACATGATACCATGTTGGTGATCATAGTCAAGGGTGAACCAAAGGCTCCCTTTTCAATAGCTACTATACCAAGGTGTAAAGTAAGGGTGCAACTCCTTTCCCTGGATTGCTTCACTTTACCCTTGATCCTTACCTTATAATGCTGAGTGTTGAGCAAGGAGGCATCAAGTACCATTTTTTGAGTCTTTGGTATGACTTGACCTGGAGATTGAACTCAGGTTTCCTGGGCCATTGGTGAACACTCTAACCATTATGCCAATGTCAGGTGACATGATGCACATGATGGAAATTATACTGAAAATAACCATACGAAAAGGAAAAGCAATTATACTTGTAATGTTGATTGTAATCTGTTTTGGTATTGACAATCATTTAATATAATAAAAATAAGTGTATTAATAACTACTTGTTTACTTATCTTTAATGTGTTTAACAGTTGTAATAATCATCAGATATAATTGACTATAATGTTAGAAAATTAGACAAAGATTCATTTATGGTTTATATCTACTTATATATACCATATATATCTATTTGTATCTACTTACATATACCTTCAACATTCCTAAACAATTTCAAAGAATCAGTAAGATTACTATTCTACAATTCCTTACAACCAATAGACTCATTAATGATTCTATTTTAGAAGAAAAGAAAAATTATATCAATTGATAATAAGGCCTGAGGTTAAATTTTCAAAAAGATTAGAATATGCTTCTTGCAACAAATTTCAGAATACAAAAATACCACATGTACTTGTCTATCGGTCAAATTCTGAAGAGTTTTGACTAAAACTAGAGATCAACCAGTACATAAGAAATAATTTTGGGAAGTTGAAATTCAAACATAATAGAAAGAGAAAGTTAATTCTATAAATGTATGATTTTGTGATCATAAAACAGAGGTCAACCTGAACACCAGATCAATATACCCAAGTATATAAGAAAGATGTATAGGGAGACAATTAATAATTGTTTCCCTGACAGAATAGTTGCCTCTACTGGGTGCCTAATAAGAAGTCATATGATAGTCCCAGAAACCCATTCTCAACCTCTTTTGCCTTAGTTCTTTCAACAGAAGAGAGGCTATCTCCTGCCCCTGCTAGAGAACAGTAAAGACATGTAGTTTTAGCCATATTTCTTTCTATTATCATCAAATAAACCATTTTTCATTTTTGTTTTGTTTGGTTTATTTTATGGTATATCAACCATTGTGGCTTATTTATTGTCAAATCCGGGTTATTCATATATATTAGATATATATGATTTGTAAACATAAGTCAACAAAGTTAAACGGTTCCAAGTATTGCTATGTATCACTATCAATTCAATTAAACATCAGCCATTCATTTACACACAGTTAAATGATAAAACAGTTCTATTTTTAACAATTCAATTTAGCATATGTCAACAAAGTTGAATGGTTCCAAGTATTGCTATCACTAAAAATTCAATTAAACATCAGTCATTTGTTTACACACAGTTAAACAATCAACTAGTTCTATTTCTAACAATTCAATTTAGCATTAGTCATTTGTTTGTGCTCAGTTTGAATGTTTAACAGTTCTATTTAACCCATAGATAAGACCCTATCAGGTGCAACCACTCCAAGCAAGAGTTGACCTAAGAGCGATGGAAATGAAGGTGTACTCTGCATTCCCCAAGGTTCCACATTACTGGAGTCTTACCATCAGATTGTTTAATGTCATATCCAGGACTCTCGTTGGAGTCTCACCCCTCTGTAGAGATGCAGTTGGTATATTCTACTGCCCTTGCCAACTGGGACACTATCACAAAGAAAGTATTTACCACCATTGTAAACACTATGGGAGCAATGGCAATGAAAGGGTACTCTGCATTCCCAGAGTGTCACCATCAGATTGTTTAATGTCATATCTAGGACACTCGTTGGTTGGTGCTGAACCATCTGCAGAGATGCAGTCATATATTATATGGCCCCAGCATCCATTTTTGTACTCCTTTTATACTCCTTTTTGTACTGCTTACTCATAGTGTAATATACTGGTCACAAGATAGCATCAACAAAGTGGTTTCACAGGAAAGAGAAAAATAAAGGAGGATGGTGAAGAATGTAATTTATTGCCTGTGGATAGAGTGACAGATATTTCCATTCACAGATAAGATCAACAAATTACCAGAAAAAAAAAACAGAAGTATGTAAGTTCCAATAACTAGCCATAAACAGAAAATACGTGGCTGAAGAGGCATATTCATATTTCCGTGTGGGAGCTGAAAGACAATATAAGGTCTGTAATTTTGGACTGAAGGCGAGACCTGCTGGACACTCAAACAAATCTGTCACCTCCCCCAGGTGTGTTCTCCAACCGTCACTCTAATACACACAAAGGGTCCCCCCACAGAAGAAAGATATGTGTGAACTCTCTCTGACTGTATTTGGCCAAGCTGTCAAAAGAAAAAATGCACCTGTGTAAATAACAGGTGCATCCGGTTGAATATATCTGGGGGCGACCTTGACTGTCAAGGGGTTGAATTGAGTGCGAATTGTGACGCTCGCAGGAAGTAGGTGGGCATCAAATTATTATATAACCCCGGCGACAGGAAGTTCAGATCAGTTGGAGAGAAGATGCTGGAATGAGAATCATGTCCCAGCAGAGGCTGGACCCACTGGCCCCTGGTTGAGCAGCCCAGGAGAATGGGAAAGAAAGGCGATGATAGCCAAAAGAGTTGGGGGGTCAATATGTTGCAGTCTTTGTTCGGACTCCAACTCCCTCTCATACACAACCCTTTCAATAAAGTGAGAGGTATATTTTTCTAAAGTACTATGTCCGCTCATCTTTATTGTATTGAATATGTTTTGGCATGCATCGGCATATGTGTATGTATAGTTGTTCATGGCTATACAACATATTCCTACTTCACACAAACATCACCATCGAAGAATAAAAATATAAATTATATTTTTATATATCTACATGGTCTTTGTTGTTCGTCCAGCGGTACAATATATGACAATAGAACAATATGTGTATATCTCTAGTTGTCAGGACATATTTGAACATTCTTTTCAATGCTCATTATCATCATCATGTCATGCCATCAGCAAGGATATCCTTGACCCACTCTCTCCATTCCTCCCAATTGTCCATTGCTTCCAGCAGGTCTTCATCCAAATCGGTACAGAACTGCTGTATTTGGGTTTGAACTAGTCGTTCTGCCTTTGCTCGGCCATGTGAAGGGTTCCACAGGAGTACATCACTTATGAGCTCGTCCCTACTTCTCCAGCTGTGTTCTGCATGTCTGGTTCGTCTAATTTTGATAGTTTTCGTGGTGGGTGGTAAGTGGCAATACAGCTGCTGCTTTGTGGGGTGCTGCTGCCTGGACTTGTTCAATACTGCTTGTAGCATTCTTGTGCAGTTGCCGTCAAGATTTTTTTCTCCATGCGTTTAGCTAGCGTCCATGTAGTGCATCCATATAGCAGTATTGACACAACCACTGCTTGTAAGAAACTACATTTCATTTTATCAGTCAGGTCTAACTTCCATATGACCAATAGCCCATCAATAGCTGCCCATGCCTTTGCTAGTCGTATGTTGATGTCTGTCTAGATTGATGAGACCTGGCTTCCTAGGTAGGTGAACTTGTCAACTAGTTTCAGAGAGCTTCCGTAATCAAACAGGCGACATATTTCTTTTCAATACTACTAGTATGTATATTATGAATATATTAAATATTTTTGTATGTGTAAATGAGTTCATTTTGTCTTTCCTTCCATTGTCTTCACTGTTAGTATATTATACATATTCTAATGTTAGTATTGTCCCTTGAAGATTGAGGACTTGACTTAATATCTTCTCTATTTTTAAGGCATTCTAAAAAATGAAAATATTTATCCTTTGTGGTATTTCAGAATTTTGAGGATCTAATTATTATTAGATGAATAATCAATTTGTAAATTTTAAATTCAAATATAATCAGAATTATTTGTAATGATGGGCTTCAAAAATTGATTTTAGAAATTGATAATTTTGTGACTTTAGATAAAGTGTTTACCAATAAACAAGATCAAATTATGTTGCTTTTTTGAGAATTACAAAATGAAATACTTAAAAAATAAAACATTTCTGTAGAGAGGAGCAAAAGAAAACTTTTCAATGAAATAAGATTTTACAATTCTAAAAAATACTGTTTCTCAATAAAAAATACAGTTTTTCGATTTTTAAGAATGTTTTTTTCGATCAAGAAAAATATTTTTCAATAAAAAATAGTTTTTCAATTAAAAAAATACAATTTGCCTTTTTTTCATTTTTAAAACATTGTTTTTATTTTTTAAAAATGCTGTTTTTTTAATTTTTCTAAATAGTGTTTTTCAATTTACAAAATACTTTTTCAGTTTAAAAAAATGTTTTTGATTAAAAACATTCTGTTCTTCAATTTAAAAATACTGTTTATCAATAATCAAGGTGTATTTCAATTTTAAAATATTGTGTTTTAAAAAAAATTTTACATTTTGAAAATCATTGCTAAATTCTGCCATTTTACAGGTTTATAAAGGCTACATTTTCTATCAAAAATTGCAGATAACAAATTAAAAAAGAAATTAAATATAAGAACAGCTTCATGTGTTATATAATTAAGGTAATGGATTTATTTTTATATTGATCATTTTTGGTTAAATTTTATCTAGTTAGGTAAGGCTTTGAACTATTCAGTGACTCTTTGTTCAGGTGCATAGTCAGATGGTGCAATCTTACACCCATGCAGAAAGGATATGACAATCATCATCTGTCATAATAAATTCCCAGAGAGGAAATGGGGTTGGACAGCCATTGGAGTGAATTGAGTGGGTGGTTGACGTTGTACCCAGAAGAGATGGTCCTGAGAATTTGAGGATTTTGAAAAGACAGTTGAGGTTTGACTGTTGAAGCATGCAGCCGGGTTTTTCAGATCTGATTAAAGCAGATCAGTTTGGGTCTCAACTAGCAGAGATGAGTTGAAATCTTTGACACCACAAGATGCGCCGTGCATGTGTGTGGGGGGAGGTGTCAGCCGAATGGGCTGATAAATTTTGAGCTGTCAACTCTGAGCTATTCTGGTCGATATAACCAAGAAGGTTAAAAAGATATGGTGTTTTGTGAATCTTATCCTCAATTCAGTTAACAGGGCAGTGGTCTTGCCACTGAGCTAAACCTTACAGAAATAGAGATATGAATAGCAGCAGTAGTTATAAAAGAAGCAGAGTTCTATTTAACAGTAAATATTGTGTTTTGT
Organism: Sepioteuthis lessoniana; assembly: GCA_963585895.1. Classification (NCBI taxonomy): domain Eukaryota; kingdom Metazoa; phylum Mollusca; class Cephalopoda; order Myopsida; family Loliginidae; genus Sepioteuthis; species Sepioteuthis lessoniana. Next base: position 31,865,723 of record OY757910.1, on the reverse strand, counting down.
GAATCAATAGGATATGAAATCGTTTATTCTACAATGCGTAAGGAAAGCACAAATGAGTAAAAAAAATCCCCCACATATAAATCATAAAGACGCAAACTTTAGTACAAATCAGAAAGAAACTAAATACCTAGTTTCTGGAACATGATTGAACAGAATAGTCATGTATCATAGGACCAAAAAATATTGTGTCTGAAAGAAAGGAGTTCGTAGAAAAGAAAAACTCAAAACTAGTATTTTAAGGAAGAAAATAGTAGTCACTTTTATTCTTGGGGAATACAGCGGACTGTAGTAAAAAGTTTGTTCAATAGAGTTCTTCCTCCCTCCTCTTCTTGGCGATGACGGCAGCGTCATTATTGTTGGTTTGTTGATACTTTCATATCAGTCGAATTGCTGACAGGCTGGGTATGACATGGGTCGGGGCATCATGGACCTCTGTTGAACCTGTTTAGAAACCTGCCTTAAACTGCCAAAATCTTGTTACTTGATTTTTTATATAGCGTTTTGATGGATCAATTCAAAGGTTCCAGAAGGTTCGATGATCAACAGTGAAAACAATAATGTAGCACATGAAAGTTCATGCATGATTATATTAAAATCATGCTTGAACTCTACAGGTCATTCTGCCTGCATGAGCGAGGTTCCTGACATTTTTGATTGTCAGACCCATGTACCCAAAGATCGATGACAGCTGATGTGCTTGTGTGTTCTCCAACCTTGAGACCGCCGCATTTCAATAACAGTGCCCATCCGTAATATTACAGTCACATATTGGTGTTTTCAACTATGTCCACATAGTTGAAATCTATATGAACTTCACTAAAACTTGTATTGTACCAAAAATTAAATATTTCATTTGTAGCTGGTCACATGATTAAGAGACCTATTTATTTACATTTTTGATGGCAACAGCCTCAGACAGCTGGACACAGCTTCATGGGGCAACAGACAGCTGGACACAGCAATATACGGCCAGTAAACAACACATCCTAATACTTGTCTTATCACTTCAGAGTAATGAAGATGCACTGAAAATACTACATCGATATTCTAACGCCAACCAAAATTCCACTATATTACAATGACCACTGTGAGTCCACATGTCCAAAAAAAAACAACAACATACATAGTCATGGTGAAAGTAAGTTTACCATTTTTCTGTCTACTCATTTTTTCATGGAATTGCCTCAGTCAGACTTTACATGTCTCCACAGACATGAATTCAGTCAGCAGTCAAAGATATACTCTGGTACTATGTGCTTTTTCCTCTCATGTGCACATACACACATTATACTAACTACCCACCAAGAACATTTTTGAAGTTTTGACCTTTTCCAACCGCAACTAAATCACTGAAAACATAAGTGTGTAAATAAATATGATAATGTAAATGTTTATAAATTTTTAACTAATTCAATTTATTTTTTTCTTCTTATCGTTTTTTGTGTTTTTTTTATAAATTTGTGTTATATTTGCGAACTGGATACACAGATAAAAATCTTACTTTTTAATCCGAGTACACTGACCCCACAAATCTTATCCTCAATTCAATTAACAGGGAAGTGGTCTAGCCACAGAGCAACTGGTTACAGAAACAGAGATATAAATTGTAGCAGTAATCGTAAAAATAAAATACTAATCTAGTGTAAGCATTCATAATAGTTTATTCCCCAGATGGCTGGGGCTGTAAAATACGCCGACTGCTTCTCTGCAGAAGGGTAAAACTGCCCTAACGAGTGTCCTGATATGACACTAAACAATCTAAGGGTGAGGCTCCACTAATGCTAGAATTTTGAGGAATGCAGAGTACCCCTTCATTACCATCGCTACCAGGTGATAGCACTTGAGAGGGTTCTATCTATTGGTCAAAGAGAACTAAACTATGTACTTATGCTAAACTGAATTGTTTGAAATAGAACTAATTATTTGTATAAAAATGGATTTGGCATTAAATACCTTACAAAGGTTGATATGCCATAAAATCCAACCAACCAACCATAATAGTCTATGAATCATTTTCAGTATTATTTAATAGTAGTTCATAAAATTTATCAATAATTGAATAATATCAACTGGCTGAACATGATGAAATTCCACAATTTAATTAGAAATAACAATAAATCAATATGACATTTACCTATGATACATATATATATATATATATATATATATATGATACTGATTATCAAATATTCATATGATCAAATAAATTGAAGAAATTATTAAACAAATAAATGGAACTACCAGAAAGAATATTTTATTAATATATATAATAATGTATTGAAGCTCTGCATCAAATTATTGAGCTGTCGATAGAAGACAAGCAAACACATTTTTCCAACTTATTAATATAGTTATACTAATATATTTCTACTGGTTCTACTGGTTCATTGGCCAAGTGGTTAGAGTATTCGCCAATGATCCAGGAGACCGGGGTTCAATCTCAGGTCGAGTCATACCAAAAATGGTACTTGATGCCTCCGTACATAACACTCAGCATTATAAGAAAGGATCAAGGGTAAAGTGAAGCAATCCAGGTAATGGAATAGCTCCTTCCCCTATGCCTCAGTGTAGTAGCTATTGAAAAGGGAGCCTTCGTGTCACCCTCGACTTGGGTCGACAACTTTACATAATATATTTCAATATTATTTAATTGAAATTTGGGCTTAAATTCTTATTTTGAGAATCAATACACATTTTTACATTATGTATCATTTTTTATGTATTCTTTATTGGCCCAGTTGGCTAGGGCTGCAGAATACACCAACTGCATCTCTGCAAAAGGGTTAGAATTCCCCAATAAGTGTCCTGGATATGACACTAAACAATCTGATAATGAGGCTTCATTAATACAGGAGCTTTGGAGAATGCAGAGTACCCCTTCATTGCCATCACTCCCAGGTTCACTCTGGTCCAGAGCGGTAGCACCTGATAGAGTTCTATCTCTGGGTCAACTGATAGAGGTAGCACCTGATAGAGTTCCATCTCTGGGTAAACTGTGTATTTATGCTAAACTGAATTGTTTGAAATAGAACTGTTTTGAACACTAAGACTCTCTGGAAAGCAAGATGACTCTTTGGAAAGACAAAGTGACTCTTCAGAAAGTTGGAGTGACATCCTGGAAAGACAGGAATTTTAACAAATATGGATAATACAATGAAAGAAAAATGCCCTCAGGGTGTCTGTAGCGGGGAGGGAGAATATATCACCCATCTTACTTGCTCCTACGGTAACGATCTGGATACGTACCCAGCTACAACGTGTGATTGCGGTAGAAAATTCAACAGCTTGCGAGGAACACAAATCCACAAGGCACGCTGGTGCGAAGAACGTAATTCTCCTGCCGGAGAATGTAAATTGATTGATGGGCCAATGAGTCAGGTTTACCCCCACAGTATTCACAAGCCCATTGCTGACCATCAGCGTCCTGGAGACATTTTTTGCAAGCCAAGAATTTAGTGGCCCAAGGGTAATCAGATAGCTACCTGGACTAACTTAGACCAGGAGCTTTCTTTTTACTCACCACCCATCTTGAGGGCCCATTGATCAACAAATAAAATCTTTTAGCGGAATTATATATAACGTTTGTCTCGAGTGCTTTTGGGCAGTAACGCATAAATGAAAGAAAACGAATCGAAAAGATAACGGATATAGAAAGGATTTCAACACGAATGTTATACACGTGTAACCACCATTCTCGTGTAATTACGCAAAATCAAGAAACGGTTGCTATGGCATCTAACGGCCGTAAGTAAACGCTTTTTTAAATCACAAACTGCACCAAAATGAAGATGAACGAACGTCTAATGTAATGTCCACTTTTAGTTGATCTTATGTATACATAGTTTTTTTTTAAAATACCCTATCCGGTGGCAAAAGCTGCTCGGTAGCGCCAGGAGTGGCAGTACCGCCTTGAGCTACCGAAACTGTGTTATCACCCTGGATGGCAGCTGATGAGGCTAGGGTATCGCACGTGCTTCCACACGTTGTATGATGAAAAAAAAATTTTGAAATAGAACTGTTTTGACATTTAACTGTGTTAACCAAAAACTGTTCTTATACTAAACTGAGTTGTTAGAATTATAACTGTTTATAAGTATAAAACATTGGCCTAATGAGTAGAGTGTTGACTAATGGTCTGGGAGACCGAGGTTCAATCCCAGGTCGAGTCATACTAAAGACTTAAAAATGGTACTTGCTGCAACCTTGCTTAGCACTATAGGGTAAGGATCAAGGATAAAGTGGAGCAATCCAGGGAATGGAGTAGTGCCCTCCCTTACACCTTGGTGTAGTAGCAATTGAAAAGAGTGCCTTCGGGTCTCTCTCGACTATGGTCGCGAACTTTACTTTTTTAACTTCTATGTACAAAATGAATTTGGCATTAAATAACCAACAATGGTTGATATGCCATAAAACCTAACCAACCAACAAATCTATTCTTTGTAACATGCTCACACATTATTTCTCTCCCTCTCTCTCTCTCTCTATATATATATATATATATATATAAGGCTGCAAAATGTATTAATCTCTATGCGAATTCAGGTCAAATAGAGTTCATGTATTTCAATCAAAATGGCACCATCTCCTCATCAAATGGCAAGCCTCTGAAATTAGTAGACTAGTTAACATACCTTGGTAGCAGGATCTCATCTATTGAAAGCAATATCAACATCTGCATAAAGAAGTCATGGAATGCTATTGACAAGTGAAACTCGATATGAAAATCTAGTCTCTGATAAAAATTTTTAAAAATAGGAATTCTTACCAGCTGTAACAGTGCTAGCACAACTATATGGCGGCACCACTCTGGCAAAACGCCTGAAGAAAAGGCAAGATGGGAACTATGCAAGAATTCTGTCTGTTGATTAAATCCTGGCAGTAGCACCTTACAAAACTGCTGCTGTATAGGTGTTTACCTCCCATTTCACGAATCATCCAAGTAAGACAACTTGAAAGCGACATTCTCCTCTGAATATATATATATATGCGGCCACTTGATGCCATCTAGAAGACTTGTCAAGAGCAGTGATCAGTAGGGGATGGATGGTAAGTGAGAGTCAAAGAAAATATGTGCAGACTATGCTGATATAAGTATATAATTCTATGTATGCATAAAAAGATGATATATGATGTAGAAATGTCTGATAATATGTGTGTTTGTGTGCGTAGATGTATATATGTATATGTGTGTGTGTATCTTTATATCAAGAAAAGATATATGTATAAAACTACAGTTATGATTAAAATTTACAACAAAAAACTTTCTATGGACTCACACCACACTGATGACATAGTGCTTCTGGCAAATACACCTGCTCAGGCCGAATCCCTGCTCCATAGTCTGGAGCAGGCAGCAGGTGGCGTAGGCCTCCATGTAAATGCAAACAAAACAGAGTACATGTGCTTTAATCAAAGAGGCAATATATCCACATTAAATGGTGGCTCTCTGAAACTAGTGAACAACTTCACCTACCTTGGAAGTAGCATCTCATCTACGGAAAAGTATGGACTGCTACTGATAGGCTATCCGTCATATGGTAGTCAGACCTATCTAATTAAATAAAACGCAATTTTTTCCAAGCAGCGGTCATATGCATACTACAGTATGGATGCACCACTTGGACACTGACTAAGTATGTGGAGAAAAAGCTTGATGACAATTGCACAAGGATGCTATAAGCTATACTGAACAAATCCTGGTAGCAACAATCCACAAAACAGCAGTTGTACGGTCACCTACCACCCATCTCGAAGACCATCCAGATTAGACAAAGAAGACGTGTGAGACACTGGTGGAAAAGTAAGGACGGACTCATTAGCTGTTGTTCTCTAATGAGCCTTTTCACGCTGACCTGTTGAACGACCAGCTAGAACTTATCTACAACAGCTCTGTACTGACACAGGACGTAGTCTGGAAGACCTACAGGTAGCGATGGATGACAGCAAGTGATGGAGAGAGCGAGAGTTAGGGAAATCCATGCTAGCAGCATGACATGATGATGATGATGATGATGCACAAGAATCCAGAACAATATCATGTTTCATGTACGTAGTCCAGACGCCGAACTTGTCAATACAAGCTCATCTGAAGTCTGGGACCTACTGAAGAAGAGTTTTTAAAGAGTTGATATGTCACAAAATAAGTACTGAAAAATAAATCACTAAGGAGTTCAATCCCAAGTCAAGTCATACCAAAGACTCAAAAAATGGTACTTGAAGCCTTCTTGCTTACCACTCAGCAAAATAGAAAAAAATGGATCAAGGGTAAGTGAAGCAGTCCTAGAAAAGGAGTAGCACCCTCCTCTACTCCTCAGTGTGTAGAAGATATTGAAAAGGGAGTTTTGGGGTCACCCTCGATAACAGTCGGCCAACTTACACATGTATATATATGTATATATATATATATATATTTACACACATGCTCACATACACAAAAACACACACACACACACACACACACACACACACATATATATATATATGTGTGTGTGTGTGTGTGTGTGTGTGTGCACAATCTTATTTGTTTGGGTTTTATGGCATATCAACCTATGTAGGTTTTTAAATACCAAATCCATTTTTATACAAATAAATGGTTTCATTTCAAACAATTCAGTTTAGTATGAGTACCCAGTTTAATTGTCAAAAACATTTCTATTTGAAGCTATTCAGTTTAGTCAAACTGTTTTATTTCAAACAATTCAGTTTAGTCTAAGAATAGTTTTTGTCCACACACAGTCAAATGACAGAAAAGTTCTATTTCAAACAATTCAGTTTAGCATAAGTACACAGTATAGTTGTCAAAAACATTTCTATTTCAAGCTATTCTGTTGTGTCAAACAGTTCTTTTTCCAGCAATTCAGTTTAGTATAAGTATAATTTTTGTTTGCACACAGTTTAATGTCAAAACAATTCTATTTAGCATAAGTACAGTTTCAATGTCAAAAACAGTTCTATTTCAAAAAATTCAGTTCAGCATAAGTACAGTGTTTAGTGCTATTTGACCCATAGACAGGATCCTATCAGATGCTATCACTCTGAGCTTGAGTGAACCTGGGAGGGATGGCAATGAAGGTGTACTCTGCCTTCCCCTAAGCTCCAGCATTACTGGAGCTTCACCATCAGATTGTTTGCACAGTTAGCTGGGGCTGTAGAATACACTGACTGCACCTCTGGAGAGGAGTAAACCGCCCCCAACGAGTTTCCTGGATATGAAACTAAACAATCTGATGGTGAGTTTCCAGTCATGCTGGAGCTTTGGAGAATGCAGAGTACCCCTTCATTGCTATCATTCCAAGGTCCATTCTGGCCTGGAGTGGAAGCCTTTAATCGGGCCTTATCTAGGAGTTAAATAGAACTAAACTGTGTACTCATGCTAAACTGAATTGTTTGAATTAGAACTGTTTGATGAAACTGAATAGCTTGAAATAGAAATGCTTTTGACAATTAAACTGCACACTCATGCTAAACTGAATCGTTTGAAATAGAAGTGATTATTTGTATAAAAATCAATTTGACAATAAATAACCTGCAAAGATTGATATGCAATAAAACCCAAACAAACAACCATCAGATTGTTTTGTGTCATATCTAGGACATTTGTTGAAGTGGGGTGTTACCCCTCTGCAAGGAAGGACTGGGCAAGTGAACAATCTTCAGACAGTGACTATATATATAGCTATTATATATATATATATATATATATATATATATATATATATATATATATATATATATATATATACAGCTACTATATATATATATATAGAGAGAGAGAGAGAGAGAGAGAGAGAGTAGCTGTCTGAAGATTGTAAAGGCTAGCTGCATGAAACTAAATAACAGCCAACAAATTTGAAGCTACTTTTAAACTGTGTGTTTATGCTAAACTGAATTATTTGAAATGGAACAGTTTTTTGACATTGAAATTGTACCCACACTAAACTGATTTGTTTATTATAGAACTGTTTTGACATTTAACTATGTGTAAATAAAATCTGTACTTATACTAAACTGAATCAGCTGAATTAGAACTGCTTGACTAAACTGAATAGCTTGAAATAGAAATGCTTTTCACAATTAAACTGTACTTACATTTAAACTACGTGCTTATGCTAAACTGAATTGTTTAAGATAGAACTGATTATTTACATAAAAATGAAATTGGCATTAAATAACCTACAAAGGTTGATATGCCATAAAACCTAACCAACCCACCAACCAACCATTTTTATTGTTATTTTATGCCGAGAAGTTTGAGAATTGCATTCATTGTATGTTCATATTTACTTTTTTGTGTTGTTTCAGAAGGTTATTTTTTGGCGGTGGGGTTGTGTTGTTTTTTTTCTTGCATATGGTCTAACTGAATACAAATAATTTTTAGATATATCTATCTGACGAATGGATGGGACCCAAATATTTACCACCATTCCAGGTCTGAGTGAATTTGGCAATGATGTCAATGAAAAGGTACTTTACACCTTGCAAAGCTCCAGAACTAGAGCCACTTCATCAGATGCAGTTTTGTGTCATATCTTGGGCATGACTTTTTAAGCAGGTCTTAATGCTCTTCAGGGGATACCATCAACATATTCTAATCCGTCTTCAAGGCAGATATGCTGCAAGAGACTGCTTATAAAATTCATATATATATATATATATATATATATATATATATATATATATATATATATTTTGCTCTAAGCAAATATAAATAAATACAGATATTATCTCACATGTATACATATAATATATATATATTGATAGATATGTGTGTGTGTTTATGTGAGATAAAATCTGTTCATTGTAGTTTCAATTTTATGTATTTTTCCATCTGTCTTCAATTATCAAACATCCACTGCATTCATCACAATCAACCCGTGTATCTTTATTCAAAAGGTTGTCCTTACGTCTCTTTTATCTTTTTCTATTGGAAGAAAAAATAAAAAATTCTTTTGATCTTTTAATTTCATTGTCATAGATAGCATAACAATTTCATAATGTTTATATTAGCCCCTTACCCACTGGACCTCTTTCTCTCCCTGTTTTAGAATGAGTGGATGGAAAACTTGATTGTGCATTTTTCAAGTTGGTGAACATGATAGCAAAGTTCCATTAAATAATTTCTGCTCATTCTGATAAAAAAAAAAAACAACAGCAAAAAAACTTCGGTGATCAGTCATTTTGATGACAATGATGATGATGATGATGATGATGATAATAATAACAGTGATGGTGGTGGAGGTGGTGTTTGTGAAAATTATGGGGGTTCTAGTGAGAATCGCAAAAGAAATTGGTGATGGTGGAAGTGCTATTGAAAACTGCATGAAGGGAGGGGAGTAAAAAAATTATGATGGTGATGCAGGTGTTGATAAGAAATATAATGGTGGGGGTGGTGACAATATTTGTGAGAATAATGATGATGGTGGTGGTGGTGGTGGTGGTGGTGGTGGTGATAGTAATTGTGAAAATGATAGTGGTGAGGGTGTTGTTGGTGATGGTGAAAGTGTTTATAAAAATGATGGTGGTGGTGAAAATATTGGTGGAGCTAGTATCTTTGAAGTTTATGGTGGTGGTGGTGGTGGTGGTGGTGGTGGTGGTGGTGGTTGTTGTGGTTGTGAAAACCATGATTATGGTGATGGAGCCAGTATGACAGTTATAACTGTAAACAAACATGAATAACATAGAAACAATTTTTAGAATGAACGTTCTGTAATGATATATTGTTTTTTATGATTATATTTGAAACTATTTTTAACAAATATTTGAAATATGATTATATCTCGAATCAAATTTGATGATACTAATGATTATGAAGTGTTATTGTTTAAAGCATGACTTTATAAAAAAAGGATAACAGAAAGAATTTTAATTATGGTTAATGAATAATAATGATGTTGATGACAATGATAATTATGATGATGAATATATAATTATTTGAACTTAAGATAGCAATGATATAAAGTATTAACTTGGATCATGACGATTGCATTAATCATGATGATGATGTCTGTTAAAATAATTATTGTAATTAATATTTTTTAATCAATTTTACTATTAATATTAATTTTACTATTTATTAATCATCAGATATTTTGTAACCATTACAATAACAACAGTATTAGAAAAAAGTTTTCTATTTGTATTTAATTAATAAATTTTATTGTTGCTCATGTTGTTTATGATGATGATAAATACTTTGTAATAGTGGCCCTTGGCTGGAACTGTTGAATACACTGACTGCATTTCTGCAAAAGGGTAAGACTCCCCCAACGAGTCTCCTAGATATGGCACTAAACATTCTGAAGGTGATGCTCCTGTAATGCTGTAGCTTTAGGGAATGTGGTGTAGCCCTTCATTGCCATTGCTCCCTGGTCCTCTCTGGCACAGAGTGGTAGCACCTGTAGGGTCCAATTTATGGGTTAAATAGAACTGTTGGGCATTTAAACTTAGTACAAACAAATGACTTATGCTAAATTTAATTGCTTGAAATAGAACTGTTTGATCATTTATCTAAGTTTAAACAAATGATTGATGTTTGACTGAATTGTTGGTGATAGATAGCAATACTTGAAACCATTTAACTTTGTTCACTTATGCTAAACTGAATTGTTTGATATAGAACTGTTTGATGATTTAACTGTGTCTAAACAAGTGTCTGATGTTTAATTGAATTGCCATAGTGGAAAAATATTAAAATGTGCGCAAATAAGTGATTAATAGTAAATAAAATAATTCATAATGTATTGAAATAAGTAAAACCATTTTTTAAAAAATGAGGTCAGGTTTTTTTAAAAAATCTTATCAACAAATTATGTTTAGAAATCATATATTTAATATATATGTATAAAAAGGATTTGGCATTAAATAATCCCCAAGGGTTGATATGGAGGTGCCCGTGGTGTAATGGTTATTGTCGCAGGATGTGGACACGACGACACGAGTTAAAATCCTGGACGAGCCTGATTACATTTCACATAGCACTAATACCCCCGGGAAAGGTATGAATCCAAATATTCTCCCTCCAGCTATGGGTAAATAGTAGGGCAGACTAGGTTCTTCAGCCTTGGTGAGGCGACTAGTCTAGGAGAAGGAAAACTCTGAATTCAAACCTGTTAAACTCCGCTTAAAAATTGACCTTGTGTCATATCCTGCCCGAGTGGAGGGGTTAGTAAATAGGATATGCCATAAAACAAACCAAATGAAATCATATATATATCAACCGAAAAGGACATCGAAACGAGGTTAACGAAAGCATGGACAGCTATCAATAGGCTATCGACTATATGGAAGTCAGACCTAACCGATAAAATGAAACGCAGTTTCTTCCAGGCAGCGGTCACATCGATACTGCTATATGGATGCACTACATGGACGCTAACAAAACGGCTGGAGAAGAAACTAGATGGCAATTACACAAGAATGCTGCGTGCAATCCTGAACAAGTCCTGGCGGCAACACCCAACAAGACACCAACTGTACGGCCACCTGCCCCCTATCACGAAAACTATTCAAGTTAGGCGAACCAGACATGCAGGACATTGCTGGAGAAGCAGAGATGAACTCATAAGAGATGTACTCTTATGGATCCCCACACACGGCCGCGCAAAAGCAGGACGACCAGCACGAACGTACATTCAGCAGCTATGTGAGGATACAGGTTGTTGTCCTGAAGACCTGCCTAGGGCGATGAACGATAGGGAAGAGTGGAGAAAGAGGGTCAGGGATATCCGTGCTGCCAGCACGATATGATGATGATGATGATATATATATATATATATATATAAAGTGGATTTGTCATTAAATAACTTTCAATGATTGATATGCCATAAAATCAAACCAAATCATATATATATAAAGAGGATTTGGCATTAAATAACCTGCAATGGTTGATATGCCATAAAACCCAACCAAACCAAATCATATATATTTAATATATATGTATAAAGAGGATTTGGCATTAAATAACCTGCAATGGTTGATATGCCATAAAACCCAACCAAACCAAATCATATATATTTAATACATATATATAAAGAGGATTTGGTATTAAATAACCTACAATGGTTGATATGCCATAAAACCATAATTTGTGATATAAGAATCCTTGAAAATTCAACTTGTACTAGTTTCCAGACTTTTTTGTACAGGCTTTTAAAATTGTCATAAACTCTTGAAAATTCACTATGTTATTGCTATACATTTTATGAGATGACCGACCAAGTTTTATGATTTCAGCTTCAAATGAACAGCTACAGCAGGAATTGGAATACACCCTACTAAAGCCTGATTGTCACAGCTGGTGAATTTCAAAAATGCAATCTCGACATGAGGACACTTTAGAAGAACGATAGGCAATAAAATTGTGTCTTAAACTTGGAAAAAATGCCACAGACATGTATGGAATGCTTCACATTGCTTTTGGAGCATCTGGCATGGATCAAGCATCAGTTTTTGAGTGGCATAAGAGATTCAAGGAGGGCAGAGAGTCTGTGAGGGATGATGAGAGGTGTTGGAGGAGTAAGGAAGTCAATACAGCAGAGTTAATTGGCCAAGGAGTTAGGGTTAGGGTTACTATGTTGAGGTTTTAAGGGAGTTCAGCAAGAGATTCCTCAAGAGCCCAGCACTCTTCAAATCGGGTCAGTGGCATTTCTACCAGGACAATGCATGAGTTCACGACTCCTCCTTGTTATAGACTATTTGACCAAGATGGGCATCAAGACAGTTCCTCACCCTCCCTATAGTCCAGACCTTGGTTCCTGTGACTTTTGGTTATTCCCTAAGCTCAGAGGCTGTCGTTATGAGACAATTGAGGAGATGAAAGAAGCTATGACGAAGGTCATTGATATGCTCACACAAGAGGACTTCCATGGGGCCTTCCAGAAGTTGTTCGAACGGTACAACAAGTGGATTGCAGCCGGAGGAGATTACTTCAAAGGGGACTAGAGTTTCATTTGTGTACTTTCAATAAAAGTGCCCATACAAAAAAAGTCTGGAAACGTATTTAATGATCCTCGTACAAGAGTGAGTCAAAAGTTTTATAATATTTAGGTATGTACTACTTTGAAGCTCATGTATCATGTGACCAAAAGAGTTCAAGCTGAGAAGGGTATCTACTGTTCTTGGTAATATCGGGATAGTTGGTGTGTTGACATGTGGTGCATTGCTTCTCTGGGCCATAAAACAGGAGAAGTCACCAAAAGCATTTCTTGTGCAAAAAGTTAAAGTGCAGTTGATCACACAAGAGGGTTCAAGAAATTTTGCTTGGGTTGCAAGAACCTTGATGATCAGGCAAAGTCTGGTCAGCTTAAAACTGAAGATTTCCAGACTGTACCCAAAGCCAGAGAGACAAATCCAGCAAGTAACTCTGGGAGAGAATCAGACAAGCTAGGTGTTTCACAGTCCAGTGTGGTTTGTCACCATCACAACCTTGGCAAAAGCATGTGAAACTTCTAAATTATGCCTCTCATTACCAAACTATAGCAAAACTTTTGTCTCACTTAAGAGTATATATATATATATATATATATATGCACACACACACACACACACACACACATATATATATATATTATAACAGGGTTGGTTGTCACTAAATCACTTTGAGGGGTTTGTGTCGAACCAAGTGCAGTATAATATGGAGAAAGCTCAATTTCTAGGATAGAGCTATTATATTATCATAGTGCTATATAACTATTAAAAATAACCATCCCAACCGCTCAACTATTATCCATACCTCCCAAACCCGCTATCTATTTCCTTAATCAATTTCCTTAAATTTATGATGACAACACTTTGCTCTTCAGTTATAATCATCATTGTACATAAATATACTTACTATCATTGTAACCCTTTCATTATTTTCATTACGCACGTACTATCAAAGATAACTATAGTATCTATAATATACTTACTATCATTGTAACCCTTTCATTATTTTCATTACGCACGTACTATCAAAGATAACTATAGTATCTATAATATACTTACTATCATTGTAACCCTTTCATTATTTTCATTACGCACGTACTATCAAAGATAACTATAGTATCTATAATATACTTACTATCATTGTAACCCTTTCATTATTTTCATTACGCACGTACTATCAAAGATAACTATAGTATCTATAATATACTTACTATCATTGTAACCCTTTCATTATTTTCATTACGCACGTACTATCAAAGATAACTATAGTATCTATAATATACTTACTATCATTGTAACCCTTTCATTATTTTCATTACGCACGTACTATCAAAGATAACTATAGTATCTATAATATACTTACTATCATTGTAACCCTTTCATTATTTTCATTACGCACGTACTATCAAAGATAACTATAGTATCTATAATATACTTACTATCATTGTAACCCTTTCATTATTTTCATTACGCACGTACTATCAAAGATAACTGTAGTATCTATAATATACTTACTATCATTGTAACCCTTTCATTATTTTCATTACGCACGTACTATCAAAGATAACTGTAGTATCTATAATATACTTACTATCATTGTAACCCTTTCATTATTTTCATTACGCACGTACTTTCAAAGATAACTATAGTATCTATAATATTGATGCATCATTTCATCAATTTATCATTATATCCTTGCCCAATTCCCTTCCCGAAATATAATACCAACATTGTACAATATTATATTGTAATACAATATATCCCTACTTATACCCATTGTGATTCTGGTCTGCCATAATTTAACTGTTTAAATACGCTTATAAATCAAATTTTTATTTATTCCTCTCGACATACAATGATGATGCTTTGTTCCTCAGCTATAGTCACCTTCACATACAGAAATAAAATTTATATATTTATATTGTTTCATTTTCAGATATAAATCTATTTGTTGTAGCAATCTATTTCAAGCAGTCAATCCAAAATAGAGATAGGGAGAAAGAAGCTTGTGCTAGAGAGACAGATAGTGAACCAGTGAGTTACAAACGAGAGAAGAGAGATGATAGATGACTTTCGTTATTTTTTTGTTCACCGACTGTTTTGTATGTGTGTAATGGTTCCATGAGACCGTCCTCTCTAACTTTGTGTCTCTCTCTTCTCTTAGAATCCAACCTTATATAAATATGAATTATTAATTATGTAATCAATCTTTCTAAAGTGATATGTAACTGCCAAGTCACAAGTATCAGCTGATTCTAACCAATTGTTTATCTTTCGATATTTTCTATTCCATTCCAACATTCTTAATTCACAAACAAGTGTTTATTACGGCAAGTTTTACATTCCAAAGTATTAACTTATAAACAAAAGACTATTTTAGTTTTGAATCCAAGATTTCAAATAAAATTTAGCAATTCGATTCTAAATTAAAAGTTTAACTAAAAAAAAAATCAACAAATAAAATAATTGATTGAAATTCTTAATTACAGGGTGAAACGATAAAATTGTCGTCCTAAATAAAACAACACTACAGCTTTATTTTAAAACTTTTATAGAAAAAATCAATTCAGGTAACTTGATTATGTAGTGGAGCTGACATCTATTCAATGTAACTGCCTGTAGCCTCAATCACCGCCTCGATAGTAAACCGTAAACTGGACGAAGGCGAGTATTCGCTCACACAAACCAACCTCTTCCTTTCTTCAAAAGCTGTCACCAATTCTCTACTGCTGTTGAAGTACGGTTTATTCTTTTACAAAACCGGGTTTTTCGGGGTTTATAAAAATTCCCCAAATACTTGCAGATAAAACGCGTATTGCAATTCTTGCAAATAAAAACGCAAATTGTAGGAGTTGGGCGACTGGTTTGAAGTAAGGAATTAAATACAAAAAAAAAAAAAAGGAAGAGAAATTACCTTCTTCATAATTGGAAAAAAAATTGGAACATAATATTCAGAATGGCTAATTTAAAAACCTGAAAGGTGTAAACACTCTGCTGGCCTCTAGGGACCTCCTTAAAAGAAAGATACTTCGGGTTTTTAACTACCTACAGACCGGAGAAAAGTTTAAAAAATCTCTATTCCAAGTAGAAAAAGAAAGGGTTAGAGCTTGGTCGAAGGAGATTGAAACTCTTAACTCCAAAATTTATGACGCCTGTGTAAAGGCGGACATAGATTTAACAAGAAGTGGCTATTTAGAAAATGAAGAAGCGGAGTCAAGTTACCAACTTGAAGTCAACCGTAAACTGGACAAGGGCGAGTATTCGCTAATACATACCAACCTCCCGCATAGTAGCAGCAGTAAAAATGCCGGTAAGGAAGGAAACTCGTCAATTTTTAGCATACCCAGTTATATTCTGCCACCGCGACTACAATGTCCGAAATTCAGTGGAAGAACGTCTAACAAGTTTGAATTTAAAATTTTCCTGGCACAGTTCTACAACTGTGTCTCTTCAGTGAGTTCGGATAAGGCCAAATTGTCTCTTTTAAAGAGCTATTTGACTGGTTATGCGGCTCAACTAATTTCTCATTTGACTTTAGAGGAGGCTAATTATGAAGTCGCCATATAATTATTAACAGAAGAATTTCTGGATATACCTCTAATTGTGGATGAGATATTCAAACAATTGTTTGACGCTTCTCCCAAATACGACCCGAATTTCATCAACGTGAAACAATTTTTGTCTGAGACACGTGCGGATTTATCAGACCTAAGAACTTCATATAACCTGGATTTTTTGAGGAAGAAACACCAGGATTTAGAATTATTAGCCACATAGTATTCGCTAAATTACCGTCCATTCTCCAAAGGGAGTTGGTGCATAAGGTTGGCACTAATTATCCAACTATAAAGGATATATTTGATAACTACAATGAGAGTATTAAAACCCTAATAAAAACCAGCAGAAAAAATAATTTTAACTCCGAAAGGAATAATGCCTCTTCAAGCAAGGAAAAAAACAATAATCCCAAGGCAGAGAATAAAAACGTCTCTGCACTGAAAAATTTCACCACGAGGGCGGACAGCATTCCCAGTTGCTGCAAACTTTGCAAAAGAGAGGGTCACCCAATGAGTCGCTGCTCGACATACGCTAGTGCCCAGACTAGACAAGCTAGGTGCAGAGAATTAAACATATGCACACTGTGTACTAGCACCAGACATAAAACGAAGGACTGCCTAGGGAAACGGAACAAATTATCCTTTGAATGTTCGCTATGCAACTCGAGGAATCATGTAACCCCACTTTGTGACAAGGCAGAAGAGAAAAAGAATTCAGCATTGTCCATTAATGTGTGCAACAGCTCTCGCATCCTTAACCAACCCTTCATCCTACCTATGGTATCCCTTTCAGTGTCCAAAGGCAGACAGAAACACAACGTCAACTATTTGCTTGATACCGGCAGCCAGAGGTCATACTTTTCCAAGGGGTGGCGGAAAAATTAAAATGCAAAAAGCATTCCTTCACCCCAGGGGATTATTAAGTAAGCACCTTCTTGGGCACGAGAAAGAAGAGATTAGAGGAGGTTGTACTGGGTATTCATGTGGATAATGATCGAACCTTTTACCTACCAGTCCTAGTGGATGAGGACTTCGACATAAACCTAAAAATTGATAATTTCGGCGAGGTAAAGAAAAACTTAAATAATCTAAAGCATAAATTAGCCTTCACCGATAATGGCAGTGATCAGGTACGCGTACATGGACTCATAGGAATCGATATAATCCAGTTCATGGACATGAAGATGATCAAATGCATGAATGGAATAGCCTGGGAATTTCCTAAAGGCATCGCCCCCCCCCCCCGGGTAACAGTCATCATTTCCTCTACCAGGAACAGCCTGTCCGGGCGAGAGCTATGAAGAGCGCTCCGGAGAACAATTACCAGACTCTCATTACAGGTTATTCCTCCTGTCCCAAAGAGCGAGTAAATTTTGTTTTAAACCCCAAAAACACATATCCGGATGCGTTTTCAGAATGTTTAAATGAAAGAACTCAAGATGCAAGATATGCGAAAAAAAAAATCAAATTCAAATCACAGGAAATCTACAGAGGAATATGATTGCCTGTTTTTAAAATTATAATACATCGCCATTCTCATGGCTTTCTCCTCAGGCGGGAATGTGTAGAAATTTTGTTAAGGAACTGGTGATCCTGTTTCACCGAACATCAGCAGCCCTTTGGGGTCACGTGGCGTCTATTATAAAAAAGAGCTCCACTGGACATTCTTCCTCTATTTTCCACTCCCACCACTGTTAGCAACAGGTCCATTCGTAGCAGCCCTTGACGGCAAACGTATTTGGTACCTTCTTCCACCAGCCAGGAGCCAAGAGCGACGAACGCACGTGCTGAGTTAAAAGGAACAGGACACACAGCTAAGTTCCAGCAAGCATTTTATCTGCAAACCTTACCAAACCTTCACATAACCTAACCTAACCTAAACTTACCTTACCTTAAACCCTTACCTTATAACAACCTTACAACTAAACCTTACAAACGTTACAAAACCCTTCCATCTATCGGAATCTTGAACTCTTTTGTGAACTCTTACATATTCGTTGTTTGTTCCATTTGGTGTAAAACCCTGTTTATTGTTGTTGTTGTGTATATAAATTTTGTTGCACTAAAAGTCGTTCGTCTCCTTTCTTCAAAAGCTGTCACCAATTCCCTACTGCTGTTGAAGTATGGTTTATTCTTTTACAAAACATAGGAACAAACCGGGTTTTTTGAGGCTTATAAAAATCCCCATAATATATATATATATTAACTACTCTTTTTCTTATAAATGTTAAGCAAATTTTTTGCTCATTCAGATACATATGATGAACATTTCCCAATGGTTGGTTGGGTTTTATGGCATATCAACTCTTGTGGATTATTTAATACCAAATCTTGTTAATATGATTTGTAAATAAATAATTTGTAAGTATTTTGAAACGGCCCAGAGCACATTTGTTTGCGCACAAATGGTTTCAAGTATTGTTATTTATTGTTTACATGCAGTTAAATGTTTTCAAATATTTCAATTTAATGCTAATCGTTCTATTTAATATTAATCATTCATTTACATGCAATCAAAAGGTTTCAATTCTAATAATTCTATTTGTGGGGGTGGGTCCTCGTGGTGTAATGGTTAAACCGATGGACTTCAGAATCATAGTAAGCAAGTTTGTACTCCAGTCACGCTATTACGTTTACTTTTGGGCAAGTACCACTACTGTTCTTCTAGGAGAATAGCTTTGGCATTAAATAACCTACAAAGGTTGATATGCCATTAAACAAAGAAACCAAACCAAACCAATCTATTTGCACAATTTATTTAATACTAATAATTCAATTCAACATTATGCATTTGTTTGCACATAGTTAAAAGGTTTCAAGTATAGTAAATGATTAAATATTTCTATTTGACTCTAATTGTGTGCACTGGGGAGTAATGGTAATCAAGGGGTACTCCATATTTCTCAAGGCTCCAGGACTGGAGCCTCACCATCAGATGCAGTTTACTGTCATACCCGGGAAAATTTTCTTATGGATAATGTTTATAATGACTATAGATAGCTTTATTCATGAGTATTTCTACAAGGCCCAAACATTTAAGTCTTTAATACCCGCAACAACCTAAGGCTATAATGAAACAGGTTTTATGCAGGGATAGCACAAATCAATTTACCAGTTTAGCAACTATTCCAAGTTGGTTGGTTGGTTTGTTGGGTTTTATGGCATATCAACCTTTGTAGGTTATTTAACGCCAAACCCATTTTTATGTAAATAATCTGTTCTATTTAAAACAATTCAGTTTAGCATACGTACACAGTTTAATTGTCAAAAACATTTCCATTTCAAACTATTCAAGCAGTTATATGTAACAATTCAGTCAAGTGTAAATACAGTTTTAATGTCGAAAAATAGTTCTATTTTACATAATTCAGTTAAGCATAAGCATGCAGTTTAAATGTAAGTACGGTTCAATTATCAAAAACATTTCTATTTCAAGCTATTCAGTTTACTCAAACAATTCATTTTAGCATAAGTATGCTGTTAGTTCTATTTAACCCATAGATAGGGCCCTATCAGGTGCTACCACTCCAGGCCAGAGTGGACCTGGGAGCGATGGGAATGCAGGGGTAATCCGCATTCCCCAAAGCTCAAGCACTCAAGCTCCAGCTCCATTCCTCAAGCTTCACCATCAGATTGTTTAGTGTCATATCAGGACACTTATTAGGGGGGATCTTACCCTTCTGCAGAGGTGCAGTCAGTGTATTCTACAGCCCCAGCTGACTGGGCAATCATCCAAATTGCAATGTGACTTTGCCTTTTGTATCTGATCAATTCTTAAGAAGATTCTAGAAGGACAAAAAAAAAAGACCTTTTTTTATTTATCAATTTAATTCTCTTAAAAAATGCTCTTCCAGAAATTTACTATTCAAAACTATAAAACATGATTAAGTATGTACCTTCTGTTGATTGTGATAAAATTTCTTTCTTCTTAGGTAATGTTCGCATGCAAAAACACATGATTTGAAACTGATTGTCTCTTTTGATACTTTTTAGCAGTAATGTGTATATAAATAAATACAGGCACACACACACACACATATATATATGTATGTATGTACATATATATATATATACCCAGGTCATTGGCATAATGGTTAAGTGTTCGCTGAAAGCCTGGGAGACTGAGGTTTAATCCCAAGTCGAGTCATAGCAAAGACTCAAAAAATTGTACTTCATACCTTCTTGATTAACACAGCATTATAAGGTAGGTCCAAGGGTAAGTGGAGCAATCCAGGGAAAGGAGTAGCACCCTCCCCTATACCTTTGTGTTGTCGCTATTTGAAAGGGACTCTTTGTGTCACCCTCGACTGCAGTTGGCTAACTTGATATAAATATATATATGTATATGTTATGTATGTGTGAATAGTAGACTGGATTTGAGTCAATTGATTTGACTCAAGGTTTGCAAGACTTTAGCTAGGGTCTCATCAGATAGATCTGTTTAAAAATTATTTGTATTAGATTGGAATAATTAAGACCATACAACTGAATGCAAATTATTTGTATTAGGAATACTGATATCTTAAATCTCTTTAGAAATAATGTTTACAAATCCCAACCCTCTAGGCATAAAATGAACCAAGACAGGTTGACATGCCATTAAAATCTATTGTTCAATAAATCATGTATATACTCGTCGAATCATTCAACACAAATCAAGTCACCTTACCCAATCATCTTACTAGTCAAATCAACCTATGCAAGTCCAGTCATTCTACCCAATTATCCTACTTGTCAAATCATTCTACTCCAATCCATCTAGTCAATCCCACTCATAAAGAAGTTAACAATAATGATAAAGAGTTATACATTGGTACAATGGAACTGAATTGGAATTATAGATAATGTAACTACAAGCAAAACTTTAAAAACAGAATAACACTGTCCAAACATTTGTGACAACTAAAAGATAAAGCCGGCAAATCTTCCATAATAAAATGGGATATAAGGAAAAAGTACAAGCTTACAAAGGAGGTGACAATAGCTGCAGATATTTTCAGGAAAAAAAAAATAGTCGACCTAGAACACACTACAAACAAAATTGCTGAACAAAAGAAGTGAATTGATATTCATGTGTTGGCATTTACCATCTTCTTCATTTGGACTGCTATATATATATATATATATATATATAGCAGTCCAATATGCATATATGCATATATGTGTATATATATATATATATATATGTATATACATACATATATGCATATATATATGTATATATATGTATATATAAAAGTATGTAAAGTTGGCGACCTTAGTAGAGGGTGACTCGAAGGCTCCTTTTTCAATAGCTACTACAGCGAGGTGTAGGAGAGAGCGCTACTCCATTCCCAGGATTGCTCCACTTTACCCTTGATCCTCACCTTATAGTGCTGAGTGCTTAGCAAAGCGGCATCAAGTACCATTTTTTGAGTCTTTGGTATGACTCGACCTGGGATTGAACCTCAGTCTCCCGGACCTTTGGCGAACACTCTACTCATTAAACCATTGGCTCAGTATGCAGCGGATAAAGAAGAAAATCAATGAATAAAGATCTGACTTACAAATTTATAATTTTTTCATTTTTTAAATTGAGTGAAAAGTTAGTTGAAAAACAAAAGTACGCAATCTTTTCTTGTTAGCAAAGATCATATTAGAAAGAGTATTGATATTTTCAAAGTTTTGCTGTAATTGTTTGTTTAAAATGAAAAGACATACTTTGTGAACTGCTGCTAATACAAAACAGCCAGGATGCAAACAAACCTTTATCTAATTTAAGAATTAGTTTCAAATCCTTATATGAGTACCACGTCTACTTCCATCTTGACATGGGACTATATACCACACTATAATAACAATTGATTAGTATTGTATACTTGAACCTAGAATGTTCAGTATACTTTGTAAGAATTAGTTGTTCATGGCAGAGTGCTAAGAATTGGTATTACATGTAACGTAATTGAAGAGCTCTTAGAAAATTGAAATTAAAGAAGTAAATTAATAAATGAATAAAAAACCGACACTCTCCAAACAGTCAGACTCTTGTTGTAGTAAAAATGACAAGGGAAAACTAGAGGTCCTAAACATTCTTGTACGCATCTGTGGAAGCAGATGTCCATTCTGCCAATACCTGGTGGAAGGAAGGAGACGACTCGTTGTTTTAGGGAAGTTAATGGCAAGACGTGAAGGATTTAAGACATACAGTTGAATAAAGCCATGATGATATGAGAAGATGAAAATTCATGAGCCCCATTTTTGGGGGGTATGCTCAAAAAGAGGCCTTGGACTAGATGCAACCCAGCAGACAAGCATGTTAGAACCAGGAAAAAAAATTCAATGCTTTCTTTTTCTCACCTGGATATGTTGTTTCTCTTTGTCTAGCTGACACGATCGTCTCTATTTCCATTCTCTCTTTCTTTCTCGTGGCAACTACCTGCAAGCAGTAGTAGTGAATAAACCTTTGGATAGTTAAACAGAGTTTCATGCGTTCTTCAATTTTTACCACAGGAGAGTCTAAATTCTCTTCGGAGCTGCTATGTCACATTACATACATGGTTCACGGAAAGTTCTCTGTATGACTTAGTCCTACTCTAAATGGCAGTAAAGAAGTTGTCATGGTCTAGTTGCACTACTCTCAGAAAAAGTATGATGGGTTAGTCCAAAACAATTAGACACTTCTCTCACATTTCTGTCTGTTGATCATACACACCACATAAAACTCTCAGTAACAGACTTCTAATATTTATAATTACGATATTTTTTTAGTTTTATAGCAACATGTAGCACTTTTTATACAAACTTTTCTTATTTACAGTTCTCTTTTTTAATTTTATATTCTCTAAATTGTAAGGTTGAAATCATGAGCTGATAGCACAGATTTCCTTGATTCTCTTCTACCATCCCTCCCTATCATCCCATCCATCACTCTTGGTAGGCCCTCTGGACAGCATCCAGTTTCAGCTTAGAGCTGATGAATATGAGTCTTTAGTAGCTGGCCAACACTGGCATGTCCATATGTAAAAGCTCGCATGAGAACTTTGCTTATGAGTTTGTCCCTTATTCACCAGCATGTCTTGTTAATCTGATTTGGATGGTTTGTGTGATAGGAAGCAAGTGGCCATGTAGCCTTTTCTTCAAGTGTTAAATAGTAAAAATTTTTGTCGATTATTCTTATTTTTTTTTGAAAATGCAGAGCATATCATTCACAAAATAATCCAGTAAAAATTAAATCCACAAGCAGGTTCACAATCATACAGTAAAATTTTTGAATTTTCATAACTTATATCAAACTGTCTGCTATCAGTATTTTTTTTATATATGTATGTTTTACTTTGTGGTTAGAGCGAGGGCGCATGTGTTTGAGTACATTAAGAAGGAATTTGAAGCTTTCTTGGGGCCCAAAGATTTAAGTGTACACATTTGGTCCATGGTAACTGCTTATTTGAGTGATCAGTAGGTGAATGGCAGGAACCTGGGAATGATGCCAAATTGATTCCTGAGCCACTTAGAAAGAGTGACTGAATGAGCAGGGTGAGTCCACCTGGAAAAAGGCATTTATCTGTACTGTCTGCTATTATCAAACCATATCAAAAATGAAATTCTAGAAGAGAGAGAGAAGAGAGAGAGAAAGAGGCTGACTAAAGTAAGGTTGAGAGAGCAAAGTTTTCAGAAAGATATGTGTAACTTAAAACTATGGGTGGAATCATTCTCTTCAAAATGAGTCCGTTCTTCTTGGTGATGGTAGAAGGAATTGAAGAATAAGGCCGTTGCCAAAAATTCACACTGAGCTTTTTTTTCGTTATAATGGCTAGATTTAAAAATGGATAAACTTTGACCTTAAGTAAACAAAATTTTTACAGAATTCTCTTGGCTTTTGCAATACAAGCAGAATACAAGATAGATATGTCTATTTATCAAGTACTGCCACAGTGGGTCAAAGTGGACCTGAGAATTATAGCAATGAAAGGGTATTCCACATTCCCCATATAATGCTACAGTTCTCAAATAGACATTTGCAATACTACTACACTACATAAATGCTTGCACCACCATGGTTCTTGGCAGACCCTTGTAGTACTATGCCTAAAGTTCTTGTTGGACCCCAGTTGTAACCACACCATGAGAAAAAGGGACAAACACACAAAGCACTGTTTTGGTTCACTAATACAAAAGTTTATTCACTACTAAACCTCTTAGTAGTCGTCGAGAAGAGAGAAACAATATATGTACTGAGTTGACCACTTTAGATAGTCTGAGAGAAATAAACTGTCATTAGAAGAGAGTGAGAGAAGACAAAGACCTTAATGTTTTCTTTCTCATTTTCTGTTGTAGTTCTCATAAATGCTTGCTTGAGGTTCTGTCTTCACCTCTTTGCATCTTGTCTTCAACTCTTCCTTTTCCTCTTTTCTATCCCACATCCACTCCCATGGCTCTTTTTCTTGAGCTTCTTTCAGCCAATCAGAGCCAGCAGCCGATTTGCTGATGGTACAGTTCTATTTTCAACTTGGGTGTCAGCTGCTATCCTGACCTAGACTTGGGGAACCTCTAAGCTTGCTAGGAAACAACTCATTACAAAAGCATTCCCCCAACCCCTCCCTAAGACAGGAGTCTAATCATCAGTTGCTGTTTAATTTTAATTTAATTTAATTTTTATTTTAAAATTTCAAAAATTATAAAGAATCTGCATGAATGCATTTTGATTACACCTCATATTTTTATTTTCAATTTCCCCAAATGTTCCATAAATAGGATATTAAAAAAAAAAAAATTATATACAAAAACTGCCGCCAAAGAAACAGTTTTGCTTCCAGTAAAGTCTTCACCAGATGATGACCCTGGGTTCAGGCATGGTTTCGGGGCCGAAGCATCATTACCACTAACCCAGGGAGCCCCAGCAGTATCTCACAATACTACCAGACTTTATTGGATGGTGTTTAATCTGTACAAATGCCATATCCATTCAGATGCAGTTACAGTCTTGTTTTGGATCTTTTTTATATATTCCCTCTTCTTTGCTGGTGTAAGTCCGATTTTGGTTAAAAATGTAGAGGTTGCGTTCAAAATAAAACCTCGACATCCAATCTCAAGAAGAAATATGTCTGTTGACCAGTCATTCTTAGTACACTGTTCACGTAGGTTTTTGTACTTTTCCAATTTCCGCTGATGCGCCCAGTTGATGTTGGACTCGAAAGGGATCGTTAATTCTGCAATGATAACATTTTTTGAATTAACTGACTAAATGACGAGATCAGGACGCTACCGAGTTGATGTTATTTCCATTGGAAAAGTGAGTTGTCAGTCTGCGTCAGCAATAACGCGCCAGTCCGTGCAACCATCAAACAATGTTGGTTTATGCCTATTATTTCTATGTGGAGTTTTCGAAACGTTTCCTTCTTTAACAAGTTGTATATAGATTATTTTAAATACAGCTTCAGTCTGAATTATTTTGAATAAACCTCACATAATACTACCTTCATCCCATAATGAATGGTACATTAAGTATAAAAAATGTATGAATAAATTTACCAACTATTATGGGACAAAAAAATAACTTTCATTATTCCTTTCTTTCATCATAAATACAGATTTAGTCTCAAAACTTTTTTTGAAAATACCTCATTTTCTTTTTATTGGCATTGGTTCATTTATATGTCTAGACATCATCACTTTATTATATAAGCAGCTCAGTATTGCTCATATATTTCTGGAGAAATGCTAGATTTTGGTGAATCTGACAAGATGATAAAAATAAGTGGAAAAGTAGATAAATCAAACACTTACAATGGGTTGTGTGGTAATATTTCATTAAGTTCTTCTGTGAATAAAGAACAAAATATTACCGCTAAACCAAGTATGTGTCTGACTTATCTACCTTTCCACTTATTTTTATCACATATCTTTATTTAAATCTTAAATCTAATTTTTTACAAATTCAATACTTTGGTCTCAAAATACCACTGAATAGCATAAATATGATGATCATTAACTAAGTTTCCAGACTTTTTTTGTATGGACACTTTTATTGATAGTACACACATGAAACTCTACCCCCACCTTCGAAGTAATCTCCTTCGGCTGCAATGCACTTGTTGTACCATTCCAACAGCTTCTGGAAGGCCTCATGGAAGTCCTCTTGTGTGAGCATGTCAATGACCTTCATCACAGCCTCTTTCATCTCCTCAATTGTCTCATAATGACAGCCTCTGAGCTTAGGGAATAACCAAAAGTCACAGGGACCAAGGTCTGGACTATAGGGAGAGTGAGGAACTGTCTTGATGCCCATCTTGATCAAATAGTCTGTGACAAGGATGGAGTTGTGAACTGGTGCATTGTTCTGGTAGAAATGCCACTGACCCGATTTGAAGAGTGCTGGACTCTTCCAATGGAATTTCTTGCTGAACTCCCTAAAAACCTCAACATAGTAACCCTAACCCTAACTCTTTGGCCAAGTAACTCTGGCGTATTGACTTCCTTACTCCTTCCACACCTCTCATCATCCCTCATGGACTCCCTGCCTTCCTTGAATCTCTTATGCCACTCAAAAACTGATGCTCGATTCATACAAGATGGTCGAAAAGTAGTCTGAAGCATTCCATATGTTTCTGTGGCATTTTTTCCAAGTTTAAAACACAATTTTATTGCATATCATTCTTCTAAAGTGTCCTCACGTCGAGATTGCATTTTTAAAATTCACCCGCTGTGACAATCAGGCTTTAGTAGGGTGTATTCCAATTGCTGCTGTAGCTGTTCATTTGAAGCTGAAATCATAAAAATTGGTCAGTCATCTCATAAGATGTATAGCAATAACATAGTGAATTTTCAAGAGGTATGACAATTTTAAATGCCCATACGAAAAAGTATGGAAACTTATTGAATACACCACGTAGAGTATGATAAACTCACGTACCTGAAGTACCCAAACCAAAGGATATTGAGAGTTCCCATGGCTAACCTACTGGACTGCAACATTGTTAAAACTCCAGTTGTACTATTATACTGACTATCAAGATAATAATACCCTTGGAAAAGATATGAACCCCCTTTATCCTACTCTCTATGGTTTTGGTACTAAATAAAGATGACTTTAGCATTAGATTACACACAAAAGTTGATACACCATTAACCAAAGAAACCAAAGTGCATCTATACTCTGTATAGTCCTCGCTTTTAGTTAACATATCTTCTTTCTTTTTTTCTTTTTACTTTTTTTTCCTGCTAAGGGAGTTCACATTGACAGCACTATAGTTGGCAAATGATTTTTTGATGGCTGATAGCCAAACATTATGTGTTTACCATTAGATTATAACATCAAAGAGTTCACCCTTCTTTGGCAAGAATGTGATCAAATCATCTGAGACCTGTTGACATCATGGAAGAATATAGCCACTTTATTTATTTGTACATACATACATACATACATACATACATACATACATACATACATACATTGTATTGGTGTGTGCATTTTTTTACATGCCTACTAACAAAGTTACACAAAGAAAATAAAACCTGTTGGGTTGAGGTGGAAATCAAATTTGACATTGTACCAATGTTGAAAGCTTTGTGAAATGTTCTCAAACTTTTTTATTTTTATTTTTTAATAGATATTTTCCTTGATTTTTTTTTCTTCCATCTTTATTTTCAAGTGTAATATTCAAATTTTTATATTATAAAACCTCAAGTGCTTTTGCCTTTCTTCTCTTTTCCTGTTTAGTTGAAGGTATGTTTTGAAAATATCTGAGAGTTTCACATAGTCTGTGTTTTTGGTAAAAAAAAAAATCTGCTTAAAGCAATTTATTTATTTTATTCTTTATAGACAAACTAAATTTCTAGCAGTAAAAATGGAAAATGAACAGAGATTGGGAAAGAGTGGAATGGAAAGAAAAGGTAAAAAGGAAAATGAAAAATTATAAAAGAAAAAAATAAGGAGAGAGAGAGAGAGAGAGAGAGAGAGAGAGAGAGAGAGAGAGTAAAGGGAACTGGAATAAAAAACAAAAAGAAAATGTGAAAAAACTAAATGATAAAGAAAGAAAGAAAGATAGATAGATAGAGAGAGAGAGGGGGGACCTAGAAATAAAAAGTAAAAAAGAAAGAATGATATAAGAAAACACTATGGAGAGAGAGAGAGTAGATGGAATTGGGGAAAAAAAACAAAAAGTAAAGTGTGGAAAAAGTAAATGATAGAGAGAGAGAGAGAGAGAGAGATTGACAAAAAAAGAAAAAGTAAAAAAAGAAAAAATGATGTGAGAAAAAAGGAATGGAGAGAGAAAGAGAGAGAGAGAGAGAGAGCAGAGGGAATTGGGAAAAAAAGACAAAAAGGAAAGTGTGGAAAAAGTAAATGATAAAGAAAGAACTATGGAGAGAGAGAGAGAGAAAGAGATTGACCTAAAAAGAAAAAGGGGAAAAAAAGGATAGTATAAAGAATGGAGAGAGAGAGTAGATGGAATTGGGAAAAAAAGACAAAAAGTAAAGTGTGGAAAAAGTAAATGGTAAAGAGAGAGAGAGAGAGAGAGAGATTGACAAAAAAAGAAAAAGTAAAAAAAGAAAGGATGATGTAAGAAAAAAAGAATGGAGAGAGAAAGAGAGAGAGAGAGAGAGAGAGAGAGAGAGAGAGACAGCAGAGGGAATTGGGAAAAAAAGACAAAAAGGAAAGTGTGGAAAAAGTAAATGATAAAGAAAGAACTATGGAGAGAGAGAGAGAGAGAGAGAGAGAGAGAGAGAGAGAGAGAGAGAGAATGACCAAGAAAGAAAATATAAAAGGAAAAATGAAGAAAGTTTAAATGATAAAAGAAAGAAAGAATCAAGCAGAGAGAAAGAGTAGGGACTGGAAAGGAAAGACAGAATAAAAATAAATAATGGAATATGAAAGAAAGAGAGAGGGGATGGGGTAACTTTCAAAGAAAAGAAAGAGGAAATGCCAAAAAAAAAAGTAAAAGAAATATAGACCTTTACGAACAAAAAAGGAAACAGAGAATGCAAGAGAAATACAGAAAATAGTAGGGGGAAAAAAAAAGAGATCATGATGTATAGATGAATCAGTGCAACAAAACAATAAAGAAAAAGACCTACAAAAAGATAAACTTTGAAAATGATAAAAAGGAAAAGTAATTAAGATATTAACAAGTAAATCGTGATTTACTCAGCTTCATTTAGTCTGGCACAAGGCCTGACAAAGGGAGAATCAAACACACTTACAATGATATGATCCCATTGCTTGCTACACATTACATGTTATCAATGAATGAGTAAAAGAAATCAGAGAAAAAAAAGTTGAGAGATATGGGGAAGGGAATGTTATTTATTAACTGAAAATTTTAATCATACAATTTTTAAAGATATCTTTTCATTACTGTGGTTTGTCCCAGGAGTATTGTAATCATCATTATCATTACTCATACCACCATTAATATTATTTTACTCCTTGCAAGCTTTTCACACCATCTTTGAGTGATGGTTTTTCCACTGGAGTATGAGTGACAGCATGTCATCCTTTGATCTTAAGGACTCTTCTAAGTATCCGAGATAATTTTAGTAATGCTATAGTCTTGATGGTCAGGATTCTTTTTCTCATCTCTAGTTCATCAAGCTTATTTTCCTGGTTCTTGCGGACTATTCCAAGTGCTCCAAATATGTTTGGTATCAATGTCACCTTCATGTTCCACAGCTAGCCTGCTAGGTGGCATTGATGGTTAAAAAGATAGCCTCAAAGAACTATTGTTTCTGAGTTGTGAGTTAAATCCTTGCTGAAGGTCTGACATTTTTATCTTTGTGCCACATCAAAGATCTGCTTAGTATAAATGACACCTTATATGGTGTAATGGTTAGTAAGCTGTTTCTTGTCGATGATTTGTAGTGAGCTCTGTTTTCACTGAGTGCTTCATACTCATATCTTCATGGTATATCATAGTAGACTCAATCACCAAATCATTTTGCTTCATGCTAATGCCCTTATGAAAGGTTAAATCCTTCTCTTCTCTCCACTCCAAGTATAGATAAATAGTAGGACAGAGTGGGCTCTTTAGCTTTGGTATGGCAACTGATCTAGGAGAAAGGAAAACTCCGAATTCAGTTCAATTGTAACCAGCTTAGAAATTAGCAGTGTCACATCATGCTTATGCAGGAGGGCTTGCTTTATAATAAAAAAAACAATAGACTTATGACCTTGTGCCAACTTTAGCAAAGTCTAGTAAATGATTCCTTTCATCAGCCTTTTTACCTGAATTGAATTCTACAGTTGTTTTTAGCTGAATCGTATGCTTATCTTGCTTTAGGGGGGTAGGATTTTTGCCTCAACATAAGGTCTATCACCCTTCCCGGTCAGGCAGGTACAAATTTGTCAGGGTGTGTCGATATGGCATGGATTTTTATAGGCTGAATGCTATTCCTGGCATCCGAAACTCTCAGGACTTTTTTTTTAGTTTGAAATCAGAGTTTTCTTACTCTTAAACTGATTGCCATAACAAAGCAGTCTACATACTATTTTAGTGATAGGAATGTTTGTTACCATTTTTAGCGAAGAAATGTGTTCTTGCGTGTTGGTGTCATTCCCTCACTAAGTGTTGATGTAAAATAAAGGAGAATGAAGAAGACGAAGAAGACAATGCCGTTAGGTTCTATATGAAGGTTTTTACTGGCAGCATGGAATAAAGGGTTTATATTTATGCTGTAAGTCTCATAGGAAAGAAAGAAGTAAGGGAACAAAATGAAGTTGTTATGGAGTGGAGAAAGCTGCGCATGTTGTTGGACAGGCGCGGGAGATATGTTCGCCATAGTGTAGCAAAAGTCATGTTTGCTGTTTGAGGAGAGAAACATCGAAGTCACCGTGAGTTTGTGGTTCTGGTTGTTTCGGGGAGAAGCGTGAGTGTCTCCAGAAAATGTTGCCCAGAGGTGAAGTAGCTAGGTGTCGGAGCGGAATTTTGCATCACAGTCGACATAGCGAATTTTGGGTGTTACGTAAAGTTGTTCCTGTGTGTGGTGTATTGAATTCATTTACTTCATATTCAACTGGGAACCCTTGGTCTAAGAGAAATAGACACAAGGGGTCCATAAATTAAACTGCTTCCCTCTTTGTGTCGATGCTGCTGCTGCTGCTGCTATTGAAGAGCAGACAGTAAGACATCTGCACTGAACGAAGTGGTTTAGCCAAAGAGGGTGTTTGACGGCTTCCCCAATTTGTGCTACCCAGAAAGATGGTTCAGGATGAATAGGATAAGTCATCCTGATTGGGTGAAATTATGTGTCAACCCTAACGGTCGAATTAAATTACACGCCAAACAAAAATGCGACTTTCTTTCTGCTACACTATTTATTCAGAGTGGTGGAAGGAAGAGAAGAGACTCATGACTTTTTTTTTGTTATTTGACAGCTCAGTTTGCTTGTTTTGTTTTTATGGTCTGTGAGACCTGGGTTCAATCCCAGGTCGTGTCATACCAAAGACTTTAAAAATGGTACTTGATACCTCCTTGCTTAACACTCAGCAATATAAGGTACATGTCAAGGGTAAAGTGGCGTAATCCAGGGAAAGTAGAAGCGCCCCCCTTGGTGTAGTAGATATTGAAAAGGGAGCCTTCTGGTCGCCCTCAACTACGGTCGCCAACTTTACTTTTTACTTATTTCTTTTTAATTTGTTTAATCTGGCACACAGGTCCCAAGGTGCTAAAGGACTTGCTGTTCCTTGTTATTTAAAAATCTGCTTTACATTTTTTTATCTTGCATATGACACTAAAAAGTATCCAGTGGTTTGGCTCCAGTTCTGAAGCTCTGTGGAATGTAAATGGTTTGGTTTGGTTTGATTTTATGGCATATTAATCATTGAAGGTTATTTAATACCAAATACAGTTCATACAAAAACATTAAATATATATAATTTGAAAACATTTTGTTGACAACATTTTGAAATGAACCTGAGCTCATTTTTTTGCACACAGTTAAATGGTTTCAGGTATAGCTATCTAATACAAATAGCTTTGTTTACAATTAATCATTTGTTTGCACATAATTAAGTGGTTCAAGTATTTCTATGTAGCAGTAACAATTTAGCATCTGTCATTTGTTTGCACACAGTTAAAGGGTTTCAAGTATTGTTATCTAATACAAATAACTGTTTACTATTAATCATTTATTTGCACATAATGAAATGCTTCAAGTATTGCTATGTAACAGTAACAATTCATCATCAGTGATTGGTTTGCACACATTTTAATTGATGTACATGATATAAAAGAGATTAGTTGGTCAGTAATTTGATTTTTAAATGAGTAACAACTAATTTGTTTACATACTAGTATTGCTATTGCTTCTACACAGTTAAATGGTTTCAATTATAGCTGACACTTAGAATTCTATTTAATATTAATCGTTTGTTTGCACATAATTAAATGGTACCAAGTATTGCTATATTTCACTAACAATTCAATTAAACATCAATGATTTGTTTACATACAGTTAAATGATCAAACAGTTCTATTTCTAACAGTTCAATTTAGCATAAGTTGACAAAGTTAAATGGTACCAAGTATTGCTATATTTCACTAACAATTCAATTAAACATCAATGATTTGTTTACATACAGTTAAATGATCAAACAGTTCTATTTCTAACAGTTCAATTTAGCATAAGTTGACAAAGTTAAATGGTACCAAGTATTGCTATATTTCCCTAACAATTCACTTAAACATCAATGATTTGTTTACATACAGTTAAATGATCAAATAGTTCTATTTCTAACAGTTCAATTTAGCATAAGTTAACAAAGTTAAATGGTTTCAAGTATTGCTATGGATAACTAACAATTCACTTAAACATCAATGATTTGTTTACATACAGTTAAATGATCAAACAGTTCTATTTCTAACAATTCAATTTAACATAAGTCATTTGTCTACAAACAGTTTAAATGTTAAACAGTTTTATTTGACCCAAAGATAAGACCTTATTAAGTGCTTCCACTCCAGGCCAGAATGGACCTGGCAATGAAGGAGTACTCCTCAATTCCCCAAATCTCCAGCATTACTGGAGCATCACCATCAGATTGTTTTGTGTCATATACAGGACATTCATGGTGGGGTCTTACCCCTCTGCAGCAATGCAGTCGGTGTATTCTACTGTCCCAGTTGACTGGGCAAGGAGAGTGTTGTGTAACCCTGCACAGCCATGATTCCAAGGTCCACTTTAACTTGGGTGTGGCTCAAATAGATCTGTTTCAAAATTATTTGGTTTGGTTTCCCTGTTTAATGGCATATCCACTTTCATAGGTTATTTAATATCAAAGCTCTCCTTGTAGAAGAACAGTAATGGTACTATTTAGCCCAATCGCAGGGGTTGGGGGAATGAAGTGGTTCATATCTTTCCCAATTGTATTTGTATTTACCAACCCCTCTGCTTGGGCAGGATATGACACAAGGTCAATTTTTTAAGTGGAGTTTAACAGGTTTGAATTCAGAGTTTTCCTTCTCCTTGACTAGTTGCCTCACCAAGGCTGAAGAACCTAGTCTGTCCTACTGTTTACCCATAGCGGGAGGGAGAATAATTGGATTCATACCTTTCCGAAGGGTATTAGTGCTATGTGAAATGCAATCAGTCTCGGCCAGGATTTGAATTCGTGTCACCATGTCCATTTCCTACGACGATAACCATTACACACTTTCCCAATTATATTCGTCCAAAAGTAAATGAAATGTTGTAACTGGATTTCAAACTTCCTTACTTCAATATGGCAGTCCTAGATGTTACAGCCGAGTTGCTTGCAGCAGTAGAACTCACTGACTGCATCTCTGCAGAGGGGTAGTAAGACTCTTCACCAACAAGTGTCCTGGATATGACACTAGACTGCATTTGATGATGAGGCTCCAGTCTTGGGGCTCTGGGGAATGTGGAGTACTCCATCATTGCCATTACTTCCAGGTCAACTCTTACCCGGAGTATTTGTAACTATTAGGGTCTCATCTATGTGTCAAATAGATCTAGTGTCCTGGATATGACACTAAACTGTACCTGATGTACTCCAGTACAAAAGCTTTGGAGAATGTGGAGTACCCATTCATTGCTATTACTTCCAGGTGCACTCTGTTAGAGTCTCATCTATGGGTCAAATAGATCGAATGTCCTGGATATGACACTAAACTGTACCTGATGTACTCCAGTACAAAAGCTTTGGAGAATGTGGAGTACCCATTCATTGCTATTACTTCCAGGTGCACTCTGTTAGGGTCTCATCTATGTGTCAAATAGATCGAATGTCCTGAATATGACACTAAACTGTACCTGATGTTCTCCATCTGAATTATTAGTGTAAGGTAGCAGTACTTGAAGTCATTTAAATGTGCAAGCATTAAACATATGAGCAAACAAGCAATCGCTGGCTCATTTAAAAAATAATGTTGCCTACAAGCCATTCACTAAAAAATCATATACATATAAACAAGATTTTCATTAAATGGCCATCAAGGGTTGATCAGCCATTAAAACCAGTAACCTTACCCAACAAAACCCTAATGAGTCAATATTTTCTGAGACTTTATTATCCAAACTGATAGAAAATAAAGATTAATAGACAAGATATTATGGTTGAGTTAAGGACTATAAAAGAAAAACATTTTTAATTGATATATTGGTTGGTTGGTTGGGTGTTTGGATTTTATGGAATATCAACCATTGTAGGCTATTTAATGCCAAATCCAAATCCATTTTTATACAAATAATCAGTTCAATTTCAGACAATTCAATTTAGCATGAGTACACAGATTGTCAAAAACATTTCTATTTCAAGCTATTCAGTCTTTATACATATAAACAGTTCTATTTCAAACAATTCAGTTTAGTATAAGTATAGATTTTGTTTACACACAGTTAAATATCAAAACAGTTCTATTTCAGACAATTCAGTTTAACGTAAGAACTGTTTCACTGTCAAAAGCAGTTCCATTTCAAACAACTCAGTTTAACATAAGTATGCAGTTTAAATATAAGTACATAGTTTATTGAATTACTATGACCAGAAAATGTGGTGAACACTTACGCACAACATACGGAAACGCTGAACAGCTGTTTCTACCTTATTAGGTCTCATCAGCAGTGTATACCATGATCTCCTCCCCTGGAGATTGAACCAGCAGCCACAGATTGCTGGTCATGGTAATTCAATTCACAATATAATTTCTCTACTTAAAAAAGAATATGTAGATCTATATCCTTGCCTTGAGGTCATAATAATTACACAGATGCATATTTCCAAAATTCTTGGGAAGATGTGGCTCAGGAGGTGACCATGTCCTCTGTAAAGAGTATGGATGTAATTTGCAAGACACATTCAGGTTAATTGGCCATGCAATTACCATGACTAGTTAATTTGGCGTCACTTGTGTGCGATATGGACTGTGGCTCAGTTGTAGAGTTTCAGATCTGCAGTGGGGGAGATCATGGTATACACTGCTGATGAGACCTTATAAGGACGAAACAGCTGTCCAGTGTTTCCATATGTCATACATAAGTGTTCGCCAGATTTTCTGGTCATGGTAATTCAATTCACAATATAATTCCTCTACTTAAAAAAGAAAATGTCAATGTACATAGTCTAATTATCAAAAACATTTCTATTTCAAGCTATTCAGTTTAGTCAAACAGTTCTAATTCTAACAATTTAGTTAAGCATAAGTACAGTTTCAATGTCAAAAGCAGTTCTATTTTAAATAATTCAGTTTAGCATAAGTACGCAGTTTAATTGTCAAAAACATTTCTATTTCAAACTATTCAGTTTAGCATAAGTACACAGTTTAAACATCAAAACAGTTCTATTTCAAGTAATTCAGTTTAGCATAAGTATGCATTTTAGTTCGATTTGACCTATAGATTGGACCCTATCAGGTGCTGCCATTCCTGGCCGGAGTAGACCTGGGAGCAATGGCAATGAAGGGGTACACTACATTCCCCAAAGCTCCAACTTTACTGGAGCATAACCAGCAGATTGTTTAGTGTCATATACAGGACAGTCATGGTGGGGTCTTACCACTCTGCAGAGATACAGCCAGTATATTCTACAGCCCCAGCCAACTGGGCAATGATATGTCGGTGCTAATAGATTATAATGAAATCAGTAAATAAAAAGACCTGGAAATAGAAATTGGGAAATGTGGCACCTTAAAACTACCACCATGCCAGTAATAGTGAGAGCACTGGGTATGATCAAAGGGACCGGTAAAGATAGTAACAAGATACCTAGCAGTCCCAGCCAATATGAAATACAAAAAATTGCATGCTGCAGAACTACTCAACTTCTTATAGCCCAGTCTGCTGGGGCGGAAGAATACACTGACTGCACCTCAACAGAGGAGTAAGACCCCCCCTCGAGTTTCCTGGATATGACACTAAACAATCTGATGATGAGGTTCCAGTGATGCTGGAGCTTTGGGGAATGTGGAGCACACCTTCATTGCCATTGCTCCCAGGTCCACTCTGGCTTGGAATGGCAGCTCCTGATAAGGCCCAATTTATGGGTTAAATTGAACTAAACTGCATACTTATGCTAAACTGAATTGTTTGAATTAGAACTGTTTGACTAAACTGAATAGTTTGAAATAGAAATGTTTTTGACAATTAAACTGTACTTACATTTAAACTGCGTACTTATGCTAAACTGAATTGTTTGAAATGGAACTGTTTTTGACATTGAAACTTTACTTATGCAAAACTGAATTGTTTGATGTAGAACTGTTTTGATATTTAACTGTGTGTGAAGAAAATCTTTGCTTATACTAAACTAAATTAACTGGATTAGAATTGTTTGACTAAACTGAATAGCTTGAAATAGAAAAGTTTTTGACAATTAAACTGTGTACTCATGTTAAACTGAATTGTTGGAAATCGAACTGATTATTTGCATAAAAATGGATTTAGCATTAAATAACCTACAAAGGTTGATATTCCATAAAACCCAAACAACCAACCAGCCATCAATTTCTTTGGAGAGTATTATCGATGTGACTGAATAATCTCCCAAAAGAGGCAGCAAAAAATATAAATACATTGAATGCTTATAATCACTACTTTTCTTCACGCTAGGTCTTGGATAAAGACCTAGTAAAGGATTGTAAGAAACTAAAAGTAAGACTAAAAAGTAATAATAATAATGATAAAGAATGAGTGGAAAAGGATAAAGACTGAATGCCAAACTATTACTGATTTTTAGCACTTTTCTTCTTCCATAAGAGTGATTGCATATCATCAATACTTTATTTCCAAACTAGTTATTACCTCTAAAAATTCTAAATGGCCATCACATTTACCTCTGCTGACATTTAGTGATTTTTTTCATGTGGAGCTGTGTGAAGGTAATCAACATACCCTTGAATTTCTCATTCAAGTTTTGAGGAATAAATCTTATTTTGTTCAACATTAAGCCTGTCTAGTTTCCTTTACCTAGACTTTGCAGTTCCTTAGATACTTACATCTCAAATGATCACGACCATTTCAAAAGGAAATTATATCAATTTTTCTGAAACACTGTATATTAGAATTTCTGTGACAATTTTCGATTTTTCGATTATAATTTTTTCATTTGCGATATATAAATCAACCCCTCATTCATAAGCAGGATATGACACAAGTCACTTTTTAAGGGGAGTGCAGCAGATTTGAATTTAATTTTTCTTTTCCTAGGTTAGTTGCCTTTCAAAGATTAAAGAGCCTAGACTGCTCTATATATCCATTGATGGGGGAAGAATGTAACATAATGACCCTCGGTTGAGCTGTCAAATAAGAAATGCACCTGTGTAAATAACAGGTGCATCTGGTCGAAGATATCAGGGTATAACCTCAACTGTGGATGGGTTGAATTAGGTGCAGATGTGACACTCACAAGAAGCAGGTGGTCGTCAAACAATTATATAACCTGGTGCCACAGACAGGTTCAGTTAGTTGGAGTCAGTTAGTTGGAGATAAGATGCTGTAGAGAGAACCAGCACCCAGCAGAGGGCTATGGGCCATCAGGACCCCTGATTGAGCAGCCCAGCTGAACAAGAAAGATGTGCTGCTAAAGACAAAGGAACTGGGGGTCAATATGTTGCAGTTTGTTCAGTCTCCAACTCACCTCTCACACATAACCCTTTCGCAAAACCTTTCGCAACCATTTCGAATAAAGTGTGAGAGGTATATTTTTCTAAAGAAGTGTGTTCATTCATCATTATTGTTGATTTTGTTGCTGCATACATCTGTATATGTCACAAGAAGAGTTGGATTCATGCCTTTCTCACAGCATCAGTGTGAAGTGAAACACAAACAGCTTCATCCAGGATTTGAACTTGGGTCACTTATTCCATTTCCTATGTTGATAACTGTTACGCTAAATGCACCTCTATTTTTAATTTAATGTTTTGAAAATTTACAATTTTTGAAATTCTATTCTTTTCGTGACATAACAGTTGTAGTTACAGCCATGTGGTTATTGTGACAATGTCACTTCTCATGAGTTTACTATGGTTACATCTGAAGTAGAAAATGTTACACACAATATAATGGCTATCTGGCATCTAGAATAAGTTGGGGTAATCTTGCAGAAACTAATACCAAATTTATCCTATTCCTGTTTAAAAAACATCACCTTAATATTACCCAGGTTTTGTAGACTCCTTTGATGAATCCAAATATTAAACTCCTCCCACAGGTTTGTATAGGATTTAGATCAGGTGACTGTGTAATATATTGACATAGCTGGCGACTGAGTGCCGTGGATGAACTTAGCAGATTCAATGCAGTGGCAAGATAACATCAACAAAGTGGTTTTACAGGAAAGAGAAAAATAAAGGAGGGCATAATTTATTGCCTGTGGATAGAGTGACAGATATTTCTGTTCACAGATAAGATCAACAAATTACCAAGAAAAAAAACAGAAGTATGTAAGTTCCGATAACCAGCCATAAACAGAAAATACGTGGCTGAAGAGGCATGTTCATATTCCAGCATGTGGGTTGAAAGACAATATAAGGTCTGTAATTCTGGACTGAAGGCAAGACCTGCTGGACACACAAGCAAACCTGTCAGCTCCCCCATATGTGTTCTCCAGCCATTGTTCTAATTCACACAAAGGGTCTCCACCCCAGAAGAAAGATTTGTGCAAACTCTTTCTGACTATTCTGACTTCACATAAACATTGTCGTCGAAGAATAAAAATATAAATTATATTTTTATATATCTACATGGTCTTCGTTGTTTATCCTGTGATACAATATACAACTGACTAGGTCACATTAAAATGTTTACTTTCTTCATCTGAAACCCCTTTTTTATTTTCACTTTAGAATGTTGCCCATTCAGCTGGGACTGTAGAATACCCCAACTGCACCTCTGCCGAGGGGTAAGGTCCCCGTCCAGCTAGTGTACTAGATATGATACTAAACAATCTGATGGTGAGGTTCCAGTAATGCTGGAGCTTTGAGGAATGCAGATTGTCCCTCCATTGCCATCACTTTCAGGTCCACTCTGATCCGGAGTGGTAGCACCTGATAGGGTCCTATCAATGGGTCAAGTAGAATTAAACTATGCACTTATGCTAAATTGAATTACTTGAAATAAAACAGTTTTGATATTTAAACTGCATACTTATGCTAAACTGAAATGCTTGAAATAGAAATGTTTTGATATGTAAACTGCGTACTTATGCTAAACTGAATTGTTTGAAATAGAACCATTTATTTGTTTAAAAATGGATTTGGCATTAAATAACCTACATAGGTTGATATGCCATAAAACCCAACCAAACCAAACCAAATCTCTTTAGAATGGAGATATCTGATTTCTGTCTCTGTCTCTCTTGCTCTTTTTATTTATTTGTTTATCTACTTGCATATTATCCATCATAATCAACTACAGAATTGCACCTTGGTAAGATTATATACCACAAGTTTCCCTACTTTACTCCTAGATCAGTACTTCAGCTTGTTTATAGGTTCAAGATGTTTGCATCAGTCATGTTGATGAGTTGAAAATGCAGGAGCATCAGTTTACTGAAATCCCTTCAAACCACTTCAGTGAAATCTTTTCAAATAAATAGAAGAAAGAAAAAGAAGAACAAGGCATTGGACAAATATGTTGGAGTTTGAAAAAATGACAAAGAGAATAGAAAAGACAGGAGTATAGCACAAGAATAACAAAGAAAAAAGAAACTAGAGAAGCCAGAAAATAAGAAGTCTAGTCGACCTTATTAAAAAAAAAAAGGTGGAAATACTTGAATTTCTAAAATACTTGTTAGATAGAGTGTGTAGTCATTTATAAAAAAGGATTTGTCCTTTTGGCATTTCTTTTAAGGAGTAACTCAGATATGTTAGGTTGGCTGAGATCAGCAATGTTGGTTGAAGTCAAACAGGAGTATTGGTGGTGCATACAGTGTGGTGTCCACTTGACGACCGAACTCTATGTTTAAGTACTACTGCCATACTGCTATTGGTTGCTGCTTATGTATCTTCTATATGTGTGCTGTATGACTATATTTGCATAACACATGCAAATATGTATATTCATAAGCCGACATGTTACTTCATTGAAATGTCCCTGATTAATATTCTTCCACTACCATACAAGATGTTAAGAAATGAACACGGCTCTGTTAAGCAGGTATTGCTTGGAGAAAAGCCTCTTAGGAACAAGCAATTCATTTTAAACCACTCACCCAACACAGATTATTATCCTGCCAAAAAATTTAACTTCTAAGTAGTTTGATGGTTGGTTGGTTGGTTGGTTTTTATGGCATATCAACATTTGTTGGTTATTTAATGCCAAATCCATTTTATACAAATGATCAGTTCTATTTCAAACAATTCAGTTTAGCATAAGTAGTTTCAATTTCAAAAACAGTTCCATTTCAAATAATTCAGTTTAGCATGATTACACAGTTTAACTGTACATTTTAATTATCAAAATCATTTCTATTTCAAGCTATTCAGTTTAGTCAAACAGTTCTTATTCAAACAATTCAGTTTAGCATAAGCATAAATTTTTGTTTACACACAGTTAAATGTCAAAACTGTTCTATTTCAAAAAATTCAGTTTAGCATAAGTACACAGTTTAGTTCTATTTAACCCATTGATAGGATCCTGAGTGGACTTGGGAGCGATGAAAATAAAAAGATGGTCCACATTCCCCAAAGCTCCAGCATCACTGAAACTTTCACCATCTGATTGTTTAGTGTCATATCTAGGACACTCATTGGGAGTAGGGGTCTTACCTATCTGCAGAGATGCAGTTGGTGAATTATACAGTCCCAGCCGAGTGGGCAATAAATAGTTTGATAAATTTCACAAAAAATAAAGACGACTCATATTAAATTAGTGCAAAAATAACTGCCATTTTTTAATCATCAAATTTAAAACAATCTAAATTAGTTTAGAATAAATGTTATTAATCAAAATAGGAATCATTAGAATCTTGG
The DNA here is from genome assembly GCA_963585895.1 of Sepioteuthis lessoniana. Classification (NCBI taxonomy): domain Eukaryota; kingdom Metazoa; phylum Mollusca; class Cephalopoda; order Myopsida; family Loliginidae; genus Sepioteuthis; species Sepioteuthis lessoniana. The sequence continues at coordinate 31,823,845 of OY757910.1, read as the reverse complement.
TATTATCGCCAACAATAAACAAGTCTATTTGTTCTTGTAGCATAGAATTCTGAAGTCCTGGAATCAAAGGATTCTTCAAAGAAATTTTGAGCTGATGTTTAATTCTTTGAAGGCATTTTGAGCCACTGATTGATTGATGAAGACCTTCTCTTGTAATTGGTATTTATCCAACCTCTCTGCTCCAGGTAGGATGCTACACAAGGTAAATTTTTAAAGTAGAGTACAGCTAGTTTAAATTCAAATATCCTTCTCCTTGATTAGTTGCTGCTTCAAGACTAAAGGGCTCACTCTGTTCTGTTATTTACCCATAGTGATAGGAGTGAGAAAATATGGGTTCATGCTTTTCCTAAGGGCATTAGCATGAAGTGAAATACAAATTTATGATTTGGATTTGCTGAGTTCATATATCATCATCATGCTGATAGCACAGAATTCCATGACTTTTTTGCATCTGTCCAAAAGATTACAATATATATATATATATAAGGGTCAGCTAAAAAGTTCAAAGGCTGACCAAAATACTCTCATGGAATGTGACCAAATGAGGTTTATTTTTTAAACATAATCCTCCTTGTGATCCACTAACTTCTTCCATAGGTGTTGCAGTGCTTGGATCTCATTGATCAAAAAATCATCAATGGAAGATATGATGTCATTATATAAACTATTCAGTCTTCCCTTGTATACTATAGGCAAGAATTTATGACCACAATGAAAAAACTCATCCGTCCATAATACATTTTACTAAATTATTTTGTTGGTTGGTTGGTTGGTTGATTTCTTTGTTTAACGGCACAATCATCAAATGGCAGATCAACTTTTGATTTGGTTTGGTTTGGTTTGATTTCTTTGTATATGTCATATCAACCTTTGTGGGATATTTAATGCAAAAATCATCATTGTAAATAATAGTGCTGATATTATTAAACTGATTGGCTAAGTGGGTAGAGTGTTAGCCAATGGTCCAGGAGACCTGGGTTCAATTCCAGGTCACGTTTTATTAAAAACTTTAAAAATGGTACTTGATACCTCCTTACCTAACACTCAGCAATATAAGGTACGTATCAAGGGTAAAGTGGAACAATCCAGGGAAAAGAGTAGCGCCCTCCCCTACACCTCAGTGTAGTAGCTCCAACACTGGAGATCAAACCAATGATCACAGATTGTCGTGCCGAAACTCTACAACTGAGGCATCAGTTCATATTGCACACAAGTGATGCCAAATTGACTAGTCATAGTATACAATGCTGATGAGACCTAATTAGGTCGAAACAACTGTCCAGTGTTTCCATATGTCGTGCGTAGGTTTTCACCAGATTTTCTGGTCATGGTAATTCAATTCACAATATAATTCCTCTACTTAAAAAACGAAAATCTAGATCTGTATCCTTGTCATTGGGATCATAATTACGCGGCCATGTATTTCTAATCCTCTTGGGAAGATGTGGCCCTGGAGGTGTCCTCTGTAAAGAGTATGGATGTAACTTGCACGACACATTTGGGTCAATTGGCCGCGCAATTACCATGACTAGTAAATTTGGAGGCACAAGTGTACGATATGAACTGGTGGCTCAGTTGTAGAGTTTCAGCACTGCGATCTGTTGTCGCTGGTTCGATCTTCAATGGTGGAGATCATGGTATACGCTGCTGATGAGATCTAATAAGGTCGAAATAGCTGTTCAGTATTTCCGTATGTCATGCGTAGATGTTCGCTGGATTTTCTGGTCTTGGTAATTCAATTCACCATATAATTCCTCTACTTAAAAAGCAAAAATGTTGATAACTGACTCTGTTTTAAGAAAAAAAAAATTGTGACATTACAACAATATTTCCATAGGTGTGTTTTTCTTTAATTTTGCAGTAACTTGCACAAAATGGCAAAATAAAAGCTGTAAGTGTAATATATTACTGTTGTGGGTGTTAGTATTTGCTCAGTAGACTTAAGTAGGTTTAAGGACAACATAAGGCGAGCATGCTTTAGTTAAGGCATCTTTATTCTAAATGGGCAGAGTGTGTGTGTGTGTGTATTCCTACGCCAAGGGGTTGTAATATTGTGCGTAGAGAAATAGTCCGTGTTATTACTTCATCCCCCATACCAATGGAAAAGAATGATGTTGCTGTATTCCTTGTTTATTTGTTTTATATCTTTTTGGCCTGTGTATTTCACGGCCACTTCTTGTTGTGTTGTACGTTGGCTGTTTTATACTTCTCTGGTGTGAAATGCTGTTTGTATTTGTGAGTCCTTTTTGTAATGAAGTGATTTGGTCATTAAAATGAACCTGTTTATGGCTGGATGTTTCTGCTGCTCTTATTTGTACTCTTTTTCGTCTTTTTGATGATCCATCTGGGAGTTGAAGGATGCATGATCTGGGTTCTGCACATCTACTTGTGATTGTTGCTGGTTTCCATTTCTCAGTTTGCTTATCCAATATACGTACATCTTGCCCAGGGACAAGTGGTGGATCATGAGCTGTTCTATCATGACACATTTTCTGCATATCCTGTCTGTGTTTCAGTTCTTCATGGATATGGTCAGTGTTGGAAAATATTGGGGTTGAAACTTTGGCAATTAGGTTTGATCTTAAAATGCGATTGTTTAAAAGTTCAGCTGGACTTGGAAGATAGTGGTTGATTGGTGTTGTTCGCAAACACAGCAATGCTAAGTTAGGATCTCTTCCTGCTTGCTTAACCTTAATTAGAGCTCTTTTAATTGTTTGGATTTGTCTTTCAATAAAACCATTTGATTTTGGGAAGTTTGGTGATGATGTGATGTGATCAAATTGCCATTGTTGGTCAAATTCTTTGAATTCTTCACTGGAGTTCTGTGGTCCATTGTCACTATCAACTCTGCAGGGAATACCATGTTCAGAAAATACTTGCTTCATTGCTGATATGATCATATTGCTTGTTGTTAGGCCATTCATTTTCCATATAATTGGAAATTTACTGTAATAAGCAGCAATTATCAGATATTCATGATTATTGCAGTTAACCAAATCTGGGCCGACAACTTCCCATGATCTGCTGGCGATGTCATGTTGCTGTAAAGTTTCCTTTGGTTGTGCCAGAAGGTTTTCCTGGCATATTGAACAATTCTTGATCATGCTCTCGATATCTGCATTAATTCGCTCCCAGTATACAGTATAGCGTGGGGTGAAAAGGTTATTGTTTAACGCTATATTTTTTAAGGCACACAAATGAATTACGAAATTATTCTTTGGTAACACAACAACGAAAGTTCTTTATTAGCAGCTTTGAGGAGGTTTTGTTCTTGGTGCTGCAAGACTCGTGGTGTTTAGGCTTGTTGGATGTTTGAGACGAAATGGTTTAGCGGGATGTTGGAAATGGCAGCGTGTCGTTGGACGTGTAAGGGAAGTATTCAAGGTCACCGTGTAGTTTTGTGTGTCTGGTAATTGGGGAGAGTAGACGTTATCTCCATTAATGTCGACCAGAGGTGAAATGAGAGCTAGGTGTGTCGAGAGCGAAGTGGCGCTCGGATCGACATAGTAAATTTTTGTGGTGCTTGTGGAAGGCATGCTGAACGTATCTAATTCATATTCAACTGGGATTCCTTGGTCTAAAATATATTAGACGCAAAGAATCCATAAATTAGAAGGTTCCCTCGCTGAGTGTCCATGTTGCTGCTGCTAGGGTTAAAGCCACAGTGATATGTCCACACTGGGTGGCTTGTTTAGCTAAAAAGCATCGCTAAGCAGGGGCGACCAGAGACCGTCTGTTCTGGTCGCCGTCTCAAGCCGAAGAGAGTGTGTTTGGCCGCTCACCCGTTTTGCTAGCCGGAAATGGAGGTCCGGGCTGAATGGGATAAGTCATCCTGATTGGGTGAAATTCAGTGTTGAATTAAATAGCGCGCCAAAACAAAATATGAGATTTTCCTCTTCTCTACAACAGCATCTCTGGCTTGAAGACATATTTTTCGACACCTTGATGGCTGTAATGTAGCTGGTCCAAGATAATTTTTTGTTGGGTTTCAGGAATAACAATTCTTGATCCCTTCATGATGATATCATCGTTGACAGAGAGTTCATCTCTGTATAGCTAGTATGACCGTATGACCGTATTACCGTTGGTAAATCCTTAATTGAGTCTGGCCTTCCTGCTGTTATGATTCCTTGTAGTTGATCAAGTACTGGATCAGCCTTGGTTTCTTTTCTTATCATCTTGTTTTTGACTATGTTATCAAGGTCCTGTTTTATATAGTCTTTAAATGCAATTGGGTTTTTTTTTCTAGGTGCGTCAATATGAGGATGTATGTTTTTGTTGACCAATAGTCTGACTGCACCTGGCATGGAGCCAATTTAGTCGAACTGATCAGGATACATCTGCATCAGGTCTTGGGTTGCATTTATCCGTGTGGCTGCAGGAGTTTGGAATGTATCTTCTTTATTGACTGTGCAGTAAAGGGTAATTAGTTTGAGCTGTTCCAGCGATGGTAGCCCTAGTACTGCTGGCCCTTGTACGTCTCCAATGTGGAAGGTACTGACATGCCAGTCTGATTTGTTGTATTCACTGGGTGTTTTGATGTTACCAAAGCATTTTATTGGTGTGCCGTTATAAGCAATCAGTTTTTTGTTGATAAATTGTTGTTTTTTTTTGTTTTGTTTGGGAAACCATCTGCATCCAGTTTTTCTGGGAACATTCTAGTGAATGTAGAAACTGGTAGGGTGTTCCCTTGTGCCCCTGTGTCGATCTTCAGACGCAACTTGTGGATGCCACTTCGATTTGGCAATTTAATGTTAATGAGTATGAAGGCTTTATCTCTTTGGGTCATATTAATACAATTGAACGTCAGGCTTTCCATTTGTTCCTCAGCTTCTCTGTCGTTGTATACTGCATCAGTTTTCAAGAACTTTTTTCTCCTATACTTTGGTTGATAGTGAAATTTTTTTTTTTTTGTGTTCTCTGCTTTGTGACCTCGGCCACTGTTTTGGTTTTGTTACGTTTGACAAACATACTGATGCCCAGTGATTTGCTTTACCACATGTGTTGCATTTTGATCCGAATGTTGGACAAGTTTCACGGTGAAAAGCATGAGACAATTATTTGACATAGTAGAACGTGTTGGTGTTCTTATGGCTTGTATATTAGTATTATCTACATTATTATTATTATTCACCATAGCCCTTAGTTGTTTAATGTGAATGTTGGAAGCTTCATATGTTTTGCCAATACTAACAGTTTATTCCAGGGTTAGATTTTTTTCTTTTCTTAGTAAACCCTTTTGGAAGTCTGCAATGGGAATACTGGCGATAATGAGTTTGCCGCGACCGGCCGACAAACCCTTGCCGCGACCTGCCGATAAACCTAAAAACATATCAAATTACACGCCCGAGTTAGGACCGGAACTGACTAAGCCCTTTTTTCTTGCTAACGACCTTGACATCTAGTTATAGCTAAAAGAAAAGGGAGAATTAAAATTAATAACATTCACAAAACACTTCGGCCAAAAATTACCTGATAAGACTTGAACTAATAGTCGTCGCCAGCCTATAGCAGGTTAGGAAAATACTTTACGGCTACACTCATTTTTTATCAAAGAATTTTATATCCACGCGGCTGAGCTGTGTGTCACAGCACTTCCGTGATATCAACAGGCCCTTTTCAACCCTCGTTGGCACGCTCCTAGCTCCCCGGCTTTTTAGCTGGGCCGTCTGGCATTCGTGCCGGATGGGTGCTCGAAACCAAGAGCAGACTCGGGGCCGAATAGGCCCCCAACTTCGGCTGGGCAACCTTCGGGTGGGCGAGCTGCACTTTTGTCCCCTTTGTACGGCACTAGACCAAGCGTCTAGTTTAAGCCGTAAACTGGCATACGTGCCCGGACTCACATTTGGGTTCGTGAAACTGCTTACCTCATCAGGCTCACATTGCACTAGGTGAGCCGATGAGCAGCACAGACAAGCAGGGTTCGAGTCTCGGCTCCTTCCCGACCTTCCCCTCCCCTTTATCCCCACTTTAATCGGCCTTCGGGCTTTTGACCTTGTGTCAAGTCGTGTCTGGTGGGAGGCAGCGACAAATATATATGGCACGCTCCTAGCTCCCCGGCTTTTTAGCTGGGCCGTCTGGCATTCGTGCCGGATGGGTGTTCGAAACCAAGAGCAGACTCGGGGCCGAATAGGCCCCCAGCTTCGGCTGGGCAACCTTCGGGTGGGCGAGCTGCACTTTTGTCCCCTTTGTACGGCACTAGACCAAGCGTCTAGTTTAAGCCGTAAACTGGCATACGTGCCCGGACCCACATTTGGGTTCGTGAAACTGCTTGCCTCATCAGGCTCACATTGCACTAAGTGAGCCGATGAGCAGCACTGACAAGCAGGGTTCGAGTCTCGGCTCGTTCCCGACCTTCCCCTCCCCTTTATCCCCACTTTAATCGGCCTTCGGGCTTTTGACCTTGTGTCAAGTCGTGTCTGGTGGGAGGCAGCGACAAATATATGGCACGCTCCTAGCGAAGCTCATTAAGGAGGAATCCTGCATTCTGTGCGGTCGCATTCACCTTAACTTCCGACGTTGATCCCACTTCTCGTGGTAGATCCCCTTTTTTTTCCCCACCTACATAGGTATGCACAAAGGTCCTTTTTAGGACCATAAGAGGTCTCTGTCTGCGGGTCAGAGCATCTCTGACTGGTCAGTAATGATCAGTCGAAGTAGACGGCCAGGCGGCAAACACGAAGACGGATTCTAAGACCAACCGGTCTTAACTCTCAGTCGGTTCCGATAGTCCGATAAGCTGCGCAGCGCTAATGGCACGGTCCAGCCTTTAGCTACTCCTTCGCTATCTGCGCAGCGCTAAGATAACGCCCATCTTAGCCTCGGCCTTCTGGCCTGTCCGCTCGACAGCTCGGCTTTGACCCGACAAAGCCTTCGCTGCTGTCCGCTCGTCCGCACGGCTTTGACCCGACAAAGCCTTCGTTCCCGTCAGCTCGCCCGCACGGCTTTGACCCGACAAAGCCTTCGCTGCTGTCCGCTCGTCCGCACGGCTTTGACCCGACAAAAGCCTTCGTTCCCGTCAGCTCGCCCGCACGGCTTTGACCCGACAAAGCTTTCGCTCTCGTCCGCTCGTTCGCACGGCTTTGACCCGACAAAGCTTTCGCTCTCGTCCGCTCGTTCGCACGGCTTTAACCCGACAAAGCCTTCGCTCTCGTCCGCTCGTTCGCACGGCTTTAACCCGACAAAGCCTTCGCACTAGTCCGCTCGTCCGCACGGCTTTGACCCGACAAAGCCTTCGCTCTCGTCCGCTCGTCCGCACGGCTTTGAGACGACAAAGCCTTCACTCCCGTCCGATACGTCCGCACGGCTAGGGGGCCCAGCAAGGCCCTAGCCTTTCCTCGACCCCGACGCTCTTGCAAGGTACAACGCAGTCCACGTAACGACTCGCTGTTACGGACGGTTCTACCACTGCAACACCTGACTCACGTACGACCCGTCGTACGAGTCAACAACCCGATCGACACACCCTTGGTTAACCACAACATACCGTCACAACCAGGGATATCGATCTACCAACCTCGATCGACCATCTAGCTGTACCCAACGACCAGCACCGACCATCTAGCTGAACTCAACGACTCGACCGACCTCAGCTTACCAGCATCCAACGTCTAGCTGAACTCAACGACTCGACCGACCTCAGCTTACCAGCATCCAACATCTAGCTGAACTCAACGACTCGACCGACCTCAGCTTACCAGCATCCAACGTCTAGCTGAACTCAACGACTCGACCGACCTCAGCTTACCAGCATCCAACATCTAGCTGTACTCAACGACTCGACCTACGCCAGCGACCCTCGTCGAACGCCCAACTGCGAACACATACAACCGCCACGGACATTTACATTCACGCTTGTAAATACGACGAAATAAATTGTCATTTGTAATTATCATTATCTCACCTTTGTTCCTTCATATTGCTTTGGCTGTTCTCATTCACATAAACTCATTTGCGGGGTCGACATACTTATAGGCCCCGCAACAAGTTGACAAAGTCGTCTAACGATTCCTCAGTTTCCTGTTTATGAGTCATTAATTTCAAATGGTTTATTCTAAAATTTTCTTTAGGTTCAAGTTGTTCAAATAACTTATTAAAAACTATTTCAAGAGTACGTTTTTCTTCCTCCGTTAATAACCATGTGTTGTATTTTTTACATTTTTTGTATTTTTTAAACCTTCATTCCCAACTCTCAATAGTATATAGTTTACTTGTTCTATTTCTATTTTATTGACAACAAAATACAACTCCAATGTTTCTGCTAGATTTGATGATTGCCAGTCCATATAAGGAATATCATTATTAGCCATTATAAATTGAACGTGTTTACAAAAAATATGCAGATTCAAGATGGCGGTATCACGTAAAAAAACGACGTACGTGGCAATAATTAAAAAGAGTTTGAATAATTAACCTGATGAGTTTTTTCTTGAAATTCTGTAAAAAGACGACGTTTTGTTGCTTTTTTTTCGAGTTGGTTTGTTGGGCTTTTTGTCCAGAAGTGTCTTCGGTTTTTTTCTTTATATACAGATTTTCGGTGATTTTTCTGAGCCTTTAAATGTTGTTTTCGTTTTTTAAGCCTTTAAATGTCTTTTTTATCATCCCAGCTGCCACCAAGTAATATATTATTGTTGTGGATGTTAGTATTGCTTAGTAGGCTTAAGTAGGTTTAAGGACAACATAAGGCGTGCATGCTTTAGTTAAGGCATCTTTATTCTAAATGGGCAGAGTGTGTGTTTGTGTGTGTATTCCTACCCCAAGGGGTTGTAATCTTGCACATAGAGAAATAGTCCGTGTTATTACTACAGTAAGCATTGAACTGAGGGTACAAAGTGAGATTTTATTCAAAGAAGACAACTCTCAAAGACAAATTGTCAAGAAGTTAAAGATTTCTAGACATGAGGTGCAATATTTGTTACAAAGGCAATTAGAAACTAGTGCAAATTTTGATAGAAAAAGAGCTGGGACACCAAAAGTGGCTACTGGCAGCTGGATATAAACACCTGATTATTGAGAGGAAGTCATTTTAGGGAAACTGTTTGAGAGTTGACAGCAGAACTTACTTCTTCTTAACATCAACTAGTCTCACTCTCAACCGTTAGAAATCAACTTAGATCAGTGGGGCTAAGTGGGGTTCAATGGGGAGGTGCTTAGCCATCAAAAACCTTTTTTATGAAAAGGAAGTATACAGAAAAGACTTATGGGCCAAAAAGCATCAGAACTAGATATTGAAAGAGCGGAACAATGTATTGTGGACAGATGAGTTCAAATTTAAATTCTTGGTTGTAAAAGGTGAGTGTACACAAGAAGCCTGCAGTAAGACTCAAGGATGAATATGCAGTTCCAACAGTTAAGCAAGCTGGTGGGTCTCTAATTGTGTGTGGGTGTTTAAGATAAAAAAACTTCATTTTAAAAAACATAAGATAAATATAAAACATATAAAATGCCAAAAATACAAGATAATTATTCATTACATTTGAGCCAGATATAAAAACCATAGAAAGGAAAAACAGAGAGAAATAATGATTTTTTTCACTTGAACAAACAATCAGAACTGAAACAACAGATAATCTCTCATTCATTTATTCATAAGTCAAAGTTTTTCTAAGCCTAAGAGTGTTCACCAATGGCCCGGGAGACCAGGGTTCAATCCTAGGTCGAGTCATACCAAAGACTCAAAAAATAGTAATTGATGCCGCCTTGCTCAACACTTAATTTTCAAATAAGTTAAAATCAATTAACAAAAAGAATAGAAGATTGCAGTTATAGGGAGAGATTAGAAAAATTAGGATTAACTACTTAACTAAAAAAGAAGAATGACAGTTGATCTAATTGAAGTTTTTAAAATAATTAATTAATGGAATTTCTAATAATGGTAAACATTTTTTTTATATTTCTTCTTGAACTAAAAATTAAATATCAAGGCAAGTTTCTTGGATTTTTTTGTTAAGGAACAAATTGTCTAATCAGATCAGAAGCAGCAATAGTATAAAAAAAATTAAGATTAAATTGGATGATTTCGGGAATAATAGTAAGAAAAAGAATCTAAGGAGGCATTCTGGGAACTATTGGATGAATTACTAAACAGAATTTGATCCGTAATAAGATATTGTATAATAATGTATATGTTCAGTTTATAGATGCTCTTTTTTATTCTTTATTTTTTTAAAAGGTTGATGTGGAAAGATAGTGAAAAGGGGAGATAACCAAGGAGGCATATAATACAATAATAATGATCACTATTCTATTAAAATCCATAATCTCTTTATTCTCATTGGGGCCAAAGATCACTTAGCCTTTTTGTAGAAACACTTTTAAAATCTAACCCATATGATGGAGTTTTATTTGACTTGTAGAAAATTTATCAATTCTTTTTCTGTAAATTATAAGAAAAAAGATATATAAAAAAACATTCCTATCTCTATGCCTTTACATTTAATTCAAGTTTTTGATTTCTGCTAATAAAGACATTTTTATGAAACCTGATTCCTTTCAATTATTTTTTCTTTTTTTAAAGAATATTTTTATGCCTTCATATTTTTAGAGTACTTATCTACCTATATATCTATCTATCTTACCCGAGCATGAAACAAAATTTATTTGTTAACATCTTAAATAAATAAACAATATGTTTTGTTTTGATTTGGGAAAAATTTCATATATATATATATATATATATATATATATATATATATATATATATATCCAGTAGATGTCCAAAGACTATGAATATAGCATATTCATATATAGAACATATGAGGGATTTCAAATAAATCTATGGGAGTGCTTGATGTATGGCTATAATTATATATTTCTTTCAGGATGTACATAAGAAAACTCACATTCAGAGCAAATATAACGAAAATGGAAAAAAACTCAACCAAGGTTAAAGTGCCATTATAAATTTATTTCAATGAAGAATATCTTTGCCTCTTCAGATGATATATATGCTTCTTCTTGGGATGAGATCAGCAAATATATCAGACTTTTTTTATCCCTGATTATCATTTTTGTTTTTTAAGAGTAAATTTACATTAAATTGGTATGGGAACTCTGAATCTAAACTAGCTATTCTCTTCTTAAGGATTGATATTACATCACATCCTGTTTGTGGTGGAGGACTTTCATAAATACAGACATTTGATAAAAATAACTGACCATTATTTAAGAGAAATTTGAACAAAAAATATAAACATAATGTTCTGAACTTGTTACTGAGTAAAAGTAAAATTTGTAATCAATAATTATTAAATTTATTAAAGCAATGTGTTAAGTGTGATTTTCATCTCTCTTTCATTTAAATGCATTGGCCCAATGGGTAGAGTGTTTGCCAATGGTCTGGGAGACCTGGGTTCAATCCCAGTTCGCGTCATACCAAAGACTTTAAAAATGGTACTTGATACCTCCTTGCTTAACATTCAGCAGTATAAGGCACATATCAAGGGTAAAGTGGAGCAATCCAGGGAAAGGAGTAGTGCCCTCCCCTACACCTTGTTGTAGTAGCTATTGAAAAAGGAGCCTTCTGGTAGCCCTCGACTATGGTCGCCAACTTTACTCACCTTACTTATTGATCCTAATCTCATATCAACAGATAAGAAAACTAAACCAATTCATATTTTCTTTTTTCAATTAAAAAATAAAAAGTCTCACCAAAGACTTAGAAGCGGTATTCTCCTACATCTTAGTGTAGTAGCTATTGAAAAGGGAGCTTTCAGGTCACCCTCGACTACAATTGCCAACTTTACTTTTATATAAAAAGAAAATAGCTTGAGTTATTTTTTTCTTCTCAGTGGTTGCTTCTTTATGGTTTTGAAATATCAGGCCATCCCTTGATTATTTGAATATATCCTTTATAATCCAGGTTAAAACCACAGTAAGTGTAACCTGAAGTCAAACATTTTTAGACCTTATTTTTCTGATGCAGGGTATCATCACGTAATGAGAAAATATTTGGTAAATGAGATGGACTAAAAAAGTTTGACTTTGTGTTATCTTGAGTGCACTTTTTATCTGATCTTGCTGTTTTTCTTATTTTTCATGTAAGGGAAATAATGCTTTGTAGCTGAAAACTTGCTCTATCCAATGATGATATTGTGCTCATTGTATCTGTTATAGTTTAGCCTATTTACCCAACCCCTCCACTCGGGCAGGATATGACACAAGGTCAATTTTAAGCGGAGTTTAACAGGTTTGAATTCAGAGTTTTCCTTCTCCTAGACTAGTTGCCTCACCAAGGCTGAAGAACCTAGTCTGCCCTACTATTTGCCCATAGCTGGAGGGAGAATAATTGGATTCATACCTTTCCCAAGGGTATTAGTGCTATGTGAAATGCAATCAGTCTCGTCCAGGATTTGAACTCGAGTCGCCGTGTCCAATTCCTGCGACGATAACAATTACACCACGGGCACCTCCATATCTGTTATAGTTTAGATAGAAATAAATTGGAAGCATTACTTTCAGATCAACTCTCTTATGAGCAAACCAATGGTGCTAACTATGTGGAAAAATTGTGTTTTGTAACTGAAAACTTACTCTATCCAATGATGATATTGTGCTCCTTATATTTATTATAGTTTAGATGAAAATAAATGAGAAGCATGACTTCGAGATCAACTCTCTTATGAGCAAACCAATGGTGCTGGCTATGCAGGAAAATAGTGTTTGCTCTTTATATCAACAATGGTTCCAGTAGAAATGAATTAGGTGCATTACTTTTAGAGCGTCCCTTGTATACTGATTAGAACCACTTTAGATGATTTAAGCGTGAGTGACAAGAAAAAATGTTTGATAAATGAGTTCCATTTGAATTGAATGAGGGACAAAAAATCAGACATGAAGACCTGCATTAATCATGTTCAATGGCTGGAAATTAATCCAGGTTTTTTTATCGTATCATCATTCACATAAAAAATAGGTTTTGAATAAAAAGTTATGGGGATGAGTAATAACCAGCAGAGATTTGCTAAATGACTGAATATCAACCAGCTTGAAATTGAGCATCTGAATCTTCAGCAGAACCTAATTTTAGTGAACATAAAGATTGCTATTTTCCTACCTGATAATGCCTATGCTCACGTTGCAAAAATGACATTACTAAAAATCGAATCAATCAGCCAAAGATGGAGACTACATAGCAATCTGCCCATTCATCTGATCTCTTTCTTTTCAAACATCTCGACCAATTCCTTACCGCATCTTCTCCAAGAGGTATTGCATCAAAGAAGCCTTCAATTAATGTATTGGTTCTTTGGAAAAGTCTTTAACCTAATAGATACCATTGTTCCATTCATCGGAAGTTAACAAAATTTACTTTTTTTTTGTCTTAATCTTTCGAACTTGAGAGGCTGGTATTTGTGCCACTAAATTGAAGTACAATCAGACAAGGTGAAGAAAAACTCTGAATTCAAAGTTATTGTAATCTGCTTACAAATTGACCTTGTGTCACACTTACCTGAGGTGGATAGGTTGGGTAAATTCAGACAAAGGCATGCCCCAGACGGACAATGGAAAGAGTAAACATGAAGACAGCTCAAATTCCCTGATTACATCATGTAAAAAACATTTCATTCAGCTATGGTCATCTTTTTGGATATAACCAAGTAAGTTATAAAGTGGGATTTAAAGGTGCCCTGGGAAGCTCACCAATTACCAGATGTTGTTGGAGCAGTGTCATCATAGTGTGAGAGCCAAGAGAAGTTGGCTCAAATACATTTTTTTTTCTTTAATTTAAAATAATCCTTGTTTGCATATAACCACCTGATATTATTCTTACTACTTCTTATTATTGGTTATTGTAATAAGTTGTATTGGTTTTACTATTCTCACAAGTATTATGAATGATACAATCCATATAATATAAACACTTTAGTTACAGTGCCATTAATATTTTAAGTACAGATACTACCAGTCAAAAGTATTTGGCCACCTTCAAAAATTTGTATTTCTCATTCTATGTTTTGGTTGGTTGTTTGAGTTTTATGGCACATCAACCTTTGTAGGTTATTTAATCCCAAATCCATTTTTATGCAAATAGTTCTATTTAAAAAAATTCAGTTTAACATTAGAACACAGTTTAATTGTCAAAAACATTTCTATTTCGAACTATTCAGTTTATTCAAACAATTCTAATTCAGCTAATTCAGTTTAGTATAAGTACAGATTTTGTTTACACACATTTAGATGTCAAAACAGTTCTATATTAAACAAATCAATTTAGTGTGGGTACAGTTTCAATGTCAAAAAACAGGTCCATTTCAAATAATTCAGTTTAGCATAAACATACAGTTTAAAAGTAGCTTCAAAATTGTTGGCTGTTATTTAATTTCATGCAACTAGCCTTTACAATCTTTAGACAGCTACTATATATATATATATATATAAACAATTGAGTTTAGTGTAAGTACAATTTCAATGTCAAAAACAGTTCCATTTCGAACAATTCAGTTTTGCATAAGCAATCAGTTTAAATGTAAGTTCAGTTGATTTGTGAAAAACATTTCTATTTCAAGCTATTCAATTTAGTCAAACAGTTCTAATTCAAACAATTCAGTTTAGCATAAGTATGCAGTCAGTTCTATTTAACCCATAGATAGGGCCCTATCAGATGTTACCATTCTAGGCCTGAGTGGACCTGGGAGCAATGGCAGTGAAGGGGTGCTTTGCATTCCCCAAAACTCCAGCATCACTGGAACCTAACCATCAGATTGTTTAGTATCATATCCAGGACATTCATAGGGAAGGGTCTTACCCCTCTGCAGAGTTGCTGTCAGTGTATTCTACAACCCCAGCTGACTTCACTGTTTAGGAAGCAAAACAATGCCAAAAGGCTCCTGTGGGCCAAGGCATGCAAAGACTTGACAATAGAGTAGTGGAATAAAGTCCTTTAGACTGACGAATCAAAGTTAAAAAATTGGGTCTGTAGAAGTTACCTCTCTAATGTTTAGAATGACAACAAAAATGATAATAACTCTTACCAGCCCAGTAATTTCAACAAGTATCCATTTGGCAGACAAAGATAAAATGAGCTGTAACTCAATACAGATCCCGCACTACTATTATACAAGCTGGTATATATATATATATATATATATATATACTAATATGTCCCCTCCTAAGCCAGCAACCAATCACCATCCAGAGATGAGCACATGGAATGCCCTAATGTGCCATTAATGACTCTCCTTCTTTAGCATTCTGGTCGATCACACTACAGATCTAACCGAGCTTGTTATGCCACTGAGTGCTGATATTGATAAACTACCAAACTCAACTATTCAATGTGGTCAGATTGGAGTGTCTATGCAACATGAAGATTTGGAGAAAGAGTTGTGACCCCCTGTATCAGACCAACTGTAAAACATGAAGGAGACTCTGTTATGTATTTGAGGGGCTTTTCCCAATCATAATGTTGGGGATTTGCACCAGGTGAAGGGCAAATTCAATCATACTGGCTGCAACATCTCGCAATCATGTCTGGAATGTGTCTTATGGGTTAAGGATTTGTGCTCATGCAGTCTTTGGTGGAAAAAATGCTGAGATTCTGTGAAGCCGTGATAGCAGCCAAATTTTCATGAATCAAATGCTTAAGAGACGTTTTGTTTTTTTGGTTTAATTTGTATTTGATGTGGTTTAGGAAGGCTTGTATTTAGTATAATAAATAAAACCATTGTGGTGCTTGACTTGTTTCATTAAGAACAACATTTTTAGGATGAGGAATAAAAGTTTTTGAGGGTGGCCAAATATTTTTGACTGGTAGTGTATATATTATTATCCGTACCATTTTGGTTTCTTTGTTTAATGACATATCAACCTTTGTAGGTTATTTAATGCCAAAGCCATTCTCCTAGAAGAACAGTAGTGGTACTATTTAACCCATAGATGAGAGGATAAGGGGGTTCATACCTTTCCCAAGGGTATTTGCCCGAAAGTGAATGTAATAGCATGACTAGCGTACAAACACACTTACTACGATTCTGCAGTCCATCACTTTATCAATACTATTTTATATCTTTATTCATAGACCTATGTCGATATAGCATCATTAGTTTTACAATGAATTCTGGGTAAATTAATTCCCTCTCTTCTTTTCTTGTAATTTTCTTTTAGATGGCTACCATTCCATTTGCAGTCCTTTACAAATAAATATGGAAACCTGTGGGAGGGGGTTAGAATACACCAATGGTAGCTTCTATTGACGAGTAAGACCTTCCCCAAAAGTGATGTCCTGGGTATGACACTCTTTATCTAGGGGTCAGATTCCAGTTCTAGAGCCTTAAGGAATGTGGAGTACCTTTTCATTGCCATTACTTCCTGGTTCACTCTGACTTGGGTTGGTAATACCTGTTAGGATCCAATCTAAGGGTCAAATACATCTATTTCAAAATTATTAGTATTAGATAGGAATACCTGAAACTGTAAGTTATGATTACAAACATTAGGAAATGAATCAAATTTTAGCATTAAATAACTCATGAGGAGTTGAAATTTCTTTAAACAAATAAACCAAACTAAGTCAACCAAACAATTTAGAAGCAACTCAAGAATCGTAAACATCTTCCTGGAAGGATTCTCCGCTGAAAAAAGTTGGTAAATGAGCAAAGAACTATGGAATTAGTAAGATTTTTATTATTTGTCCGAAAGAATATCAAGTAAAAAAAGCCTGAATTGTTGTCAGTTTTTGTATGATTTTTCTTCAATTGAATGATTATTCTGATTGATGAGGTAGAAATGGCTTCTTTATGAAGAATTCAAAATGGTTGATGACTTTATCTTATGGAAGCCATTTTTATTCAAATCAAAAAGGAAAGAAAAACAATAAAAAAAGTGTTAAAATTTATACATTTATTCTGGCACTCTCATACTACAACATAAAACTAACAAAACCTCATGGTATCTTGAGTTATTGCCAGACACTAGCAAATTTAAGGTAGGTGTAGCTGCATCCCTGGGCACTCTACCAGCTGGGGATGGGGCTTCCAGAGATTTAGTGAAACATTATTTCATTTATGAATGCAGAATCAAAATATATTGCAAGTTTCTTATATCTACACCCTGGTAGTAAACAATAAATTAACTTTTACTTTCCTAATGTTGAAATAGCTCTGCAGATTTACTAGCGTTTAATCAAAAATAGGAATATACAGCAGTTCAAAATAGTTGTACCTCTTTTGTGTATTAGTTCAATCTTATTTTTGTCTACAGAAGTATTTTGATTTAATTTTTGGTTACTGTATTTCAATGCTGTAGAGTTTGTTAATAAACAATAGCTATCAATTTTGATAACAGAGTGTTCCACAAGAAATAATAAAATCCTGGCATCCTTAGTTATCCGGGTCACTGGCCCAGTGGGTAGAGTGTTCACCATTGGTCCGGTAGACCCGGGTTCAATAAGTATTTTTTTGTACACCGGAATATCTCATTCTTGCATTTGGGTGATCCCACTCCTCGAGTCCTGATTGGCCATTGGTTTTAATGTGGATATGGTGATAGATTAATGTCTTGGCATGATGGTTAGAGTGTTTCCCAATGGCCCGGGAGACCTTGGTTCAATCCCAGGTCAGGTCATACCAAAGACTTTAAAAATGGTACTTAATACCTACTTGCTTAACACTCAGAATTATAAGGTACGTATCAAGGGTAAAGTAGGGGCAATCCAGGGAAAAGAGTAACACCCTCCCCTACAACTTGGTGTAGTAGCTATTGAAAAGGAAGCTTTCGGGTCATCCTCAGATGGGATCAGATGGAGGGGTCACCCTCAGCTCACCAACTTTACTTTTTACTTTATTTTTAGTTTAGAAAAAATTAACTTTTAATAAAAAAAATTGTTAGGGGTGTTCTTATTTATGGGCAATACCGTAATATTTAATATTTTAATGAAGAAATTAGTTAAGTTACCTCATCGTTATATTAGAAGTAAAAATATATGAGTCGAATGAAAATATTGAAGGTTTTCAACTTAGAAGTTTGATAAAGACTCAAGTTGAGAGCTAGCCTATCTGCTGATCGTTATAGTGGGTAGAAAACAGTTAAAAAGTGATGGGCAGGCATTTGGCGTTCAGCCAGTAGTTTTAAGTCCCATAGATTTTGGAGTGAGGAATAAATGTCTTCGAAATAGAAGCAGAATAGAAATGGAATTAGGCAGCTAGGTATCTGTGCGGGATTTGCATCGCTACAGTCATAGCAAAGGTTTTGTTGCTGAATAAGAACAGGAATGATGGAGTCAGCAATCAGCGTAGTCCTATAGCAGTGGGAGAGAGAAGAATGATGATCTCCCACAGAGTTAGGAGGAATGAAATAGCTGAATGTGTGAGCAGATTACGCGTCGCTGTAGACATAGCAAAAGTTAGAGGTGACATAAAAGTGTTCTTGTAAGTGGCGGAATAAATACATCTAATTTATATTCAACTGGGAACCTTTGGTCAAGGAGGGTAGAGTCATGGGTCCATAAATTAGTTGGCTTTCCTTATGGTGTAATGGTTCTGCTTCTATGAAGAGAGCGGACAAAAAGTACGTCCGTCCTGTTCGAAAGATTCTGAGGAAGAGAAAGTTTGGCGGGCTTTTACCATTTTTATGTTGCCCGGGGAAAATGGTCCAGGCAGAATAGGATAAGTCATCCTCATTGGGTGAAAATATGCGACGACCATAACAGTCAAATTAATTTACTCACCAAACAAAAATACGAAGTTCTTTCTGCTACATTCTATTGTGACACGAAAGTCAAAGTTCGCTCACTAGATAGAGACAAACGTTTTCGACATTGCTGCTGGAGTTCTGGAAGTAGATATATTAGCACCATATCTGTTGATAATCTGCTACGACTACGTACTTTGAACTCTGATAGATCTCATAAAGCAAGGAGCAAACGATATCTAGTTGAAACTTTTACGGACACAGACAATACAAATGACATAGCACTTCTTGCAAATACGCTCAACCAATCAGAATTCCTGCTAGATAGCCTGGAGAAAGCAGCAGGTGACATTGGCCTCCACGTGAATGTGGACAAAACGGAGTACATGATTGTATAATGTTTTACAAGAAATAATTAAATCCTGTTATCTTTGCTTTAGAAGAGAATGAACATTCTATGAAAAATTGAAAGAGCTGTATTGATTAATGGATGATACTGTAATATTAGGTAATATAACATAGCTATGTGGTGCGTAGGAGATCTGCAGTGAGAGAAATCTGAGAATGATTTTAATAGTAGAAAAATAATCAGTACGTTGATTTTTAGAAGTTAGATATTTGGTAAAATAGAAAAACTGCCAGAAATATTGTTTAATTCTTGGCTGGGCAGAAAAACGAAAAATATGGAAATTGCTTTTTTATCAGAAAGAGAAAGGAAAGAGAGAAAGCTAAAACAACTATTTTGATTGTACTAACAGAATCATTGGAAATAGTACAGTAAAAAAAAAATGACAAAGTTGGAGATGGGGTCAGATGGAGGGGTCAATCGTAACCCAGGTGCAGATGTGATTGTTATGAAAATATTACGGGTCCTGAGAACTGAAAAAAAATTGATTTATTTCTTTTCCTCGATGGAAAAGTTTTCTTTTTTCTTAATTGATTCTTTTCCTTCAGAAGACTAAGTAATTTGCATAGCGTGATGTATTGGGCATGTGACAGAGATGGCCGGCCACAACAGGAGAGCGCACAACAGCCGACACGTAGAAGTGGAAGGAAACCTCTCCCATTTGAGAAACGGTCACAGAGAGTCACTGTTAGAGTAAGAGTTAAGCAACCATGAATTGAATTAATTACTGAAATCTAAGGGACTTGTATGATCAGACTTATTCATTTTTAAAAACAGATATAATTTATTTTTTTATAAGAAATGGACTTTGTTATTTTTTTGTTGACTAAACTTTTTATTAATTATTGAACACCCCGTGTTTGTTTAGTCTCTGGCCTTCAACTTCACTTTATTTTTATTTATTTATTTATTTATTTTTTGCAATGATCAACCCTGTCTGATTTATTTGGCGATCGCCGATTGGCGACTTTGGTCAGCTGGATCAAAGAATCACAAAGTGGGCAGATGGCCAGACAAGCCTAGGTTCAATTCTTCATTAGAGCAGTGACCCATCGAAGGTCTAGGTAGTTGACTGGGTGATAATAATATCGATTTTCATTTTATAACATTCCACCAGGAGCCATAAAATCCAGCTATCTTTGATTCATGATAAAATTAACTTTTTATCTGCGAAATTTTTAGGGGCGTCTATATTTACAGGTGATTCTGTAATCTTTAATATTATCTGTTTTGATTGTAGAATCTTCCTCAAGAAATAATGAAATCCTTCGAATCTTTAGTATAGAAGAAAATAAACTTTTTATAAATAAATAGTTAGGGGTGTTCATATTTATAGGTAATACTATATAGATTTTTCAATTTATAAGTCTTAGCAAGACCCAAGACATTCAAACAAAGAATGCACCTTCGGGGATGTAGTCTCCATAATAAAACGTAATGAAAGCAACTTTTAAGACCCCATGGCAGAAAGAGGGAAATAAGGAAAAGATTATTCGCAAAAACAATGCAGATATTATAGGACAGAAAAATTCTATATTCTTTTCTGTTAACTCTAGGTTTCCAGCTGCTTTCATAAGAAATCATCATTACAAACTGATATTGTTTACTAAGGATTATTATTAAATACTTGAAACCATATAATTACGTACAAACAAATTACTATTATCATTAAGGGGTTTCGGACTATTGTCTTCATCTTTATTGTTATTTCTACTACGTTTCGGCCGATCTGTCCTCCGGCTTTCTTCAGGTGTTTGTCGAACTCGAGAACCTACACGGAGCTTCGAACTACGTCTTTTATTGAATCCACGGTGGTCGCCTGTTCTGATTCCATTAGTTATAACCGGGTACAAGTGTTAAGTATTCCTGTATTATTATTCAACTGTAGTCAGGATTGAACCTGCATCCACTAGAAGATTGTCTCCTTAGAACCAGCGCCTATAACTGTTACGCTATATGTCCTGCTGAAGAAGGCTGGAGGACGTATCGACCGAAACGTTGTGCAAATTACAATAAAGATGAAGACAATAGTCCGAAAACCCTTAATGATAAAGATAATCAAGCTTCATCTAAAAAATTCAGACAACTAAATTACTATTATCAAACAGAAACAATTACTTGAAACCATATAAGTATTAGAATTAGATAGGAATACTTGAAACCATACCACAGTATGTGAATTATTTGTATTAGATATGAATACTTGATATCCCATTACTGTGTGCAAAAAACTCTTTAGAAAAACTGTAATATAATTGCGGAGGGATTTCGTTTTATATATCTTGCCTTTCGGTTTAGTTAGGCTGAGAACCATTCGCTTAGTGTATGGGTAAGTTAGGTGCACACATTGAGTGCAGGTGTTCACGCGCGTGCGGGGCGAATGTGACAATCAGAGATGTCAATAAAAACCCCAGATAGGAAATTGGACCGTGGACGTGAATGACGTCATGTCCGGAATCGCTGAGGACTTTGGAATTTGAAAAAAAAAGCAGTTAGTTGAGATTTAAACTCCGAACAACACAGTTGAGATTCGAGTCTACAGGAAGGTGACTCGGCCAGACCAGTTGGGCTCTACGAAATGTACCGCGCGTTTGTTGAAGGAATCGTGTCTCTTTCTCTCTCTTCATGTCGAAAAACCTTAAACTCAAAAATGTAATAAAAAGTTTCGTACCTGAACCAATTTCGTATATTTCGGGATTCCTTATGTACATTTCACGTATCTTGGTCGTATATTTTTGGACCTATATATATAACAAAACTACCAAAAAAAATGTAAGTGTAATCATACAATGACCGTGATTCCCTAACCTCTAAGTATAAAATAACCTTAGACAGTTTGATATGCTGTTAGAATAAATGAATCAGTTTATGTTTAAAATGCTATATCAATTATGTTTATTAAAAAAAAAAGGCTGTACAAGATATAAATTTTTCAAGAAAATCTTCAGTGAAGAATTCTATAAAAGGAGACATTGAATCTATAAGTGAAGATATAATGAAGGAAAATATGACTGTGTATAGATACATCATTATATATAAGGATCATCACAAAATAAAAACCTTATATATAAAAAATGAGAAAGTTTTCGATTATGCAAGTCGATTACCCAGCTAGCCAAGCATGTTTTGGAAGTATTGATATACACAACTTGGATAAGAAAAGGGAGAATGGAGAAAAGATATTGCTTCAGGATAAAGGTGATTTGGAAACATCGCATTTTCTGTGTCTGAGTACTGAAGGTGTCCAGATCCTATACTTTCATTTTCTTCAGTTTCTTAGTTCTTTCCGAGATATTTCTAAATAGTTTCTCATAGCTTGCAGCATCATTATTTATATACCAGATTCCTGAGAATTTTCTTTCTATTTTATCTATCGATTTATTCATTTTTTTTCTTGACAACAATTGTTCAGTGACGGTTGTCATCACTTGTAATATATCCTCATGGTATTTCCAGATAATTTCTCATTGGTGATTTTCTTTTCTAAGCTTCACAAAGAATTAATTTAAATCCTACATTATTCCAATAAATATCTTAGACCCACAGATATCTATACGGTGGCACATTATTAAGTCTATAAAGAATAAACATTTATTTTCATCATAATCTTTTTCCTTGTTAATCTACCTTCCAAAAGTATTCTAGCACTTTATTGGCCGTGCTTAACAGCTAAAGAGCTCTTAGAACTGTGGAATCATCCCTTCATTGTCATTACTGCCAGTTCCACTGTGGAAGTAGTAACTGTTACAGGTCTCTCTATGGATCAAATCGATCTTTTTGAAAATTGTTAGTATTAGGTAGGAAAATATAACAGGGTACAAATTGTTTGTATCCAGAATAGTTACTTGAAACTATTACAGAAAGAACAATAAATAATTTTTCTTTTGGAGAGTGAGCCAGTCTATTGGTCTCTTCATGGAGTAGTTACTTGAAGCTATAACTTGGAGATAATAAACAATTGTCTCCTTTGGAGAGTGGTCCTGTCCATTGATCCCATCATAGAGTAGTTACTTGAAGCTATTTCAGAGAGACAATAAATGTCTCCTTTGGAGAATGAGCCGGTATATTAGTCTCTTCAAGCTATTGCCGGGAGACAATAGATAATCGTCTTCTTTGGAGAGTGGATCTGTCCATTGATCCTTTCATAGAGTAGTTACTTGAGGCTATTGCAAGGAGACAATAAATAAATGTCCTATCTATTGGTCTCTTCATGGAGTCGTTACTTGAAGCTGTTGCAGGGAGACAATAAATAATAGTCTCCTTTGGAGAGTGGGCCTGTCCATTGATCCCTTCGTAGAGTAGTTACTTGAAGCTATTGCTATGAGACAACAATTTATTGTCTCCCTCGGAGAGTGAGCGTGTCCATTGATCTCTTCACGGAATATTCCCTGACAAATCAGAAATCCATTCTTGTTCTCTTTGGACAGGAGAGACCTCTCTTGCCTTATCATTAAACATTAAAGCCAACATTGCTATGACTATTTTACTGTCCAACAACCTTAAGTAAGTCTTTTTTCATTTTTGTACTACTTTCACACATTTCTTGTTCATGGAACAATATATGCCGGATTTTATCTGTGGGGGCAAGTTTGTATATTCTTTTTAATACTACTTGGGTGTATATAATGTATATATTAAGTGTTACTCTATATATAAATGAGCTTGTCTTTCCTTATATTTATTTTTAATGTCATCATCATCATCATCATGTCGTGCTGGTAGCACGGATATCCCTGACCCTCTCTCGCCAATCCTCCCTATCGTTCATCGCCCTAGGCAGGTCTTCAGGACAACATCCCGTATCCTCACATAGCTGCTGAATGTATGTTCGTGCTGGTCGTCCTGCTTTTGCACGGCCATATGTGGGGGTCCATAGGAGTACATCACTTATGAGTTCGTCCCTGCTTCTCCAGCAGTGTCCTGCCTGTCTGGTTCGTCTAGCTTTAATAGTTTTCGTGACAGGAGGCAGGTGTCCGTACAGTTGGTGTCTCGTGAGGTGTTGCCGCCAGGACTTGTTCAAGATTGCTCGCAGCATTCTTGTGTAATTGCCGTCTAGCTTCTTCTCCAGCCGTTTTGTTAGAGTCCATGTAGTGCACCCATATAGCAGTATCGATGTGACCGCTGCCTGGAAGAAACTGCGTTTTATTTTATCGGTTAGGTCTGATTTCCATATAATCGATAGCCTATTGATAGCTGTCCATGCTTTCGTTAACCTCGTGTCGATGTCCTTTTCGGTTGATGCGACGCTGCTTCCTAGGTAAGTGAATTTGTCTACTAGTTTAAGAGGGGTTCCGTCTAGAGTGGAGATATCTCCCGTTTGATTATAGCACATATATTACGTTTTGTGTGCATTGACATAGAGGCCTATGCCTGCGGCTGCTCGTTCCAAACTATGCAGTAGTGTTTCGGCTTGGTCGGGTGTATTTGCCAGTATCGCTATGTCATCGGCGTAGTCGGCGTCGGTAATTGTTTTTGCGGGGTACCTTTTGCTTCTTTTCTTCGTCAGTTCGAAGCCATTCTCTTTGATTTTGTCAATCGATGTTCTAAGTACGTAGTCTAGACAAATGATAAAGAGGTACGGGGCCAGCGTGTCCCCTTGTAGTACTCCTGCTACAATGTCAAAGTATTCTGTGTCTCCATCCGGTGATCGTACTTTTACTTTAGTGTTTCTATAGAGAATCGTTATTGCCGCTACGGTTTCTTTAGGTATGCCGTACGCTAGTCGGATTTGTTCCATCTTTCCTCTGTGAATGGATTCGAAAGCCTTGGTAAAGTCGACAAATATTAATGTCGCTTGTAGGTTTTTTGCCCGGACACCTTCAAGGATTCTACGGATGGTTAATATTTGTGATGTCGTGGATCTATTTCTTCGGAAACCATTTTGGTTTTTCCTAAGTATGTTGTCGATTTTGGGTTCTATGCGGTTTCGTAGTAGGGCATTGTAGATTTTGGCTGCTATGGATGTAAGTGTTATCCCTCGGTAGTTCTTGGCTAATCTGATTTCCCCTTTTTAGGGAAGGGGAGGATGCATCCCTTCATCCATACAGATATACTAATGTTAATATTAGTCATTGGTGCGTGGGGACTTGACTAGATATTTTCCCAACCTCCTAGCATCCAACCATCAGTGTTGTTCACAATAAAATTGTTTTTTATATATACCATTATTGTTATTCAAGTTACAACAGGTTACAAAGATGTGATAAGCTGGTTAGAACTGATAACTTTCGTCCGTGTGATTCCAACGCTCTTGTCTCTGCTACAGCTAAAAACTCTCAACTTGCCTTAACTGTTATCGACATATATTAAAAAAAAGAAGTCGGTAGTTAAAAAAGATATATGTTCTCTTCTTCCACCAGTTTAGGGTCAGGCGGTGAGTGGGTGTAAGTTGTTCTTTGCTTGTTTTATGATTGTGGCGACAGCATGTCGCGTTGATGAAAGAAAGTTTGCCGCCTTTTTCATTTGAACGTGATTCGCGGCCATCTGTAGCTAGGTCATGAACTTTGGCTGTGGAAGAAAGGAATTTGCCTGACAGAGTATCGGCTACTGCTTTACGGACTTAGTGAATGACTTACTGACGGTGTGTTACTTATATCCTAATAGTGGATCACAAAATCGTCCTAAAATGTTCGACAAACACCTGAAGAAGGCCAGACGTTGCTCCCTGTGACTTTTGCTAATTACCTAAGCTCAGAGGCTGTCGTTATGAGACAATTGAGGAGATGAAAGAGGCTGTGACGAAGGTTATTGACACGCTCACACAAGAGGACTTCCATGGGACCTTTCAGAAGGTGTTGGAACGGCACAACATGTACATTACATCCGGAGGAGATTACTTCGAAGGGGACTAGAGTTTCATGTGTGTACTATCAATAAAAGTACCCATACGAAAAAGTCTGGAAACTTATTCAATGATCCTCGTATATATATATATATATATATATATACTACCTGTGAACCATTACAGACCTTTCCCCTAAGAGCGGAGCGTAGTAATAATAAAAGTTATCGTTATGTCTTCTCTAAGAAACTATTCGATCTGAAGATGATTTTGAATTTTTTTTTTTTTAGAATCTTCTTGTCTAATTCGAGCATCTACTTCTTACGTTAAACAACTAGGCCTTTTATTCTTATCTACCTCTTCTTCTACAGTTTTTTCAACTTTTTGTTTTTTTATTTCTATATACGGTTTTAACATGTTCACAAAGACTTGATTATCAATGTCATTGTTTGTCTTAATCACAAAATATTTCGGTGTTTGCTGAAGGACTGTATAGGAACCTAAATAGGGTGCTTCTAATGACCTTCGAACCCGATCTAGTCAATCTAAACTTTATCACAAGTTTGAAGCTTTTCTGGGACATAAGATTTTGGGAATTTATGAAGTCTTTTGGAGAAATCTCCCGAATCAAACCGTGACATAACTTTATGTAGCTTATAGGATACAAATTTTTTCTAGTCTTAAAATAAGCAATAAGAACATTCTAGAAATTTAGGATCAAAACTGCATTAGCATTTAAGTTACATTTTTCAACCAATCAGCCAAAAACATAGAATAAGAACATTCTAGAAAAACAGGATCGGAAGTCAATTAATAGAAAATATTTCGGCTCTAAAATAAAAAAGTAAAATACGAATCTGATTGGTCAATAAATGTGTACGCACCAAAATTTTAAGACGATTTTGTGATCCACTATTAGGGTATAAGTAACACATAGTCAGAAAGTCATTCACTAAGTCAGTAAAGCAGTAGCCGATACTCTGTCAGGCAAATTCCTTTCTTCCACAGTCAAAGTTCATGACCTAGCAACAGATGGCTGCGAATCACGTTCAAAAGAAAAAAAAAACGGCAAGCCTTCTTTCATCAACGCGACATGCTGTCGCCACCATCATAAAACATGATATGAACTTAATGTTTGTAAGAACTACTTATTTACAGACTCTGTTAACATCTAAACATACACACACGTGTAAACAAATTTATTTTCTTCTAACTGGTCAAACTCTTTCACAAAAGCCATTTACAAATTATGTTTTTTATTTGTTTTCACATTATGTTTTATGTATATTAAATTGTTTGTTGTTTAATGTTCGTTGTGTTCTATTCCATTTATTTTACGTGATTACAAAATTTGTGTCGTATTTGTGGTGGAAATAATATTGAGAGCAATACCCGTAAAATACGGACAAAAACTCATCCTCATGCATATCCACTTAAATAACAAATTACATGTTTCCCCCACAAGCTCTCGTGAAACTCTGAGTTACAGTCTCCTTGCTTGTATTGTCTATCGATAGCTGTGGTAGTAATATTTGAGTGTCTGTGACAGCGTAAAAGGGAGAAAACTCACGGTTGTTGGGCGAATACCAAGATGTACTATTGGAGGGGCTGAAAGCCAGAACTCTTTTCGTGCTATCATCATCATCATCATCATCATCATGTCGTGCCGCCAGCACGCATATCCCTGACCCTCTCTCGCCACTTCTCCCTATCATTCATCGCCTCCGGCAGGTCTTCAGGGTTACATCCTGTGTCCTCACATAGTTGCTGTTCGAGCTGGTCGTCCTGCTTTTGCACGGCCATATGTGGGGGTCCATGTGGGCAAGATTTTATGGGGCAACACGAAAAAATCTGTGTGAAAATTGATGGAAAGAGCCCCCACCTTAAGTGTGTGTGGATAGACTACTTTTTGTAGCAGTCACAGATCTATTTCCTCTTGCGAACCAATGCCCTCGCCAAGCGATTCGGTCACACACTGACCAATCAGGGGCAGAGCGCATTGATTCCTTCTTCTTCTCTAGAACTATTTTTTCTAGCCCTTTTGGGAAACCATGACAAGTCAGAGAGCACCCAGCTAGCAGCGAAGAAAGATATCTCTCCCGGACTCTCCTACGGACATCCGACATGGAAGATCTTCACTGAAGAGCACGCTGCTACTAGCTATAAACTCAAGAACTAACATACTAACCGGCGACACCAAAAAGAACCTTTTCTCACTCTGACTCGTTTACTTCTGCTATAATAATAAACCTTTCGTTGTTGTATTTTCAAAGAAGTTTCGTTATTTATTTGAATTGTCAATTAATTTATAGTGTTATGGAAACTAACCATTAAACACAAAAACTTTCTTTATTCTTTCACCTCGATTCTTTGCTGATCTTGCAGAGAATTGCAAACTGATAACTGTTAAATCTAGAAAATACAATAAGCAAGATAAAGAATTCATTGTTACTGAAGTAAATAGACTACTTTCCATAGGAATGACTGAGCATAGCAGGCCAGGTCGTAGTGACCGCTAACGAACAACATAAAAAGAGAATAGTGGTCGACTATTCTCAAACGATTTACAGATTCACTATGCTGGATGCCAACCTTTATCCAAGATCGTGGAATTAGTAAACAAGGAGGCACAGCACAAAATCTATAGCACCATAGATTTGAAATCCGCTTACAACTAAGTCCAAATATCCGAAAAAGACAAAATTTATACTGCCCGTGAAGCAGATGGCAAGCTATCTGAATTCTGCTGTGTACTTTTTGGGGTAACCAACGGAGTTACTTGGCTTTCAAAGGATAATTGATAAGTTTATAGCTGACAATTCTCTCTCCGACACATTTGCCTACTTTGAAAATGAAACTATCTATGGTAAGAGCAAGGAAGAGCACGATAAGAACAGGCAAGAAAGTTAGAGAAGTTTAATTCAACTAACAATCATAATAAATACTCGTTCTCCAACTCTACAGTGAGCCTTCTAGGCTACACAATATCTGAAAGACATAAAGAACTTCCTCTTCCTCGAGATATTAATTCTCTTCGTCCTACGTAGGGAATGATCTCTTCCAATCGGCAATGGATTGCCAAGTATTCTAAAAAGTGAAACCCTCATATTAGCCAATAGCTTTCCACTACCCAAAACTCCTGAAATAAAAGCATCGAATACCTAAAAGCTGAAATAGAAAACGCAATCTTGTATTCTATTTGCGAAACAGTTCCTTTCACCGTAGAGACCTGTTTGGTATCACTTAACTTTTCAGCATAATGAGCTGTTCCATCTGCCATACATGGCAGTAGCGGAGATCATTCTGGAATAAGCCTACGAGTCAGACCAGAAGAGCCGTTCCTATTGTTGAAGTATATCATTACTCTATCACTAATCCTATGTTCTTATTACTAACAGTCTCTCTCTTGTAAATACTCTTTCCTGTAAATATAACTATTTCCCACACATATCGTGGTTTGTCTTATTATTACTACTGCTTGTGTTCACTAACCAGAACACAACAAGACCTATGCTTCATACCACAGTATTGCAGCCTTAATAAACCATCTGGTAGAATAGTAGCCTTCTTTTCGAGGATTTCAAGCGCCAGCGAACGAAATCACACTTCTATAGAAAAGGAAGCCCAAGTTATTGTGGAAGCCTTACGTAAATAGATGCACAAATTGACTGGTCGCCAATTCACTCTGCTAACTGATCTGAGATCAGTGGCATTCATGTTTGATTCAAAACAGGCTGGGAAGATAAAAAAGATGATAAAATCCAAAGGTGGGGGATCGAACTTGCCTGTTATAGTTTCGATATTAGATATTTGGACACCCTAGAGAAATTACACAACTCTCTTTATCACCTCGCTGTTACACGAATGATGCATTTTGTTAGGTTGAGTAACTTTCCTTTCTCTATGTAAAAAGATTATCTGCCTCATGTACTCTATGTGCCGAAGGCAAGCTTCGATTTTACCAATCTGGCGCTCTGCCCCTACTAAAACCAAACCTTTTGAAACACAGGTATGCCGATAGACGTGCATTCAGACAGAGGTTCCAGCTTCATGTCGACTGAAGTGAAAACCTTATTAGATTGGAACAGAATTTGAACTCGCCTACCACTCCATGTAACCTCAAGGTAATGGACAGTGCAAGAGGTATAATGGCATATTGTGGGCAAGCTGCATCATAGACACCTTTGTCACTCTTGTATATAGCACTGGACCTTGCTGTCCAGTTTATGCTATTATCAGGCATACGTGCCTGGACCTAGATTTGGGTCCATGTCCAGCTAGGTTCATAAGGCCCACATTGCACTAAGTGGGCCGATGGCCAGCATAGTCCAGCAGGGCTCGAGCCTCGGTTCGTGCACGACCTTCCCCTCGCCTAATAATTGACCTTTAGATCATTGACCTTGTGTCAAGTTCTATCTGGTGGAAGGCAGAGACAAATATCGGCATATTGTGGAGAGCAATAACTCTAGCACTCAAAACACAGCGCCTACCTATAAATCAATTGGTGAGTGTTAAGCTAAAAGCTTTACATTCAATTCGCACAGCCAAGAAGCTACTCATCATGAACGCCTATTCATCTATCCTCGCCAGTCCTTGAGTGGTTGTCTTGTTTCAACATGGCAATCAACACCAAGAAATATTCTTCTGAAACGATATGTTAGACAATCAAAGTATAACCCTATTGTGGAGGAGGCAGAACTTATTGAAGCTAATCCTCGTTATGGGCTCATTTGTCTTCAAAAAGATCTTACTCATGCTAGTCTGGTGCAAAACTATTCTCCTGAAATACAAGATTCTGACCTACCGACTCAAAACTTTGAAACATTAGATTCCGAACGGAAGATTCGAACACCTAACAAGACAGAATCTATTATAGTTACACCAGTAAATGAAATCACAACTTCTTTACGTCGATCCGATTTGATTGGGTGATTGTTTGGATTTATGGCATATCAACCTTTGACGGTTATTTAGTGCCAAATGCATTTTTTATACAAATAATCAGCTCAGTTTCAAAAATTTAGTTTAGCATAAGTACTCAATTTAATTGGCAAAAACATTTCTATTTCAAGCTATTCAGTTTAGTCAAACAGTTCGCATTCAAACAATTCAGTTTAGCGTAAACAGTTAAATGTCAAAACAGTTCTATTTCAAAAAAATTCTGTTTAGCATAAGAACGTGCTTCAGTTCTATTTCACCCATAGAGAGGACCCTATCAGGTGCTACCATTCCGGGCCAGAGTGAACCTGGGAACAATGTCAATGAAGGGGTACTCTGCATTCCCCAAAGCTCCAACATTACTAGAACCTCACCATCAGATTGTTTAGTGTCATAATCAGGATACTCGTTGGTGGGGTTTTACTCCTCTGCAGAGGTGCAGTCGGTGTATTCAGTCCCAAACATCGTTCACGTAAATCTCCTGACCACTTAATGTATGAGTAAATACTTTGCTGTTTTTCTTAGATTGAAATAAATCCCTTCTGGATTTAATCTTTTCTTAATGTCGATTGACTAATTGCCACTAAGAATTTCTTGTAGCTGGGGAAATAGTGGGGAATATTCCCCACCTCTGCCTTTCGTTATAAAATGGACTGCTCATGATTATAAATAATTTCTGTTATCCTATTCACCAACCCCTCCGCTCGGGCAGGATATGACACAAGGTCAATTTTTTTTTAGCGGAGTTTAACAGGTTTTAATTCTGAGTTTTCCTTCTCCTAGACTAGTTGCCTCACCAATGCCAAAGAACACAGTCTGTCCTACTATTTACCCATAGCTAGAGGGAGAATAATTGGATTCATACCTTTCCCAAGGGTATTAGTGCTATGTGAAATGCAATCAGTCTCGTCCAGGATTTGAACTCGTGTCGCCGTGTCCATTTCCTACGACGATCTCCAAATAATTTCTGTTATACTAACAACTCATATGCACCGAATACAGCCTAAACAAGGTTTCTCTTCTTCGTGTCGTTTATTCATTTCATCTAGTGACAGTCTCTCTCTATGAATATTTTGGGTCAAGAAAGCTCTCCCATAAAAATATCAAAAGCATCAGAGTTAAAACATTATGAAGTATACATTTCAGACTGGACAATGGACTTACCAATTTACCCTTGTACCAACAAATATTTATTTTCATTATAATCATTTTCCTTAATGCAGTGTGAATCTGGAAGATCAAATATTACACACTAAAAATTTCTGATAAAATTCACCAAATAATTGTGTCATGTTTCAATTCTAAATTGAAGATTTCAGATTGGGTGATGAACTTATTAAGTCATCCAGTAAGTTCATAGCGTAATAATAAAAGAAAGTATTTATTTTATACAACAATTACTTATAGGTTAACATACGAGGATCATTAGATAGGTTTACAGACTTTTTTCGTATATATATACATATATATGTATATATATATATGTGCATATATAGATATATGTATGTATATAAATTTATATATATATATATATATATATATATATATGTTTGTATGTCTACTCGTATATATATATATATATATGAGTAGATATATGTATGTATGCATGTGTATATATATATATGTATATATATATATATATATATATACATGTACGTGGTGCATTCAATAAGCTTCCAGACTTTTTTTGTACAGGCATTTAAAATTGTCGTAGAGGATCATTAAATAAGTTTCAGATCGAATAGTTTCTTGGAGAAGACATAACGATAACTTTTATTATTACTACGGTCCGCTCTTAGAGGAAATGTCTGTAATGGTTCACAGGTAGTATATATATATATATATATATATATATATATATATATATATACGAGGATCATTGAATAAGTTTCCAGACTTTTTCGTATGGGCACTTTTATTGATAGTACACACATGAAACTCTTGTCCCCTTCGAATTTATCTCCTCCGGATGCAATGCACTTGTTGTACCATTCCAACAACTTCTGGAACGCCCCATGGAAGTCCTCTTGTGTGAGCGTGTCAATGACCTTCGTCACAGCCTCTTTCATCTCCTCAATTGTCTTATAACGACAGCCTCTAAGTTTTTTCTTGAGTTTAGGGAATAAGCAAAAGTTATTTGAAGCTGAAACCATAAAAATTGGCCAGTCATGTCATAAGATGTATTGCAATAATATACTGAATTTTCAAGTGTCTACGGCAATTTTAAAAGTCTATACAAAAAACTCTGTAAACTTATTGAATGCACCACGTAATATCCTTCCTACAGACTATATATTTACCAAATCATTCATGTATATTGGCCATGAGTAAACCTGTAGACTAACAAGGAAAAAAATATATTTCTTAGGATAATTCCAATGTTTTTCCATTTATTAGATTGATCGAACATTATACGAAATCAAGGAGGTGGAAACCAAGGTATACGCTGGCAAATCCTTAAAAAGCGAACTTAGCTGGTAGCATTTTAGTTATGGGTGGCTAACCGGGAAGAGATCATTCCGAATGGGGTCGAGCTGGCGAAGTGGGTATTATGATGAAAGACCCGAAACCCCCTAATGACCCAGCTCAAAGATATAACTGACGACGCCACCCAATGCCTTTTTAATTAAACAAGCGTATTTCTTACATACTGATAAAATTTCAGAAAATAGAGAAAAGAAATAAGACTAATAATCATCGAAAACATTTGGTTTTGTCTCTATATTAAATGGCATATCAAACTTTGTGAGTTATTTAAAGCCAAAGCCATGTTGTAAAAGGACAATAGTAGTTCTATTTAACCCATTGCTTGAGGTATGATAAGGGAGTTCGTATCTTTCTGAAGGCTCTTTGTCTGAAAGTGAATCCCATGACGCAAGTGGAGTTTGACCTGGCTTAATGTGACATTGCAGTCCAGCATGTTAGCAACGAGGACTCCTTCAGTCATGGAAAATATCTATCAGGAGAAATCCAGTAGTTTAATTGTGGAAGGTACAAACAAGAAAATAATCTTATAAACCAAAACTGTTTCAACAATCTTGTATAATGTCTTATTGTAATATAATGGCCGAGGGATTTCGTTTTGTGCCTTTGGGTTTAGTTAGGCTGAGAACCTTTCGGCTCAGTGCATGGGTTACTTAGGTGCAACATTAACGCAGGTGTTCACGCGCGTAGGCGGAGCGGACGTGTCACTCAGAGATGTAACAATAGCCCAGATGGGAAACGGGGTTAGAGAGTGCGAATGACATCACGCACCGGAAGAGCGCGCGGTGGATTTTGGGAGATTTGAAAAAGTCAGTTAGTTGAGTTGAGTCCTGCCTCGGGAGAAGACGGTTGACTTTCGCTTGCCCGCGGAGGCCTTGGGCAGGTGTCGCACGAAATGGGGGTGGGGGTGGGGCAGATGAAAAAGCCAGAATAGAAAGAATGTGTATCTCTCTCCTTATGTCGAAGAACCTTTAAACTCAAAGGTAATAAAAAGTTTCGTACCTGAACTAAGAAGTCGTAAGTGTTTTTCGTGTTTCGAGATTCCTATGTTCTGTGTATATATTTTATGAACATTATATGTACGTTTCACACTATGTTACATTATCTTCTATTTGATATGAATTCAGGTATATGTGCATGAATATGAGAGTGTGTGAGTGTGAACTTGTGTATGTATGCGTGAATGTGAGTTTGTGTACGTATATGGAGTGAGCTTGTGAGTAGATGTGAACCTTCATATGAGTGTGTATACTTTTGAGCTTGTGTATGTATGTGTGGGTGTGAGTTTGTTTATGCATATAGATTGAGCTTGAGTGTAAGTGTGAATGTTTAGGTGCTTGTATTTACATAGTTAAGCTTTTATGTGTATATTTATGTGTGTGTGAGATTGAGAACATATATGTGGTATCTTGTATTTGTGTGTGAGCTTGTTTTTATGTTGGTAAGCTTGTGTGTATACTTGTGAGGGCTTGTGTGTGTGTGTGTGTGTGTGTGTGTGTGTGTGTGTGTGTGTGTGTGGACATCAAGCACAAATTATAAAGTTACAATTTTTTTGTTCTGAATTTCTAATTAAATAACAAAATAACAAATTATTATATATAAAGATAGTCGCTTTAATATATATATATATATATATATATATATATATATATACTCACACATAGACATCAAAGATTGAATAATAAAAACAGAGAGAGTTAGAGAGAATATATATATATATATATACTCATCAATGCACATACATACCCACACTAGTATGAGGGTGAGCGAACAGAAACTTGTAGATACGAGAAAAACTTTCTTTTTTTTTTTCCTCTGTTTATTCATCAGTTCTTCAAAGGCGTTTTCACTTTCATGTTAAACATATATTTTTTTAATTCTTTCCTGAAAAGTTGAAAAAAAAGAAGAAAAGTGTGGCAAATCGCAAGTGGAATATCTGCTTGTACTTAATGGATTGAAATGGATAGATTAATAGAAGAGAGATCAGCGGAAAATAAAGGTTCACAAAAGAATTGAAAGAAAAATAATGATAGTAAATATTGATTGATTGATTTTAATGGCATACCGACTCACCTGAGATTATTTTATGCCAAGAGGTTTGAAAACTGTGTACATTGCACATGTATATTTATATTTTTTGCGTGGTTGTTTTTTAAGAGTTTTTTTTTATCACAATTATAGGACATCAACTATTTCGATCAAATACAAATAATTTGCACGCAGTTGAATGGATTTAAGTATTTCTTTCTAATACATATAATCATATGGTTTCTAGATTTCTTTGAACAGAGAACTGGAAATTTGCCTTCCTGTATGTATACTAAGTTCGACAAAGATTTAGTATAAAGTCACAAGTGTGGATCATCTAGTAAGGATCAAACTCACTACTCAGTAATTGAAATGCAAAGCCAGTGTACGGATGCCATGACAAGGTGCCAATATATATATATATATATATATATATATAACGAATTGACCACTTCGGTATCCGTTAGTGGAAAACGTAAACAAATGAAAACTAATATATATTGCGTGATAATTTCCGAGCTGACGTAGGTCAACTAAGGCTGAGCGGTAAGATACTAAGTCTTGCATAAAGTTAGGCGGGTTTCATTCCCAGCTTGAAGCATCCTGCGAGTCTAACCACACTGAAGAGTTGTATATAACACTATATATATATATATATATATATATATATATATATATATATATAGTAGTGTCTGTGACCCTGGGTTTCATAAATGCTCTATCATTGATATTGAGCACTATTTAACAATACTGCAACATTTTGTCCTCCATTAACTCACCCAGTGAGCTAGTAAGAACCATAGACGTATATATATATATATATATATATATATATGTATATATAAGTAGTAGTAGTAGTATAAACATTTGAGGCGAGTGATTGCCAGAATATTTAGAACAGCCCATGATTCTGAGTTCCATGTATATTTGGCTGCATGGTCGTCAGGTGGATATTAGTATTGTGTATGGTTGTGCGTCTATTAATTGAGTGTGTGTAAAAAACAAGAAAAGAAAGCAGAAAAGAAAAATAATATCTGTGTGTGTGTGTGTGTATGTGTGTGTGGTAGTTATTAAGCATGATGTTTGTAAAATTTATCGGAGGAAGTGTGCGCAGTACCAGGTTTATTGGGTTTTATGGCATATCAACCTTTGTAAGTTATTCAATGCCAAATCCATTTTTATGTAAATAATCACTTCTATTGAAAACAATTAAGTTTAGCATTAGTACACAGTTTAATTCTCAAAAATATTTCTATTTCAAACTATTCAAGCAGTTATATATGACAATTCAGCTGAGTGTAAGTACAGTTTCAATGTCAAGAACAGTTCAATTTCAAATAATTCAGTTTAGCATAAGCACGCAGTTTAAATGTAAGTACAGTTTAATTGTGAAAAAAATGTCTATTTTGAGCTATTCAGTTGATACAAGTAGCTCTAATTCAACTAATTCAGTTTAGTATAAGTACAGATTTTGTTTACACACAGTTATATGGCAAAACAGTTCCATGTTAAACAATTCAGTTTAGTGTAAATACACTCTCAAAGTCAAAAACAGTTCTATTTGAAATAAATTCAGTTTAGCATAAGCACACAGTTTAAATATAAGCACGGTTCAATTGTCAAAAACGTATCTATTTCAAGCTATTCAGTTTAATCAAACGATTCAGTTTAGCATAAGTATACCATTAGTTCTATTTAACTCATAGATAGGACCCTATCAGGTGCTACCATTCCAGGCCAGAGTGGACCTGGAAGCAATGGCAATGAAGGGGTACTCCGTATTCCCCAAGGCCCAGCATTACTGGGACCTCACCAACAAATTGTTTTGTGTCATATACAGGACACTCGTTGAGAGGAGGGTCTTACCCCTCTGCGGCCCCAGCCGGCTGGGCCATCAGTATCAGGGATAGAGTGGATGTAGATATAAACAATATGGAAACAGAAGTCAACCCAGCATAATAATAGTCATGTGTTTACACACAGTTGTATGGTTTCAAGTATTCCTATCTAATACTTATAATTATTATAGTTTCAAGTAATTATTTCTGTTTAATAATACACATTTCTTTACAATCAATTGTATGGTTTTAAGTAAGTACTGATAATCCTTTTTAATCAATTATAGCTCCAAGTAACTATTCTTAATACAATTACTTTCTACTTATACAACATCTTGTATTCCTCTCAAATATAAACAATTTTTAAACAGATCCCCTTGACCCTAAAAAGTACTACCACTCTAGGTCAGAGTGGACCTGGAAGTAATATCAATGAAGGGGAACTCCATACTCTTCAGGTCTCAAGTTTTATTGCTAAATGTAGTTTATTACCATATCTAGAATATCCCTTTTCCTTTTTTTTGTCTTATCTCTTAACAGGAATTAAGTCAGCGTATTCTAAGCTCCATTGACAGCGCACTGATTTTTTGTGTGTAATTCTGAATTTAATATATGTGTATGTGTATATATATATGTATATATATATATGGCGCCCTATTTATGTGACCTGGTGTCACATTTAAATAAAAAGCCCAGTAAATTACTATATATGTGTATTAGTCCTGGCAAAAATTATGGAATTATCACACCTAGAGAATATTCACTTAGGGTTTTTATTTAGCAGTAAATAAACTAATGACAGATAAGATGCAAAACATCTTTTATTTTTATAGCTGAACACTCTGCCTTCATAAAATATTCCTAACACAAACGAAAGCCCAGTCAGTTGGAGCTTTAGAATACACTGACTGCATCTCTGCAGAGGGGTAAGACTCCCCCAAAGAGTGTCCTGGATAAGATATTAAAGAATCTGATGGTGAGTAATGTTGGAGCATTGAGGAATGTGGAGTACTCCTTCACTGACATCATTCCCAGGTCCCCTCTGGCCCAAAGTTGTAGCACCTGATAGGGTCCTATATATGGGTTAAATACAACTGTTTGACAATTAAACTGAGTGCAAACAAATGACTTATGTTAAATTGTATTGTTTGAAAAAGAGCTTTTTGATTATTTAACAATGTGTAAACAAATGACTGATTTAATTGAGTTGTTAGTGATTCATAGCAATACTTGGAACCATTTAACTTTGTTGACTTATGCTAAATTGAATTGTTAGAAATAGAACTGTTTAATCATTTAACTGTGTAAACAAGTGACTGATATTTAATTGAATTGTTAGTGATATACAGTGACACAATTGTTTGCAATACTTGGAACCATTTACCTTTGTTGACTTATGCTAAACTGAGTTGTTAGAAATAGAACTGTTTGATCATTTAACAGTGTGTATCAATAAAATATCTTTACAAATCATATATTTAATACGAAAATCATTAAATAAGTTTCCAGAAATTTTTCGTATGGGTACTTTTATTGATAGTACACACATGAAACTCTAGTCCCCTTCGAAGTAATCTCCTCCGGATGCAATGCACTTGTTGTACCGTTCCAGCAACTTCTGGAGCGCCCCATGGAAGTCCTGTTGTGTGAGCATGTCAATGATTTTAATCACGGCCTCTTTCATCTCCTCAATTGTCTCAAAACGACAGCCTCTGAGCTTAGGGAATAACCAAGTAACAGGGAGCAAGGTCTTGACTATTGGGTGGCTGAGGAACTGTCTTGATGCCCATCTTGGTCAAATAGTCTGTGACAAGGACGGGGCTGTCGACTGGTGCATAGTCCCGGTGGAAATGCCAGTGACCCGATTTGATGAGTGCTGGCATCTTCCGACGGAATCTCTTGTTGAACTCCGTTAAAACCTCAACATAGTAACCCTAAGCCTAACCCTAACCCTTTGGCCAATCAACTCTGGTGTATTGACTTCCTTACTCCTCCCACACCTCTCATCATCCCTCACAGACTCCCTGCCTTCCTTGAATCTCTTATACCACTCTAAAACTCATGCTCGACTCATGCAAGATGGTCCAAAAGCAGTTTGAAGCATTCCATACGTTTTTGTGGCAGCATTTTTTCCATGTTTAAAACAGAATTTTATTGCATATCATTCTTCTAAAGTGTCCTGACGTCCAGATTGCATTTTTGCAATTCACCAGCTGTGACAATCAGGCTTTCGTAGAGTGTATTCCAATTGCTGCTGTAGCTATTCTTTTGAAGCTGAAATCATAAAAATTGGTCAGTCATCTCATAAAAAGTATAGCAATAAGATACTGAATTTTCAAGAGTCTACGACAATTTTAAATACCTGTACAAGAAAAGTCTGGAAACTTATTGAATGCACCACGTATATATGTAAAAACAAGATTTGGCATTAAATAACCAACAATAGTTGATATGCCATAAAACCAAACTAAAACAAACTCAATTAGATTATTCAAATTAATTGTAAAAAATGTTTCCAAGCTATTCAATGGAAAATATTATGGAATAATCCAATATTTAGGGAAAAAATTTTGAATTCTTTGACAAAAAAAATCAGAGTTAATACTTAGTTGACACTCCTCCAGTTTTTATTCTTTCAAGTGTGTTGCCCAGTCGACTGGGGCTGTAGAATACACCGACTGCTTCTCTGCAGAGGGGTAAGACTCCCCCAACGAGTGTCCTGGATATGACACTAAACAATCTGATAGTGAGGTTCCAGCAATGCTGGAGCTTTGGGGAATGCGGAATACCCCCTCATTGCCATCGCTCCCAAGTCCGCTCTGGCCCGGAGTGGTAGCACCTGATAAGGCTCCTATCTATGGGTTAAATAGAACTAAACCGTGCTTCTTTCACTATACTGATTTTTGCATTTAGACTGCGTATTTATGCTAAACTGGATTGTTTAAAATAGAACTGTTTTGACACTGGAACTTCGTACTAGTGCTGAACTGAATTGCTTAAAACAGAACTGTTTTTGACGTCTAAACTGTACTTATGCTGAACTGAATTATCTGAAATAAAACTGTCAGACATTTAACTCTGTATATTGCCCAGTCAGCTGGGGCTGTAGAATACACTGACTGCACCTTTGCAGAGGGGTAACCCCCTACCCTAACGAGTGTCCTGATATATGACACTAAACAATCTGATGGTGAGGTTCCAGCAGTGCTGGAGCTTTGGGGAATGCGGAGTACCCCTTCATTGCCATCGCTCCCAGGTCCACTCTGGCCCGGAGTGGTAGCACCTGATAGGGCCCTATCTATGGGTTA
Organism: Sepioteuthis lessoniana; assembly: GCA_963585895.1. NCBI lineage: Eukaryota > Metazoa > Mollusca > Cephalopoda > Myopsida > Loliginidae > Sepioteuthis > Sepioteuthis lessoniana. The sequence continues at coordinate 31,783,435 of OY757910.1, read as the reverse complement.
AATAGAACTAACAGCATACTTATGCTAAACTGAATTGTTTGAGTAAACTGAATAGCTTCAAAAATAAATGTTTTTGACAATTAAACCGTACTTACATTTAAACTGCGTGCTTATGCTTAACTGAATTATTTGAAATAGAACTGTTTTTCAACATTAAAATTGTATTTATACTTAACTGAATTGTTACATATAACTGCTTGAATAGTTTGAAATGGAAATGTTTTTGACAATTAAACTGTGTACTTATGCTAAACTGAATTGTTTTAAATAGAACAGATTATTTACATAAAAATGGATTTGGCATTAAATAACCTTCAAAGGTTGATATGCCATAAAACCCAACAAACCAAACCAAGCCTTTCAAGTATGGATTTTACTAATTTAAAGCTTTTCCAGAATGGCAGTCCCCTCATAGAGTATTATTTAAATTTGTATTTGGAAAATTAGGTTGATGATTATTTTGTAAGTTTTGACCATATTTCACTTCTAATTACTTCATTGTATTGTATGACGTTTTAAGTAAAAATATTTATTATTATTATTATTATTATTACTTACGTACTTATTAGAGTTTTCACATCAGCGTTAGCTGTTGGTCTTTCACTGGAGTTTTAGTGACAGCAAGTCTCCTCAAGTCTCCAGGACTCTTCTTAGTATTCTGGCCGTTCTCAATAATATAGTAGTTTGAATGGCCTCCACTCATCCGCCAACTTCTAAGTCCTCCAGTCCTTTTAGTAATACTTTAGTTACCGTTCAAAACGCACCAATTACAATTGGTATAATTGTCACCTGCATGTTCCATAGTTTTTTCAATGCCATAGCAAAGTCGAGGTACTTATCCTTCTTTTCACATTCTTTCAGTTTTATTCTGTGGTCGGCCGGGACAGCAAAGTCAGCAATTTTGCAAGTTCTCTTTTTTTGTTGATTAATAATAGGTTTGGTCTTCTGGCCGAGATTAGGTGATCCATGTGTATGTCAAAGTCTCATAGGAGTTTATGGGTGTTATTTTCTAAGACAGGTGCTGGGTTGTACATATACCATTTGTTTGTATGGTCAAATTTAAATTTCTTTCACATCTCCCAATTGATCACCTTGCTGACCCAGTCGTGTCTAGTCTTATATTCCTTCAGCGCTAATTTGCTGCATTCGCTTATTATGTCACCCCATAGCCTACATTTGCTATTTTGTTGCGTCTTATCTATTCTCGCTTTGATATGATTGGTTCTTATGGCATTGTTTTGTGCTGCTATTAGGAGAGATTCTGTTTCTCTCATAAGGTTTCCTTTTCTTAGCCATGTCCAGGTTTTGTCGTGTGAGATGTTGTTTATTAGTCCTTTAAAACGCCCATAGAGTTGTTTTCCTTCCCATTTTTGTTTTCTGGTTATTGTCATTCTGTTGTCCATCGTGTTATCAGTATCGTTTCTGATGGCTATAATGAGTCCTCCGTCGTGTTTTTGTATATAGTTTTCGAGTCGTTGTATCAATGCGTCAACGCTGTCTTCAATGCTGACAAGTCCTCTTCGTCCCTCTTTTCTTGATACATATAGTCTGTCAACGTCGTCTCTGGGATGTTATGCCTTATGCTTGGTCATAAGTTTTCTTATTCTTTGGTCCATTTGTTTAAGTTCATCTCTGGTCCATTTGAGAGAGGGTCCGGAATATCTAACGATGGGTACAGCCCAGGTATTTATTCCTTTGATAAGGTTTTGGCAAGAGAGTTTTGTCTCGAGTCGTTTTCTAGTTCTCCTGAGATATTCTTTTTGAATTTTGTTTTTCATTTCCACTTGTTTGATGGTGTCAGCCTCCAAGATGCCCAAGTACCTGTAGGTTTCGTTTTCTGCGAGCGTTCTAATCTTGTCTTGATTTGGTAGTTCCATTCCGTCAGTTAGATGTCGTTTGCCGCTGTTCATTACAAGCATGGCACATTTTTCTATACCAAATTCCATTCCTATGTCCTGACTGTATATTCTCACTGTGTGTATAAGAATTTCCAGTTCTTTTTCATTTTTTGTAAATAGTTTGATGTCATCCATGTACATTAAGTGATTGATCTTTTCCTACGATCTACTAAGTTTGTATCCAGCCGGGCATTTTCTGAGTATGTGGTTAAGTGACATTATGGCAATTATGAATAATAAGGGTGAGAGAGCATCTCCTTGGAAAACACCTCTTTGGATCTTTGTTTCAGCCAAGCTTCTTCCCCCTGCTGTCTATTCCACTTTCCAGGTTTTCATAGTTTCCTCGATAAAGTTTATGACTTCATGTGATATTTTGTACATTCTGAGGCAGTTTATTATCCAGCTTTGTGGAACCGTGTCATATGCCTTTTTGTTGTCAATCCAGGCCATAGCAAGATTTTTCTGTCTGGTCTAGGATGTGTTGATCTATGTAAAATAACTCTGCTGTGCCCCTAGTTCCTTTACAGCGTCCTTTCTGTTCGTCAGGAAACAAACTACGGCTTTTTAGCGAGTAGTAAATTTCTTCCCTTATTTGTACTGTTAATATTTTCCACATCATCAGTAGGCAAGTTATGGGCCTGTTGTTATTTGGGACGGTTCCTTTGCTTGGGTCCTTTTGGTCCTTCCTTTGGTCATTCATTCGGGTACGTGTGCTATTTGTATACATTTGTTTATTTCTAGAGCTAGTCTGTCGTGAATGGAGGTGTATTTCTTGAACCAAAAACCATCGTGGCCTGACGTTTTCTAATTTGATATTTTTTAAATGTCGTTTTGAGTACATCGATGTGTATTTCCACTTTCGGGCCTTCTTTGAGTACTTCTAGTTCTCTTGTCATATTGTTAATCCATTCAGCCTTTTTGTTATGCTTTTTTGGTTGCCAAGATCGTTGGGTTTCTTTTGCATCCAGTTGTTGGTATTGTGACGGCAAATCGACTAAAATCCCAAAACGGGACTTTAATTTTCGCATGTGTGAAGACGGGGCAGGTTGGCACTTGATCCCTTCTAGAATAAGTCCTCGTTCAGAGTTTTTCTCTCAGGCATATAAGAACTGGCATATTATGTGAGGGATTAATTTAGGGCTAGACTGACCGCCGCTGGCAAGGGGTTCCAAATTTCACACTATCCACACACCCACCAGGTCGCTTTCCTTCCTTCCCCTAGACAATGGAAGATATGGACCAATAGGTTTAGTCGTAATAATATTATATTGTAGTAGTCGGCAACTCTGGTTTCCCGTGTGATATTTTAAAGGAATTAATAGGACAATTCTAAGCAAGATAACATAAGGCGAATAGAAGCTGAAAAGGAAGCATGAGGTAACAAATTCGTAGAAGACACGGCAAAGAACAACTTCGACCACGTGGCAACATAAAAATAAATGAATCCTTTACTATACAAAGAGATACACTTTCAAAGTGTCAAATATATATATAATGAATTGAACAGTCCATGGACATAAATGTCTTTCTTCTTTTCTGTTCTTTCGTTTTCCTTCAAATTGAGAGAGAGGGAGAGAGAGAGTGGTATATAAAATTTGGGTATAAAGGAGAAATAGCCCCAAAGTTACTTATCTTATTTTTCGACGGGGTTCCACTGGAGAATCTTTCTTCTTTCACGGGCTAATAGACTTTATGCTATTTTTAACACTGGCTTGAAGAACTTGGGTTCCTCATGTCCGAGATATGTTTTTGTCTTCTTCATCCGGTATAATGGCTATGGGTCTGTCTGCCACGAGCCCTTTCCAATAACTAACTTTTCTTCTCGTTTTTTTCGCCGACGGGGAGAAGGTGCCACTTCTGTTTTAGGGTCCCAGCCAATCATTTGGCTTCTCCCTCCTTCCCCGTGGTGTCCGGCGACCTGAGGTTACTAAGTACCAACATCTGTTGGCATCCCCTCAGTGACCTATATTCTTTCTTAACGGTCACTCTTTGACGGCTTGCCACTGTTCATTACAACGGGAGGATAGTATTAATCTTATTTCTATCGTCTCCGTGGGATATCACGTGACAGTATGTTTTAATGCCATCTCCTCCCAATTGTTGATAGAATTTTCTTTCATTGTTTTGGAATGTCCTGTTTTGTCTGTAATGTTTTACACTTTGTTGATATCTCTTTAATCTTCCTTCTTTCGCCTGTACTTTCTGGTTTATTTCCTCAAGTTGTATAGTAAGTTTTTCCTGTGTTGCCTTTTCCTTTCTGTTCCTAATTATTCCATCGTCTTTCCTTTGTTTTATCATTTTGGCCTGTTTTCGTAGATTTTTTATCTGCGTTTCTTGTCGTAATTCCCATCCTGGTTTTGATTTTTCTTTCGTGCTTTTTGAGGGGATCCCAATTTTCTCGCAAACTAATTTCGCTCCTGCATGAATTAGTTCGTTTAAATCGGTTATATTATTCGTTGATATATTTGTCCGTACTTGATTCATTTTATTTGTCTCTGTCTTAACTATTCCCCATTCAATGTTTCTTAATGATGGTTTGGTAGTATTTTCACTGTTCAAAATTCTCTTTAAATTTCCTAGATTTAACTTTTGTTCTTGTGAAAGTGTTTGTTCAGGGTTGTTTGGTTTTGTGGGGTTTCTATTTTCCAAAATTGTTGGTTCATTTCGGTTGGGCTGTTTTTCTTTGTTAATATTTGATGTGTCAGGTAGTTTATTATTAACTTGTTGATCATTTATTTTTTGCTGTATTTCTATTATTTCAAGGTCAGAAAACCAACCCTTCTTTATTATTGTTCTGATCAGCAAGTCTCTGGCTAGTTGTCTGAAAATTAGAATATTTTTGCCAGATCTCTATCATTCTTTTCCTATATCCTCTTTTTGTAGGGTTGCTCCTAAAATAGCAGTGTAGTGCAAGTTGATTGTCTTCCCTAGTCCATGCTTTCCGTTTAGGTCTCTGGTTGGTGTGGTTCCTTAAATAGCCATTCGTATACCTGCAAAAAGAACGGCCAGCAATCGCAGGATGACGATCGGGTCTCCCATGTTAGCTATCAAGAGAACTCTTGCCGATTATGACACCCAAGCCTGAGGCCTGGGTCCCACGTGGTGTAATATTTGAATTTTATCATGGGTGGTATATTGTGGCTATACTAGACTCAAGGGCTGCGCACCTGATACAGATGTGACCGAGGACAGTCACAGTGACTGTTTATTTACAGCGGGTCACGAAAACAAAAAAAGTTTTAACTTAGTTAAAGTCCATTATCCTACTCCTATTGTTTATTTCTTAACCGAATACCTGAACTAGTTTCAGGTGTTCCTGTGTTACCTTCGTGGTTTATATTTATGGCCCTATCTTAAAACTATAACCGTTAAAGTTGGACATGATTTAATAAATACAAAGCTCCTGATGTCTTCTCCATTATATGGAGGACGCTAACGCTTCTTAATGCTTTTAGGCTACATCAAGAACAGAATTCGTTAGATATAGAGAAGTCAAAGATGAGCTTTGGAGATAATGAGGCGTTAAACTTAAACAAATCTATTTCGTGAGTTCGAAATCATTGATCTGAAATTAATTTTGGGAATTATCAAGTCTTCATTTATATACAAGTGTTAACCAAAATATTTCACGAGAAATGAAAAATCAATGTTGTAAATAAAAGACAAAGTCAACTAACCCATATATTTCTTCGAACTTCACACACAGCAAACGGTTAGTTTGGTTATTCTGGTTCAAGCCTTCTTAGAGCTTTGGAGTTTGCAGGGTTTTTTTTTTAGATTTATATTTTAAAATATGGATATCACGTGGCATTCTAGAATGTTCGTTTCTAAACTTATTTCCTTTTGGCGGGGGCATTTAGTTTTTCATTTATTTTTTAATTAAAAAAAAATTTTTTTTTTGATTTATTGATTTATGTTATTTAAATTTTTAGTTTTATTTATTAATTAATTTTTTTAGATTTTAGTTTTATTTATTCATTGATTTTTGCTTTTTTTAAAATCTCATTTTATTGTAATTTTTTAAAAATTTTATATATTTATTTCTTGGTGGGGGGCAAATATTTTAACTTTATTTTTATTTTATTGTTAATTCACTCCGCTCCACATAGATTATTATTATTATTTTACTGTGAGTGTTTCCAGGTTCTGAGGGCTCCTGCTGCAGTTGATATCATTGTCAACTTCATTTTACAGGGCTTTTTCACTCCTCTGGTAAGGCCTCTCTCTATCTTTTTCCAGCCCAGTCAGCTAAGGGTTGTAGAATACGCTAACTGCATCTCTGCAGAGGGATAAGACTTTCCCAATGAGTGTCCAAGATATGACTCGAAACCATTTGATGGTGAGGCTCCAGTCTTAGAGCTTTGGGGAATGCAAAGTATCTCTTCATTGGCATTGCTCACAGGTCCACTCTGGCCCGGAGTGGTAGCAGCTGAAAGGGTCCTATGTATGGGTCAAATAGAACTGTTTGACATTAAAACTGATTGCAAACAAATAACTTATGCTAAATTGAATTGTTTTACTGATGTTTAATTGAATTTTTACTTATACTTAGTTATACTTTGAATCATTAAACTTTGATTTATGCTAAATTGAATTGTTTGATATTGAACTGTTTGATCATTGAGCTGTGTGTAAACAAATGACTGATGTTAGTGATACATAGCAATACTTGCAACTATTTAACTTTGTTGACTTATGTTTACAATTCATATCTAACTAATATACATGAATAAACTGGATTTAGCATTAAATAGGCTACAATGGTTGATATACAAAACAAACCTCTCTCTCTCTCTCTCTCTCTCTCTCTCTCTCTCTCTCTCTCTCTCTGTTATGTACACTTTCTTTTTAATGAGTGTTAGATTTTAGCAAAAATTAAATGAAATAAGAAAAATTTGTTATGGCTCTCTTTATCTTAGTCACTCTTAATCTTTCTACATCTCTTTTCTCTCTCTCTCTCTGTCTCTCTCTCTCTCTCTCTCTCTGTCTCTGTCTCTGTCTCTGTCTCTGAGTTCCTTCTTTGTATTTCATTCTATCCCTTTCTTTCTCTTTTTCTTTCTCTCTCAGTCACTGTCTTTTTATTTCATAGATTAAATTTAAAAAAGAAGAAAATCCTATGTCATATTTGCTCAGACTTTTCTCATCCTTGTTATAAAAATTATTTGTTTTTATTTTGTTTTCATAATGTAAGAGTTTTTTCTTTTAAAGCTAAAAGAAAATAGAAAAATTTATTTCCCCAAACATAATTTCTTTTTCAGTAAACATTGCATTCCGTATCATTTATTATTAAAATGTCTCCCAAAGTTAAAAAGAAAAAAAAATTCGTTTCACACAAGTTATTGTGAAAAATATATAAACAAAACTGATTGTAAGTGACTCTCTCTCACTCTCTCACTCTCTCTCTCTCTCTCTCTCTCTCTCTCTCTCTCTATATATATATATATATATATATATATATATATATATATATATATATATATATTTATATGTTTGTGTGTGTAAATATATTTACATATATATATATATATATGTGTGTGTGTGTGTGTGTGTGTGTGTGTGTGTGTGTGTGTGTGTATCTTGAAAAAAACAAAAATATACTTTTTTTTTCTGAAATGTAAACTTAGCATAATTTGGAATTGGTTTCTAGCAAAAATTATTTTAATCTCACAAAAATATTTCTTTCGAGGCTATTCAAAATGTAAGCAAATAAAATTGTGCTTCAGGTTTGAAAAGAAGTCTGACATCAAATTTTTGGTGATTGAGAAATACAAACTGAATGAAGAATATGTGATGTATATAGAAATAAGTTTCATTTGAAAAAATGTTTACAAATGGATTAAACATGGGTTTCTACAATTCATGTAAAAAAAAACAATCCATGGAGTAGAAACAGACTGACTCTTTGGCAAAGAAAAAGTTCCAGGTGCAGCAGTCAGTAAAGAAGGTCATGCTGAAGCATGAAAGGACCCATCAATATACCTTGAATATACGCGCTTAAATCGGAGCCAGTAGGTGTCGTCAGTGATGTTTAATCTTCTGGGCCATTGGGGAGTTTCGGGTCTTGCAACATCATACTTCTCTCACCAGAACGAACCCCTCAGAGATTATCAAATTCTGAGTCACCTACCCTATAAGACGCTGAAACAAACTTTTGGCTTGGACGGCTCGAAATAAATAATCCCTCAGACCAGGCCGAGCATTCGATTGGCTGTTGAAACCAGCTAAAATTAATTTACTTGAAAAAAGTACAACTGTAGACAGTACTTCCTATTGCCAACTCCTCTGGCAATATTTCAACTTTTTTATTTATTTGATCCTTGCATATTGTGGCTGAAGATAGCAGTTGACTTTAAGCAAACGTGTGGAGGCTAATGACACCCTGGAACTGATATTGCATCATAATTTGCTAGACTTCGGAGTCGTAGTAAGTGAGTTCGAACTCCAGTCGCGGTATCATGTTCACTTTTGGCCAAATACCCTTGGGAAAGGTATGAACCCCCTTATCCTCTCATCTATGGGTTAAATAGAACCACCACTACTGTTCATCGAGAAGAGTGGATTTGGCATTAAATAACCCAAGAAGGTTGATATGCCATTAAAAAAACCCAAACAAAACAAGCATCATTATCATAAAGGCATGCTGACAACATGGATTCCTTTTGATTCTCTCCCATTATCCATCCCTATTAACTATCACTCTTAGTAAATCCTCTTGACAGATTCCAGAATGTAAGTTTTTGCTGGTCAGCCAACATTTGTGTCCATGTGTAGGAGTCCATAAGAGAATATCATATATTAGTTCATCCTGATTTCTCCAGTTGTGCCCAGAATGTCTTGCTTGTCTTACTTGGATAGTTTGTGAGATGGAATGTAAGTGGCCATACCGTTGTTTTGTAGGATACTGCTGCCAGTATTTGTTTAGAATAGCTTGTGAAACCCTTGTATAGTTCCAATCTAGCTTTTTCAACAATCGTTTTTGAAAATTCAAGTGGTGCAGCCATACAATAGTACTAACACAACTACAGATTTAAAGAATTCCCGTTTTATTTTATCTGCGAGATCAGATTTCCATATGGTCAATGACCAATCAATAGTCGTCCACTCTTTAAGTAAGCTTACGTTTTCATACTTTTCAGTTGATGAGATATTGCTACCAAGGTAAATGAACTGGCCTACTTATTTCAGAGGATTGCCATTTAAGGAGGAGATGGCACTAACTTTTATTAAGACCCATGAATTGTGTTTTATCTGCTTACCCCAGCCTATGTAGTAGAGATTCAGCTTGAGCAGGTGTATTTGCAAGAAGCTCTCGATCATCTGCTTAGTCTTTATCAGTAATAGTTTGCGTGGGATATTGTCTGCTTCTTGCTTTTTTTTAAGTGTGAAATAGTTTTCTTTCATTAGATCTATTTATGTTTCACTTACCTTTAAATAAAAAGCAGCAACTTTTTTTATATGATCTTGTCAATGCATTTAATTCAGCAACGAATCTCAATCTTATATCAAATATTCAACAGTCAAAATAGCAGTCTGAGCAGGACCATTGTTGTGTTTGATTAAGTGCCTAGACAAGGAAAAACATTTTACAATTAAAATTCACCAACAAAATTTAGCTTGTAATCACATTGTTATTTTTAAGCGCAAGTTCGATTGCTAGGCACAAGGGTAGAAAATGGATTTCATGATTCGTTTTCCCTACCGTCTTTCCTCTTCACTCTCCACGTTATTATGTGTCCTCGTTACTTTTCTTCGTTCTCTGTCTGTCAAACTGACGGTCTGCAGAAAACAAAAAAGACCCCATTGCTACTGGCACTGCTCCTTTTATGCAACAAAATTTGCATGCAACACAAATCCTAAAAATCCCTCCTCCAAAAACGGCCGAGTTTTTTTTTGTTTTTTTTTTTTACTGCCGCACGACACTTCGAACTGAGGTAAGTCATTTCTTCTTATATTACCGCTCTACGCGCCAAAATCTGGCTCTCTTTCTACGAGAACACGGTAGACCTTAATTTTCGAGGCTCAATTCCCGTTCAATTTCACACACATGTCAGTCTGGTAAATTATTGAACGATACTTATATGTATTTACCCATTCCGTCCACCACAGGCAGAGTATGACACAAGGACAATTCTCCAGGCTCCTTCAATGTTGGAGTCGTAGAGCAGGGTGTCGTCTACGATCTTCACTTTGCGCGGGATGTCCTTTATTATTTCATCATTCCGCTGAATGTGGGCATATCCAGATGCAAGGTAGCCTTGGGGCATTCAGAGGTACATGAAACTCCCCCATTCTATAATGAAGGTGGTCAGCGGCTGGGATTCTTTATCTAAGGAGACGAAGTAGTATCCATCGACAGTTGCTAAAACTGTTTTCTTTTTTTAGGAGGCACTTGCTATGCCAATTGAAACTGTGACCCAGTATGGTGATTCTCCTGGTCGCACTGCGGATTCAGGTGCTGGTAATCTATGGTCCTTCGTAGTTTACTATTTTTCTCGGAAGTAATGACCATCGTACTACACCAATCAGTGGGTATGCCAACCGGTACTGGAGTTATGATACCGCTTTTCACATCTTCCCAAAGGGCCTGCCTTACTGGTTCTTTGAAGTGAAAAGGCATAGGAATTGGTCTATCTCTGGCTTTGGGGACTGCTCCCTCTTTGAGGTGTATTTGGGCGGCAGAGCCAGACATGAGTGGGAATTCCCTCCCCCATTGTTTTTAGATGCTGTTTTGGCTAAATATTTCAAGAGCCAATCCTTGAGCCTATTAATGTTCTGTTTCGTTGCGGGGGGTTCGGCAGTTGATCCCCATCTTCGTCAGGTTTGGGGTTGGCATTTGATTCTTGGTGGATGCCTGTCTAGGGTGTGTATTGCATTGCAATATTTGCTTGGGTTGATAGCCGCTGGGTTTGGGAAGTCTTTGGGCAGTATTCTTACGTCAATGCACGCGGCTTTGCTGAAGTAGAGCCGCAGATTTTTTTTGCATATGTAAAGGGCCTGTTTAGTTATTTTTCCCTAGACTACGTATTTAATGGGAAGTCAAACCTGGCATATGAGTATGAAACTACTTACAGCTCGAACGATTCTCCTTGATGGGATGAAGTTGTTCATTGTAAACCCCATATTCACGAGATGCTTAAGTCCCCAGAGGCATATGGTAGCTCCACTTTCGGGAAAGATCGTCATTCTGGTGCCGTGGTTACTAGGGATATCCTAAGCTTGTCTGAGATCTGGTTTCGGCAAGAATGGGACTTCATGTGCGTCTATTTCCCTTATTTGGCTTGAGTCTTCAGATAAATATGTGCCCGTTCTTTAGTTGAGTGTGATGTGGGCGATGAGTGTGTCCATGGCGGCTTCATTAGTCTCCGGGCTTTTTCTGACCGCTTGACGAGGTTTCTTAGCCCAGCACACCTTCGGTAGATGGTTAGGCTTCCCACAATTAGTATATTTTTGTCCCAATGCTGAGCATTTTAGCTGGCGAGATCCGGTTCGCAGAACGCCATGCCGGTGGCTGCTGCAAGCTACGTAAGCTTGGCGGCTTGTTTCAGCACCGCTATCGTCGTAGTAGGGAGAGGTACTGATATGAACATTCCCTTTATGCTGGCCATTGAAGTTTGGTCTCGTAATGCTGATTCGAATACCTCGGGATGATAGACTTTCTGTTCAATAGATTTAAGCGTTCCTGCCTTGGCTAGTAGATCAGCTAGAAGTGTGTCGCTCGCTATTCCCCTAATGAGTCCTTCTCCCATTGATCTGACTCCTAACTCCCCCAGCATACATATTTACCAACCCCTCCGCTCGGGCAGGATATGACACAAGGTCAATTTTTAAGCGGAGTTTAACAGGATTGAATTCAGAGTTTTCCTTCTCCTAGACTAGTTGTCTCAGCAAGGCTGAAGAACCTAGTCTGTCCTACTATTTACCTATAGCTGGAGGGTGTCCTCGTGGTGTAATGGTTAAAGCGATGCACTGCGGAATCGTAGTACGCGAGTTCGTACTCCAGTCGCGCTATTACGTTCACTTTCGGACAAATACCCTTGGGAAAGGTATGAACCCCCTTATTCTCCCTCCAGCTATGGGTAAATAGTAGGACGGACTAGGTTCTTCAGCCTTGGTGAGGCAACTAGTCTAGGAGAAGGAAAACTCTGAATTCAAACCTGTTAAACTCCGCTTAAAAATTGACTTTGTGTCATATCCTGCCCGAGTGGAGGGGTTGGTAAATAGTACCTATAGCTGGAGGGAGAATAATTGGATTCATACCTTTCCCAAGGGTATCAGTGCTATGTGAAATGCAATTAGCCTGGTCCAAGATTTGAACTCATGTCGCCGTGTCCATTTCCTACGACGATAACCATTACACCACGGACACCTCCAATACACCACGGGCACCTCCCCCAGCATAGATTGATCCAGCATCTGTAGGCTCTCCCTTGTCAGCTTCTCGTCCGCAAATTTTGGCCGAGTCTTTCCCAATTTTCTAGTCGCATGTATCCTATCTTCAGGGCCACATAGAGTTTATCAAGTTATCAGAATCAGCACACAGTTGTGTAACGAGCTTAGTTGGATATGAAACTGAACTCCAGAAAAAGGAGAGTTATTTATTATACACGGGGCGTCCCATCGCACGCACGTGGGTAGTCCACTCCTTGGGCTACGATTAGCTGATGCTCCATGAGTGGTGGTATTTCTGAATAAATACCAGCTGAAATTTTGTACTGCTGCAGGAACTGTATTAGACTACAGCCCATCCCATTTTTGTTCACCAACCGGACGCCAGTTGAGACCCCTAGGCTGGTAGGTGTTATTGTTTTTATTCTACAGTGAAGTTGTTAGATCAATGATGAATGTTTAATGAAATGTTTAATGTTCTATTTTATAAAACATCCATGGATATCGTCTTTTTTAAGTCCTGATGATAGTTTATTAAAGCCGGAATGCTATAGCGTTGACTTTCTTTCATAATAAATGCTTCACTTTGAATTACTTTGTTTTTCAATTTCTCTCTCTCTCTCTCTCTCTCTCTCTCTCTCTCTCTCTCTCTCTCTCTCTCTCTCTCTCTGTATATATATATATATATACACATAAATATGTATACATGTATACATATATACAGTTAGTTATATATAGTTAGTTTTCTTAGAACAGTTGCCATAAAACTGTTTATGCATCGCCAGGGAGAATAATTGGATTTATGCCTTTCCTAATGTCATAAACATTATATGAAATACAAACAGCCACATTTAAAATTTAAATTTGGGTCACCAATGTAGGCACAACAAAATATCTGCAGCTTGTGTATGAAAATAACTTTTTTAGCCCCAAAGAGGGGTTTTTGATCATATATTGCATGCAATTTTTGACTACGCTAGCTTACAAAAATATTTTTTCAGCATCTAATGACATCAAGAGAAATTCGGTAGTGAATATTAATCAGCAAATCACTACATTTTAGGTTCCATAGTTCTTGACCGACTTTTATCAGAATAGCAAGTGTAAACTTGTAGAAAAAAATAAAAGAACACTCATGACGGGGTGGGAAAGGTGATCCACTGTGAACTGTACAAGAGAATCAAATTTGATCATACTAACAAACGGTATATGAACAAACCTAAGTCTTTTCTTGGAAATGAGATCCATAACATTTTCTTGGACTTTGAGACACAAATGGATCACCCAATCCAGGCTAGAAGATCACAGTTACAATATATACTCAAGTGATGAAGACATCCCTCATTTTTAGGCCCAAAGAGGGGTTTTGATCATATATTGCATGCAATTTTCGACTACGCTAGCTTACAAAAATATTTTTTCAGCATCTAATGACATCAAGAGAAAACATTTAACTCTTCTTCATAATTTCAAAACTTCTGTAATATAATCAAAATCAATGCAATAACATAAATAAAAAATGTAGTCTCGACCTTGATGTAGCCTACCGTGTTTTCTTGGATATTCCTCACATACTCTTGGCTAGTTATAAAATTTGTACATATTATATGCACGGGCAATATTAATAGTAAACACTGTTAAGTAAAAACGTTATCATCTTAACTAAAATCTTTTTGTAGGGTATAGGCTATGTAGGGACATTTTGAATTGAAGTTAATTTTAGACCTAGAAACAAGGTAAGTTTCAATATTTCAAAAACATATCTCATACAATGAACAACCCCTTGTTTTTAAGGAGAAAAATGGTTCTTAAGAAGTCCTTGATTACACCAGTATCTATGGTAATTTTAATTAACAAAAAGAAAAGAACTTATCTTGTGGATGACAGTAGATCACAGAATGAAAGTGAAGAAAAGCAAAAAGATGAACAAACACCAGGACCTTACCAGAAAACTGAAAAAGTTGAACATGAAGGTGACGCTAATATCTTGTACAAGCATAATTTCTAAAGGTACAGTCATTAAAAATTCCATCCTGAACAATTTTTAAGGGCAAATTTCTATGTGCAGAAAATGCATTTATCCTTCTACGAATTTTGTATTCCTCTAGTTGTTATTTTTCTACTTCAATGTTTGGTTCTTAGGTTCTTTAGCCGTCCCTTTTATGTAGTTATTGATATTTTAAGTGCATTGCTTTAGAATCTCTTGGCATTGATGTAGCCTGCAGAAATATAATTCATAGCCATTTGAATTGTGACAGACATTCAAAGATTGAATGAATAGCCAATGGTCGTTCTGGTTCTAAAATGTCAGAGGTAAACTTGGCATTCAATAGATATTACATACACCTGCAGGATTAAAAGCCTCCCCGGGAACCAATCAAATACAACCCATATTTTTTCCTTTTAAAATCAATATTCGGCACTTTGTGTGTGTGTATATATATATATATATATATATATATATATATATATATATATATATATATATATATACTGTATTTTCCAAAAGTAAGAACTCCTCTAACATTTTTAATAAAAAGTTAATTTTTTCTAAGACAAGGATTTTATTATTTCTTGTAAAAGTAAAGTTGGCGACCTTTGTCAAGGGTGACCCAAAGGTTCCCCTTTCAATAGCTACTACACCAAGGTGTAGAGGAGGGCGCTACTCCATTCCCAGGATTGCTCCACTTTACCCTTGATCCTCTCCTTATAGTGCTGAGTGCTAAGCAAGTTGGTATCAAGTACCATTTTTTGAGTCTTTGGTATGACTCGACCTGAGATTAAACCCCAGTCTCCCGGACCATTGGCGAACTCATTAGGCTAATTATTTCTAGAGGAGTATTATAAATTCTAAAAAAAATATTATTAGCTATTATTAGGTAGTATTTAATTTTTGGTTACCAAGTTTCAATGCTGTAGAATTGGTTTGGTTTATTTGTTTAACTGCATATTAACTTCTTACAAGTTGTCGGAAATTTATCCTCTTGAAGATAAATTCGACCTTAGCCCGCGTCTGAAACAAATTGGGGAGGGGAAAAACCGGATGAAAACACAAATGGTCTTGTTTGGTTACAACACGAAAGAGTTTATTTACATCAAAGTTGCATATATTTTCCCATATGCAGGCGTTACAATATTAAAAAAGGCACCTAGTAACAAAATAAAACAATATAAAACAATTACTACAGGATGGGGTTTCACAAACGAAATTAACCAACAAAAGTATTAGTACAACAGAGAAAGAAGCAAAAAAATACGCAAACGCAAACAAGGTTTTACAAACAAAATTAACCCACGGGAATTTGTACAAAGCAAAATAAGCAGTCCACACGCAGATTTGCTATAATTCTTGAAAGACTTCAAGTCTTTGTCCTGGTTTTTTCTCTCCGAAATTTTAATTTCTGTTTCTTCCTGTAGTCTGAAATGTAGGTGGTAATATCTTCTTTACTTTCTTCCTGTTACAATCCAGGTTGGAGAACGAGTGAAAAGAGCTGCTTGTTTGAAATACTCCATCCTGTAGACTCAGCTAGAGCACATATTTCTTCCAGGCATATGTCGCATATGTTGGGATTAAGGAAAATACGTGAATTTAACCTTTTGAAATTGAACTACAAAGTCCCAAAGTCAGTCAGTTTCAGTTCCAGCTACATTAGGCACGTCAATGTTGTATAAGTCCCTTTTGATACTCCAGCAGTTGTCAGACATTTGTTTGTCCCACCGTCGCTGGTAGGGCTCTTCCATTGTTTTGATACCGAGATGGAATCATTTTCTTTGAACATCACTCACATCGCTGAGGTTATCCGGAAATTTATCTAGATGGCTTAATAAAAAAAAGAAACTTGATACTCATATTAGCACCTTTGTCCTGTAAACTTTTCAACATCTTTTCCTCCAACTTCTTGTAGTTTTTGGCCCGGCGATTCCCTAAGAAGTTTTTCACCACGCCAACAAACGATGTCTAAGCACGTAATTCCAAGTCATTTATGGAACTAACGAATTCATTATCCTTAATGAGTTTTCTGATATTATGGTGAAACCATTTTCATGAAGTTCATCATGAACAATGGCATTAGTGCAATTAATTGGGATGTCTTTAGTTGGAGTTTCTTTCCAACTATGAAAACAAAAGCACTCAATATGATTTGTTTCCTTCCATTCTGAAAAGACAAAAGTGATAGGATAAATTTATGAATATCAAACAGAAGATTTTAGGGTTTCATTTTTTTCATGTCACCTGAAGTATTAGGTGTACTAAAGTTTATTACTGATAAATTTTATCAATTAGTTTAAAGTTTGGCGATAAACTGGAAAAATTCGGTACTTGTGGAGGAATAGTTATTCCCGAAGTTCCGCGAAAAGTCAAACTTCGAGTGTTAGTTCCACAAATTTACACAAGCAACGAAGACACGAAAAATTTGACAAAAAAACAAGAACATTAAAAAATAATCAATTTTATATATTATATCCACTCGACAATGACAATGATTATACAAAAAGTGTTCATATGTGTATGTGTAAAACACGAAGATTGTCAGTCAAATTTAATGTGTGTATATGTGTGAGCATGTCCAAACTAAAGAGAGAAGATAGGCTTGTACTTACATACATGTGTATGTGTGTATATATGCATGTTTTGGTATGTATGAGTTTTCGGCCACTCTCCTAACCGTAATGTATATCAACAGGTCATATGGCATCAATCTATCGTACCGATGTGCCTGTTTGTGGATCCGTCGGACTCTCTGCTTTGAACTAAAAAAAAAACTTCGCTGTTTATACTTTTGGTTAAAATAAAAGTGGATCAAAGTAAAATATTTTAAGTTTATTACAGTTCAAATAAAGTTCAAATGTGCGAACGTCGGCGAAAATTCAACTCGTGACCTGTCTTAATCTCTCAGATTTACAGAAATTTCTTATTTATTTTGGAACCTTACTATTTTTGTTTCTGTGACAAATTTTTCAAAAAGTTAGTTTTTGATCCTCTTTTTCTAGAATCTGTTTTCTGTGTGTCCTTCGCTATTAGGTTTAAAGATATAAGAGTATAAATTCTATATAAGTGAGATTTTGATCCTTTTTTCTGGAATATTCCTAACTACGTGTTCTGCATTGATTTATCTAAAACTAAAGAAATGTGTATACTTCTTTTTTTTTAATTTTTTACTCAAAAACACTTTTCTTTTTTATAAAAATAGTTTATTTCAGGTAGCTGACATAAATTGCTCGGCCTACTTGAAAATTGATGGGTTTCTACGACCTTTATTGACTAAATTTTGTTATCACCCAAAATCATAAATTGATCTTTTTTTTTCAAAAATGAGCAACTACAGTAGAGCAAAAATGGTAGCAACCATGTAAAACTAAGGTCATTTTTTGTAATCAGTATCATCAAGTTAGCTAAAAAGGTGGTTTTTTTGCACCAAAAACCGTGTTGTCCAGTATAATTTTACTTAATATTATTTGTCATTTATTTGTAATAGCAATGAAGGGGTACTCCACATTTCCCAGAGGTACAGAACTGGAAGGCTGGTTGGTTGGTTGAGTTTTATGACACATCAACCCTTGTGGGTTATTTAAAGCCAAATTCTGTTAATACATATAAATTGAATATACATGATTTATAAAAGTATTTTGTTGATAACATTTTTAAAAGTACTTTAGCTCTTTTTTTTTTGTATAAAGTTAAATGGTTTCAAATATTTCTATCTAATACGTATCATTCTATTAACTATTAATAATTTTCTTTGCCCAAAGTTAAATGGTTTCAAGTATTGCTATGTGACAATAACAATTTAACATCAGTCATTTGTTTGCACACATTAAAATAGATACACATTTATGATTTTTAAGTGAATGGTTGGTCGATAATTTCAGTTTTACATGAGTTCGAACTAATTTGTTTCCTGTAGAAATTACCCCTCTGATTTAGTAAAAGCAATAAGGTACTGACCATCCTGAGCCATCGAGAGATATTATGGATTAAAAATATATCTCTTGATGATTCCATTTGTTTTACATCATTGTCTTATACAGTCACATGATATTTTTGAAATATGAACGCTGATTTATTGATCAAACGGTTAGCGCCACACTTTCTCTGTATATATAATCTCCTTCCTTATTTTGTAATTCATTAAACATCCATCGGTGATCTAACGATACTTAATAACATCTTTTCTAAGTTCGGATGATGGTTTATTGAAACCGCAACGTTATAAAGTTGTCTTTCCTTCATATCAAATTCTTTACATTGAATTAGCTTGTTTTCAATTTTTCTCCACTTTGTCGAATTCTTTTCCATTATTTACTTCCATATATATATATATATATATATATATATATATATATATATATATATATATAAATGTGTAGAGATGAATATGTATGTATTTTTGTATGCAAGTATGTGTGAATTAAAAATTGCGGAAAAAATGTGTATATAGAAATATATATATATATATATATATATAAGTGTGTATATCTGTACAAGTATGTATAAATACGTATTTATGTATATATAAATACATATGTATGTTTATACCAATGAATGTATGCACATGCACAAATATGTGAGCATGTGTGTGTGTGTGTGTGTGTGTGTGTGTGTGTGTGTGTGTGTGTGTGTGTGTGTACATGGATTTATATATCTAAATATGGATGTATATATCTTCATAAGCTGGCACATATATATGTAAGCATGTATTCATCGATTTATTTGAAAATGGATATACATGTCTGTATGTATATATATGCATATATATGCATTTATACATACATATATATGAATGTATATGTATGTATATACTTATAACTAGGTATATAAAAGTATGTATGTTGCTATTGTTTCAACACAGTTCAATGGTTTTAACTATTGCTATCTCACACTTATAATTGTATGCAATATTAATCATTTTGTTGCAGATTCAAGTGGTTTCAAATATTCGTATTTAATACCAATTGTTCTAATAGATACTATTCATTTATTTGTACACAGTCAAATATTTCCAAGTGTTGTTATCTAATACAAATAATTCAATTTAGGCACACTGTTAAAAAGTTTCAACACTAATAATTCTGAGAATTAATTTTTATTTATTTCGGACTTTTTGTCCTCATCTTGGTAGTTTGTTTTGTTTTGTTTTTTTTTGTTGTTGTTGTTTTTTTCACTACGTTTCGGCCAAATTTCACCTCTGGCCTTCTTCAGGTGATTTACCACGACCTTGGATCGGAATGCTGAGTCTTGTAACCGTATCCCCAGTAATTACTGCCTTCCGTGGTGTGATAGACAACAACTATGGAAGGCAGTAATTACTGGGGATACGGTTACAAGACTCAGCATTCCTATCCGAGGTCGCGGTAAATCACTTGAAGAAGGCCAGAGGTGAAATTTGGCCGAAACGTAGTGAAAAAAAAAAACTACCAAGATGAGGCCAAAAAGTCCGCAATAAATAAAAATTAATTCTCAGATTAAGAAGCCTCATCTCAAAATGATTCCAATTAAAAGACAATTACTAATAATTCTATTCAACATTGCTCACTTGTTTGTACAGTTAATTGTTTCCAAGTATTGCGATGTAGAATTAACAATTCAGTTAGACAGTCATATGTTTACACACTGTTAAAGAGTGAAAGAATTCAATATCTAACAATTCAATTTAACAAAGGTCCTTTATTTGCACAGAGTTTAAATGTCAAACAGTTGTGACGTTTAATTCTAATCTGGCCTGAAAAGATCGATATCTCGGTCATTGTCCTCTGTAGAAGGCTGTTACGTACAATGTGTATCGCCGAGGGCAGTCTGGAACTTGACACTCCACAAAATAAATCCCGGTCAAGACTCCTATTTCGGGCGTATGATAAACAGACAAACAATGGGGAGACTAACTCGAGGCTAGACTGACCTCAGACGTCGGTAAGGGGGTGCCAATTCACTTTCACATACACCACCAGGTCCTTTGTCTTCCTACCAACTCAGATCACGGAAGAACGAACTTCTAGATTAGATAATATTAACTGTAGACAGATTTCCAAAATCCTCTTGTAATGTTTAAGGAGGTAATAAGACGTTTAGCGAGAATTAATGAAAGCGGTACGAGGCAAAGACAAGATACATGCAAAAGAAGTCAAATCGACAGAGGAAAGTACACAACTAAAAGATTTCAACACGAGGGTGCATTTAAAATATAATAAAATTTTAATATGCGACGACCAAACAAATAATGCTGAAATTTAAGAAACAGTTCCTACTTCTTTTCTCTTTTCTTTTTAAAATGCCGGCAATATTAAGCCAACGGGAAAACATCAAACAAAAATGTCTCTCAACAGTCCTTTTTCTTCTTTCTCTTTTTTCTCTCTTTCTTTTTCTCTTAACTGAGTAAATAAATTTAACTATTGATGAAACAGAACCTTTACAGTTTCTCTCTTTTTTTTTTTTTTTTGAATACATATAACTTTCCAATATTTAAGAATTGTAGAAGGAAAACGGTTTGAGTTGTACTTATCTTTGATAGGTTCTCAATCATCAGATTTCTTTCTCTCTTTTTTACGGGTGAGTGTCTTTCCCGGAGCTGGTTGATCTCAGCGATCTGATTCTAACGCTGGCTTTATCCAAACTAAAATTCTCCTTCAAATTTCTCTAACGCGTTATGGGCTTTTTGGCGCGAGGAGCCTGTGGACCAATCATCCGACTTTTCCTCTTCCACCACCTCACCGGGTCACGTCACTTGATTGACCTAGACTTCTTTCGTTCAACAGACTAAAGGACATAGAATGCAGATAGCTTGTCCTTTCTTTCCCCTACCATTTTAACGGTCAGTCTTAATGCCTGTTGATTCAAATAAAGAAGGGTAAGGGTATTGATCTCCCCTTCTCTCTCTCTCTCTGTAGCATACCACGTCACACAGTTGTTACCATTATAAATCAGAGTGGACCTGGAAGCAATGGTAACAAAGGGAAACTCCACATTCCTCAAAGCTCCAGGGTTGGTGCTTCATCATCAGGTGGTTTAATTTCATATAAGGACACTCATTGAGGGATTTTACTCCTCGGCAAAGATGCAGTTGGTGTATTCTATAGTCCTAACCGACTGGGCTGTATATATATATATATATATATATATATATATATAATGTAACTGGAAGAAAACTCAAACCTGGTTAAATTGTCATCATAAATCTATTTCGGCGAAGAGCATTATTATACTCTTCGTCTCTTCAGATGATTTACATGCTTGATTTGGGGGTGAAAAATAGCTAATATAGATTACAGTATATATATATATATATATAAAAAAAAGTATATATTAACATATGTATGGATACATATTTTTTTATAAATATGCATATATACATGGATCACTGGCGACTCTAGCCTATTTTTGCTACTCGTGCCCCCCCCCAGCTCTCTGTCAACTTCAGTTCCCAACCCGTGGTCCGTGGACCCAAAGTAAGTCATCATAGTTGCTATTGCGTGATTCTCCATTGTATAGCACAGATTGACAAACGTACCTTGCATGGTGTGTTTTTTTGTAAACAATCAAGATACTATATAATTTGTAGTCTTGTTAATACAGTAGATAAGATAATTTTTTTCCTTTCAAAACTATAGAAGAAAAGAGAAGATGTTCATTACTATGACGAGAAAAATATGTTTATTAGAATAAAGAAACTAATGACAATATACACAGACACAGCTAGTAGTTTCAATTTCGCTTTAAATAAAGATTATTTGTTGAAAATGTATTCAAATAAACAAATTTTAGTTACAGAATGTAATATATGCAACATTTATCAAAGAAATAGAGATCTGTTAGTGAAAAAACGAATTAAAACACGCCGTTTAACCAACATTTACCATAGCGATGATGATGACGTCGGCGACGGCTATAATCTGCTATCCCCCCTCTCTCTCTCTCTCTTTCTCTCTCTCTCTCTCGGTCCCTCTCCCTCTTCCCAAGACAGCTGTCAGCAGTCAATATGTGCTAAGATTTTTGAGCACGGTGTTTTGAGTTGCTCTTGCAACTCAAAAAGCGGATTTCTCTAACATTACTGTTATTATAAAGCGGATTTCTCTAACATTACTGTTATTATAAAGGATTTCTCTAACATTACTGTTATTATAAAGGTCTTGTGCTCGGCACAGATTGCGCGTGTTCAACATTATAGCCGATTTTATGGGATGTTCAATGAATCTGACGGTGACCGGACAAAGACCATCCGTTCAAAACAACATCGTTGTATTGTTCCCAGATATATTTATGAACTTTTGGCTACTTAGTTATCGAAACTTGAATAGATACGTAATTTAATTGAGATCAGACTAAGTATGTTTGCTTGAAATTAATGGATGATTTTTAATCCATTTTGAATAACATTGACCGAGTTATTGGTCGTGTCGGGCACGAGTAGCACTAGTCCCGTCTCCGCCCCTGATATATATATATATATACTTTCATATTTATATATGTATATATATATGGATATATGTATATATATTTATATATATATATATATATATATATACATGTATGGATATATATATACATATGGATATATATATATATATATACGTATATATATATATATATATATATATATATATGGATATATATTTTTTTATGTACGTATAATAAGTTGACTTTACTTAGGCCTTTGACTCCATTCACAGACGAAGGATGGAGCAAATCCGTCTCCCATTCGGCCTACCAGAAGAAACAGTCGCAGCCATAATGATGCTCTATAGAAACACTAATGTAAAAGTCCGTTCTCTTGATGAAGACAGACTACTTCGTCATTGTAATAGGTGTACTACAAGGAGACCCATTAGCCCCATACCTCTTTATCATATGTCTAGATTACGTGCTTAGAACATCTGTTGATAAAATCAAAGAAAACGGTTTTAAGCTAACAAAAGAAAGAAACAGAAGGTACCCCGCTAAAACAATAACCGACGCTGACTACACCGATGATAAAGCACTTCTGGCAAATGCACCCGCACAAGCTGAGACTCTGCTACATGGTCTGGAACGAGTCGCTGCAGGCATCGGCCTCCATGCCAACGCACACAAGACAGAATATATGCTTCAATATATATATATATATATGTGTGTGTGTGAGAGAGAGAGAAAGAGAGAGAGAGAGAGAGAGCGAGAGAGAGAGAGAGAGAGAGAGAGTGTGTGTATGTGTGTAAGAGAGTGTGTGTGTGTTTGTTTATATATGTATGTATATGTATGTATGCATATATATATATTTATATACATGGATATATTACATGTATATATCAGTATACATGGTTTGATTTATTTTCGCTTCATTGCATATCAACCATTGCAGGTTATTTAATGGCAAATCCATTTTTATACATTTATATGTTCTATTTTAAACAATAAAGTTTAGCATCAGTACACTGTTTAGTTCTATTTAACCCATAGATAGGACACTATCAGGTGCTACCACTCCAGGTCAGAGTGGACCTTGGAGTGATTGCAATAAAGGTGTACGTTGCATTCCCCAAAACTCCAGCATTACTGGAGACTGACCATCAGATTACTTAGTGTGATATCTAGGGCACTCGTTCAGGGAGTCTTACCCCTGTGCAAAGATGCAGTCAATGTATTCTGCAGCCCCAGCCGATTAGGCCAGGGTATATATATATACATTGATGAACATATATGTATGACTGGATATACATATATGTAAATATATATTTGTATATATATATATAGATAGATAGATAGATATAGATATATATGTAAATATGGATATACATATTTGTATATAGATATAGATACATAAACATAGACCTATGAATACATATATACAACCCTATAAATACGTATATATATATATATATATATATATATATATATATATATATATATATGTTGGGTTATATGTATCTATTTGTAGGGCTGTATTTAAGTATATATATATATATATATATATATATATATATATATATATATATATATATATATCCGTAAATATAGCCGTATGAATAATATATAACCCTATAAATACGTACATATATATATATGTGTGTGTGTGTGTGTGTGTGTGTGTGTGTGTGAGGTTATATATGCAGCCCTATAAATAGATATATATAACCTTAAATACGCATACACACACACACACACACACACACATATATATATATATATATATATATATATATATATATATATATATCCCACCTATGGGTTAACTAGCACCATTACTATTCTTCTTAGAGAATGGATTTGGCATTAAATAATCTATAAAGGTTGATATGACATTAAACAAAGAAACCTAACCAAAGCAATATATATATATATATATATGTGTGTGTGTGTGTGTGAGTGTTTGTATATATATATCTATTTATAGGGCTATATTTATGTATCTGTATATATATATATATATATATATATATATATATATCGGCAAATACAGCCCAATGAACACATATATATGAGCTTATAAATACATACCTTCATATATATATATATATATATATATATATATATGGCTATATTTATGTATCTATGGATATAAACATGTGTGTGTATGTGTGTGATTTTTTATTGGGTTTTTTTTTCATTTCTGAGTTGCTTTAGGCATGTTTTTGCCATGATGATTCAGCGTTTGGAATATACCCCTTCAAAAGAGGATCATGCCTCACATTTTAAACACTTATTTATGTGTATAACATTTACGAGCGCACGTGTACGTCTGTAGTTTTCATTTGCCTTTTTAACTTAATATTTAGACATGAAAGTCCATTTTTAAGTGAAAAATCTTGTACATATTCGCCTTTTCTATTTAGCGAGTTGTGTTTGCCAAATTTTTTTTTTTTTTTTTTTTTTTTTGCCGTTGATTAGTATGTTATGTTTGGAAATGTATCAAGCAAAGAAAGACAGCCTGTTATTGAAGGTGAGACTGTCGCAAGAGATAATTAATGTGCAGAACCTGCTTTTCAATGAATCACATATAATTCTTCTTTGGGTTTTTCTTTATGTAGTTTACTGATTTCAAGGCATGACAGCTGAGTAGCATTCCCACACCTCCTATAGCGACATGGACAACGTTTTCCCCCGGAGATGCTGTGACAAATTTCCACTCAGTGCTTGTAGCGAATTTG
This sequence comes from Sepioteuthis lessoniana, assembly GCA_963585895.1. Taxonomy (NCBI): domain Eukaryota; kingdom Metazoa; phylum Mollusca; class Cephalopoda; order Myopsida; family Loliginidae; genus Sepioteuthis; species Sepioteuthis lessoniana. The sequence goes on along the minus strand of OY757910.1, from coordinate 31,758,038 downwards.
TAAAGTTGTTCACGCAAGTTATGAAGCAAACAGAGTTGCCAAAAAAGAATACCAATTGAGGAGAAGGAGGACTATTTATCGAGCATCTGATTATGCACATACGGGCACGTCATTGCATGGGCTGTGACATCTGATTGTGCACATACGGGCACGTCATTGCATGGGCTGTGACATCTGATTGTTCACATACGGGCACATCATTGCATGGGCTGTGACATCTGATTTGTGCACATACGGGTATGTCATTGCATGGGCGGTGACATCAGATTGTACACATACAGACACGTCATTGCATGGGCTATGTCATCTGATTGTGCACATACGGGCACGTCATTGCATTGGCTGTGACATCAGATTGTTCACATACGGGCACGTCATTGCCTGGGCTGTGACATCTGATTGTTCACATACGGGCACGTCATTGCATGAGCTGGGACATCAGATTGTTCACATACGGGCACGTCATTACTTGAGCTGGGACATCAGATTGTTCACATACGGGCACGTCATTACTTGAGCTGGGACATCAGATTGTTCACATACGGGCACGTCATTGCATTAGCTGGGACATCAGATTGTTCACATACGGGCACATCATTGCATGAGCTGGGACATCAGATTGTTCACATACGGGCAAGTCATTGCATGAGCTGTGACATTTAAGAATTCGCTATTTTTTATATATTTAAATTCAGGATATCGGTAGGGTGATGTCGGTAGTATGATATCATCTTGATAAATTAGTGTTCCAAATTCACTGTTTTCGTTTCTCCTGTAGCAGAAGGCATTTTGGTTTGGCGCGCAATTTAAATCGACGCATAATTTCACCCAATCAGGATGACCTATCCTATTCGACCCGGTGTTTCTTTTCCGGGCAGCAGAAATTGGGTAAGCTGACAACGCCAGCCAGTGCAGACGTCCCATTGGCCTCTCTTGAATAGCAGTAGCCTGGACTCATGAGGGAACCTATCTAATTTATGGATTCCTTGCAAGGAATCCCAGCTGAATATAAATTAGATACATTCAACATGCCACGCACAGGAACAACTTTATGTCACCCCCAAAATTGGCTATGTCGATGCGATGCACAATTAAGCTCTCGGCACCTAGCTCTCAATTCACCTCTAGGCCACTTTAATGGAGACAACGCACGCCTCTCCAACAGACGCACAAAACTCACGGTGACTCCAACGTTCATTTCCTCCAACGGCAACATAGCTTTCGCTAAACTTCGGCGAACACAATCCCTCGCACGTCCCACGACTCGCGCTGCCTTTCTCCACTTTCTCATGTCTCCATTTCGTCTCTATACTCACAACCTTTGTTATATAGTCATCTACATCATCATTCAGCATCACAACGACACAACATCAAAGACAGACGCATGAATAAACGACGCATACAGTAACAATTAAGATGCAGGAAGGAAGACGCAAGAAGACTTCTTTAGAAAAATATTTACCTCTCCCTTTATTGCATGGGTTCGAAAGGGTTGTTCAAGGTTTGCACGTGAGAGGGTGCTGGAGACCGAACATAAACTTCATATTTTGACCCCACTGTTATGACCGTCACGTTGTGTCTTTCTTGTTCTCCTGATGTTGGGGTCCACTCCATCGGGGCTTTCCGTGGGCCCCCTCGGTCGGGTGTGGCTTCCCTACCACATCTGGTCTCTAGCTGTCTGGAATTCTGCTGGCAACTGCTTTGGCACCCAACTCAACTCAATTATATAATAATTCAACGCCCACACGATCGCCCACTGGATCTTTGAAATCGAATGTTTAATCGTCATCAATCGGATATAACTGTCATGCAGTTCAGAGGTTACTCTCTTCCGGTACATCACTGTAGTGGCACAATGGGACCTTCACCTTGTCCCATATCATAAGCCTTAATCCGCCCACGCGATCTCTTTCGATTACTGGCCATTGGAATGTGTCACTTCCTTCCGGTGTATCACCTTGGAATAGCATTTTTGGGCCGGGGCGAGGGTCAAAATATAACACCTTTCCACAAGTCTTGCGGCGCAAACACAAACTAAATATTCCATGCTGCAAATAAAACGATTCCTAAAAACACATTTCGAATATCAGCATCTTACTTCTTCATCCTTCTTTTATTTCTCACAACCTAGCGAGGAAGGAACTAAACACAGCACACAAACACGTCACAACTCTTCCCCGCACAAGAATAACAAAATATCTTCTCGCTAACAACAAAAAATTACGACTAAACCCCTATCAAACCTGTTACAGACAAGATAGGAATCCATTTTATTTACATTTTGGCCTTCCTGTGTTGATCGTCATATACTCACTTAAACTTTCCAATTTGATTTACATTTCCGCTCAAAGATTTTAGCTAACTTAACAGCTAACTGAAAAACTCGTGGCCCAACCAAGCCAGGTAATAAAATAATTAACCATCACGGCAACGGTGTTACGGTGATGTAGTTTAGATGTATGGTTTGAATTCGAGTCAACGTCGTCTTTTGTTGGTATTTTTTATTTTCTCATCATTAAATGGAGTAGCACCCTCATCTACCCCACAGTGTAGGGGCTATAGAAAAGGGAGCGTTAGGGTTACCCTCGATTAAGATATTTCTCCTGTTGTTAATAATTACCAACATTTAAGGTAAATAGTAAAAGCCAAAATGTGAGTAGAAATTTCAGGAAAATGATAATTCCGTCAAGTTTGATATTCCATTTCATATGTTTTTAAAATTCAAATAATAACTAAGAGTTTCTTCCAAGCAGCGATCGTGTCGATACTGCTCTATGGATGCACTACTTGGATGCTAACAAAACGGCTGGAGAAAAAGCTAGACGGCAATAATACAAGAATGCTGCGAGTAATATTGCACAAGTCCTGGAGGCAACACCCCACAAAGCACCAACTGTACGGCCACCTACCTCCCATTACAAAAACTATCCAAGTTAGACGAACCAGACATGCAGGACACTGCTGGAGAAGTAGGAACGAGCTCATAAGTGATGTACTCCTATGGACCCCCACATATGGCCGAGCAAAAGCAGGACGACCAGCTCGAACATACATACAGCATGTGAGGATACAGGATGTAGCCCTGAAGACCTGCCAGAGGCGATGAACGATAGGGAGAAGTGGGTCAGGGATATCCCTGCTGGCAGCACGACATAATGATGATGATGGTTTCAAGCCTTAGAATGATTTAAACTTGTTGTGGAGATTCATTTTTAGCAAGAAATTTATGTGTACACTGAACTGGATGAATTTTAAAAAAATAAGTTTTCAAAGTTATAATATTTCTCATGATGACCCATGACTAATAATCGTTTCCTTCGTGAATTTAGCCTCTGATATTACTGTTTTTTGGGGGGGGGGTTTTGTTGTTTGAGCTCTGTAGCTCATTTTTCGAACACTGAGGCCAGGGCTCCAACCCCAGCAGGATGCGTGACTAACAAAGGCATGGACAGCTATCAATAGGCTATCGGTCATATGGAAGTCAGACCTGACTGATAAAAAAATAAAAAATAAAAAAATAAAATGATATGAAATGCAGTCGATACTGCTATATGGATGCACTACCTGGACGCTAACTAAACGGCTGAGGAAAAGACTTGACGGCAACTACTCAAGAATGCTGCGAGCAATATTGAACAAGTCCTGGAGGCAGCACCCCACAAGGCAGCAGCAGCTGTATGCCCACCTACCACCCATCAAGAAAACTATCCAAATTTGACGAACCAGACATGCAGGAAACTGCTGGAGAAGTTGGGACGAGCTTATAAGTGAAGTACTCCAATGGACCCCTTCACATGGCCAAGCAAAAGCAGGGCGACCAGCTCGAACCTACATACAGCAGCTCTGTGAGGATACAGGGTGTAGCCCTGAGGACCTGCTTAAAGTGATGAAAGATAGGGAGAGGTGGCGAGAAAGCGTCAGGGATATCTGTGCTGATGGCACGACAAGATGATGAGATGATGATGATTACTGTTTGTTATGTTGAACAGCAATGGCAGACAGCCAGTAATGACTGCCTTGTTTTTAAAGCAATCAGTATTTTTTGGTACACCGGAATATCTCATTCTTGTATTTGGGTGATCCCACTCCTCAAGTCCTGATTGGCCATTGGTTTTAATATGGATATGGTGATAGATTAATGTCTTGGCATGATGGTTAGAGTGTTCACCAATGGCCCGGGAGACCTTGGTTCAATCCCAGTTCGAGTTATACCAAAGACTCAAAAAATGGTACTTGATGCCTTCTTGCTTAATACTCAGCATTATAAGGCATGGATCAAGAGTAAAGTGGAGCAATCCATCTTGGTGTAGTAGCTATCGAAAATGAAGCCCACAGGTCACCCTCAACCACGGTCGCTAACTTTACTTACTTTATTTTTCATAATGCTCCTGGTAACATCATGGAACCATAGCCACTCCCCTGTCTGCTAACTGGATGCTCATTGGAATCTCAATTCGATTGTGAGTACCTTATTGCTTTTACAACATCAGGGGGATAACTTCTATATATTTGGCCAGTTCATATACCTTAGTAGCAATATCTCATCTACTGAAAGCAATATCAACATAAGCATAAGTAAATTAAGAATTGCTATTGACAGGTTATTCATCATATAGAAATCTGTTCCCATTTTCCTATGTCAATACTACTGTATGGCAGCATGACTTGGACTATATTGAAGCACTCAGAGAAAAAGCTTGATGAGAATTGCACAAGGATACTGCATGCTGTTTTTAACAAATCCTGGAAGCAGCACTCTACAGAACCACAGTTGTACGGCTACTAACCTCCCATCTTATATATCAATCAAGAAAATGAACAAAACATTAATCATCTCTGTGCAAACTCTTGATACCATCTAGACAACTTACCAAAAGTGATGGTTCGTGAGAGAGAGTAACGGGAATCAATGCTATCTGCATGCCTTAATGATAATATATATATATATATATATATATATATATATATATAGGTTCATCAATATATCCAATATTGACACTTAATGTGTATGTTTCCCACCCATTTTACAAGTCCGAGCTTGAATTTTCCACTCTTTGCTGCCAATGTTATCTCTTCTTCTGATAATTCTTTTAAAGAAATACAAATAGGAATTGGCTGGCAGATAATTGAAAACCAAATAAATATGTCTTCCAGGAATTTCTCTCCCATTATTATCTCCTTCCTCTTTTGCAGCAAATTTGCTCACCGACCATTGACCTGCACTGGAAGGCAGTGCAACAACAAATGTGCTGAAAAAGATGCTAATAATTTCCAGAGCCATATTAATTAAATGAATTGGACACTATCCCCAAAGACAATTCTTGGGGGTCATTTCTCAAAGAGCATCGATTTTCGGTTACCCATTCCTTCCTCTAAGAAGATGAAGTTAAGAATCAACATATTAATTCAAATACAATATGAAGGATTTAATGTTGTGCAAGCATATATAGGTATGTGTATTAGTATGTGTTTGGATGCATGTGTTCATTTTCAGGGGAGGGAGTGAGAGAAAGAGAGAGAGTGTCTGTGTATGTGTGTGTGTATATATGTATGTGTATTAGTACGTGTTTGGATGCATGTGTGCATTTTCAGGAGAGGGAGGAAGAGAAAGAGGGAGAGAGAGAGTGTCTGTGTATGTGTGTGTGTATATATGTATGTGTATTAGTATGTGTTTGGATGCATGTGTTCATTTTCAGGGGAGGGAGTGAGAGAAAGAGAGAAAGAGAGAGAGAGTGTGTCTGTGTATGTGTGTGTGTATATATGTATGTGTATTAGTACATGTTTGGATGCATGTGTGCATTTTCAGGAGAGGGAGGGGGATAAAGAGAGAAAGAGAGAGAGAATGTGTGTGTATGTGTGTGTGTATATATGTATGTGTATTAGTACGTGTTTGGATGCATGTGTGCATTTTCAGGGGAGAGAGAGAGAGAAAGAGAGAGAAAGGTTGTATGTGTGTGTGTGTGTTTATTTGTGCATGTTTGCATGCATGTGTGCATTTTCAGGTGGGAGAGAGAGAGGTTGTATGTGTATGTGTGTGTGTTTGCATGCATGTGTGCATTTTTGAGAGAGAGAGAGAGAGAGAGAAAGAGAAAGAGTGTGAGTGTGTGGATGTGTATTATTGCATGTTTAGATGCATATGTGCATTTTCAAGTGAGAGAGAGAGAGAGAGAGAGTGGGTGGGTGAATGTGAGTGAGTATTTGTGCATGTTTACATGCATATGTGGATTTTCAGGAGAGAGAGAAAGAGAGAGAAAAAGAGAGAGAGAGAGAGTGGGTGAAACTATGTGTGTGTTTGTACGTGTTTGCATGCATGCATGCATGCATATTCAGGAGAGAGAGAAAGAAAGGAAAAAAGAGAAAAAGAGAGATAGTGTGTGTGTGTGTGTGTGTGTGTGTGTGTGTGTGTGTGTGTGTTGCCATGTGTGTGCATGAGATAAAGTGCAGTTGGTAAGTGTCTGTAATAGTACAGTTATATGCATGTAATGTGAGTGGGTAGAGTGTTTGCCAATGGCCTACAAGACCGAAGTTCAATCCCAGGTCGAGTCATATCAAAGACTCAAAAAATGATACTTGATGCCTCCTTGCTTAACACTCAGCATTATAAGGTATGTATCAAGGATAAGTGGAGGAATCCACCGAAAGGAGTAGCACCCTCCCCAGCACTTCAGTGTAGTAGCTATTGAAAAAGGGAGCCATCGTGTCACCTTTTGTGTTCAGGCTGAGGAACTATTCTCTTAAGTCAAAAGTTTCAAAACAATAAAAATTCTCTCAGAACAAGTCATTTGTTGTTGACTTTACTTGGACTCTACAGGGTGGAACGATAAAATTGTTGTCCTAAAGAAAACAACACTACAGCTTTATTTTAAAACTTTTATTGAAAAAGTCAATTCAGCTAACTTGATTATGTAGTAGAGCTGACATCTATTCAATGTAGCCACCTTCAGCCTCAATCTCCGCCTTGATACAGATCTAGGAACTGGTAGCATGCTTTTTCCACAAACACCGTCAGGAGCTTGGCGAATACTCAGCGGATGGCGACAATCAGGCTGGCTTTGGTGTTGTGGGAGGTCATGTTGGTGATGTTCTCAACATATGACCAAATGAAGTAGTCCAGCGGGTTCAGGTTGGGGGAGGAGGGAGGCCAGTGAGAGAAGGGTACAAAGTCGTAGCACTCCTTCTGAAGCCAAGCCTGGGTCTCTTTGGACTTGTGGGCCAGCGCTGAGTCCTGCTGCCACACCCAAGGTCTGCCACCAGCCACCTGATTTCACCAGGGGATCACCACACTCTTCAGCACATCCAGGTACACTTTGGTGTTGACTTTCAAGTCGACTTCGAAGATGTGAGGTGGCATGATGTGGCCCTCACTTGAAACCATACCAAAGACCATAACCGTAGCCGGAAACTTTGTTTTCATCTCCCTGGGAACATTCCTGTTATTCGTGACAATCCAGATTTGCATTTTGAGTGTGCTGGCAATGGTCCTGTTGTCATAACTTGGATCGGTAGAGAGCATGAGTTGTACAGCGGCGCATCTCCGATCTCACTCGGTGAACATTGTGTCACTTTCAGACATGATAGAAGGCTCCTATCGCTCTTGGGATTAGTACACAACTGGCCAACTAGTAGATGGTCTGCAACAAAAAAAGAAAACCAGTTTTCATTCAATGGAAATGGAATCATGTCATCTTTTCTAGGGGGACAATTTTATCGTTCCACCCTGTACATCCTAACTCTAACCCTCAAGAATAATAATTTTAACTCACAAACTTTCATAGTTTTGTTTTATTTTCTTGCTTTAAAATGTTGATGTAGACAAACTTTGCTGACAATGTTTATAGTTGGTTGTTTGGTTTTTTGGATTTTATGGCATGTCAACATTTGTAGGTTATTTCATGTCAAATTCATATTTTTACAAATAATCAGTTCTATTTCAAACAATTCAGTTTAGCATGTGTACACAGATTAATTGTCAAAAAACATTCCTATTTCAAGCTATTCAGTTTACTCAAACAGTTCTATTTCAAACTGTTCAGTTTAGTATCAGTATAGTTTTGTCTGCACACAGTTAAATGTTAAAACAGTTCTATTTCAAACAATTCAGTTTAGCATAAGTACACAGTTTAGTTCTGTTTGACTCATAGATAGGACCCTATCAGGTGCTACCTCTCTGGGCCAGAGTGGACTTAGGAGCGATGGCAATGAAGAGGTACTCCGCATTCCCCAAAGCTCCAGCATTACTGGAACCTCACCATTAGATTGTTTTGTGTCATATCAGGGCACTCAATGGGGGAGTCTTCCCCCTCTGCAGAGATGCAATCGGTGTATTCTACAGCCCCTGCCGACTGGGCAAGACAGAGTATATAATAATGTTAAATGAAGAAGAAAAAATAATGTGGCTTGTTATTTTAGGCCCATGAAAATCAGCTTTAAAGACCAAATGAAATCGTTTTAATTACATGACTCAAACAAATCTCAAATGTGTTTTACTCTCTATTTTTCAAAGAATATATTTTGGTTTCAACTAATTTTCACTGTAAGTAAGTAAGTAAGTTGACGACCTTAGTCGAAGGTGACCCGGAGGCTCCCTTTTCTATAGCTACTATACCAAGGTGTAGGGAAGGGTGCTATTTGACCAGCATCTAAGTTCTGTACAGGCATGTGTGTACTTGCATATGCTAGTCTTTGTGTGTGCATATGGGTCAGTAATCTATTCCATTTACTCAAACATTAAGCAGTCGATATCAAAGATTCTAGTTGCAACTGATACAGGCACTTATCATGGGTCAGGCATTTGTTAGGAAAAATACAATTCATAATGAAAAAGTATTGTGTTAGTTTTTGTAGAATGTTCAGTTGTCAAGTATCAGTAGAAGAAAAATGCTCAGGTTCTGAGATTTGGTTAATTTTATTTAAAAAAAGATGTTGGATACTAAAATTCGACTTATTTTGTAAATTATGCTAAAGTATGATTTGGTTTTGGTTTGGTTTTATGACATATTGACCAGTGTAGGTCATTTAATGTCAAATCTTTTTGATGCATATATTATATGAATGATTTCAAAACACATTTTCAAGATAAAATTTTTAAACAAGCCTGAGCTTGATTTTTTTTTTGGGGGGGGTGCATACAGTTAAATAGTTTCAATAATTTTCAAACAATTCAGTTTAGTATAACTATAGTTTTTGTTTACACAGTGAAATGTAAAAACGGTTCTATTTCAAACAATTCAGTTTAGCTTAAATACAGTTTTTTGTTTATACACATTCAAACAGTTCTACTTCCTACAAGAAAATTAAATGGTTCTAAGTATTGTAAAGTATCATTAACAATGCAATTAAACATCAGTTTACACACAAACGAATATCAAACAGTTCTATTTCAAACAATTCAGATAAGGTTAAGTACAGTTTGGTTTGGTTTGGTTTTATGTCATATTGACCATTGTTAGTCATTTAATGTCAAATCCTTTTTATACATATATTAAATATATGATTTCTAAACACATTTTGAAGTAAAGATTTTTAAACAAGCCTAAATGGTTGCACTTAATTCCAAACAATTCAGTTTAGCATCAGTACAGTCTTTTGTTTACATACAGTCATTGGTTTCAATAGAGTTTTTTGTCTACACACAGTTAAATGTAAAAACAATTCAAACAATTCAGTCTAGCTAAAGTAGAAGGTTTTTGTTTACCCACAGTTAAATGATCAAACAGTTCTATTATCATATCAAGGAAGTTAAATAATTCCAAGTATTGCTATGTATAAAAATTCAATTAAACATCAGTCATTTGTTTATACACAATTAAATGATCAAGCTGTACTATTTCAAACAATTCAAATTTGCATAAGTACGCAGTTTTTCGTTGACACAATGTTAAATATAGTTAATTTCAAATAATTCAGTTTAGTGTAATTAATGTTTCCTAGATATATGACCCTACCCTGTGGTACCACTCTGGGCAAGAGTGAAACTGGGAGTGATAGCAAAGAAGGGGTACTCTGCATTTCCCTCGGCTCCTGTATTACTGGAGCTTCACCATCAGATTGTTTAGTGTCATATCTAGGACACTCATTGGAGGAGTTTTACCCCTCTGTAAAGATGCAGTTGGTGTATTCTTTGGCCCCAGCAGACTGGACCATAAAAATATGAGCCTGAGTAACATTGATGACCTAGAGTTGCCACTTATATATATATATATATATATGTATATATATATATATGTATGTATATATATATGTGCATATATAGATATATATATGTATATAAATTTATATATATATATATATATATATATATATATATGTTTGTATGTCTACTCATATATGTATATAAATATGTATATATATGAGTATATATATGTATGCATGCGTATGTATATATCTATATATATATATATATATGTACATGGTGCATTCAATAAGCTTCCAGACTTTTTTTGTACAGGCATTTAAAATTGTCGTAGAGGATCATTAAATAATTTTCCAGACATTTTTCAGATGAGCATTTTTATTGATAGTACTCCGGCTGCAATCCACTTGTTCTACCATTCCAACAACTTCCGGAAGGCCCCATGAATGTCCTCTTGTGTGAGCGTGTCAATGACCTTCATCACAGCCTCTTTTATCTCCTAAAATGTCTCATAACAACAGCCTCTGAGCTTAGGGAATAACCAAAAGTCACAGGGACCAAGGTCTGGACGACAGGGATGGTGGGGAACTGTCTTGATGCCCATCTTGGTCAAATAGTCTGTGACAATGATGGAGTTGTGGACTGGTGCATTGTCCTGGTGGAAATGCCACTGACCTGATTTGAAGAGTGCTGGCCTCTTCCAACGGAATCTCTTCCTGAACTCCCTTAAAACATAGTAAACCCAACCCTAACCCTTTGGCCAATCAACTCTGGTGTATTGACTTCCTTACTCCTCCCACACCTCTCATCATCCCTCACAGACTCCCTGCCTTCCTTGAATCTCTTATGCCACTCAAAAACTGATGCTTGATTCATGCAAGATGATCAAAAAGCTGTCTGAAGCATTCCATACATTTTTGTGGGCAGCATTTTTTCCAAGTTTAAAACAGAATTTTATTGCATATCATTCTTTTAAAGTGTCCTGATGTCCAGATTGCGTTTTTGAAATTCACCAGCTGTGACAATCACGTTTTAGTAGGGTATCTTCCAATCCCTGCTGTAGCTGTTCATTTGAAGCTGAAATCATAAAAATTGGTCACTCATCTTATAAGATTTATAGCAATAACATACTGACTTTTCAGGAGTTTACAACAATCTTAAATGCCCGTAAGAAAGAAGTCAGGAAACTTATCATATGCACCTTTTATATATATATATATATATATATATATATATATATTCTAATGAAAGCAAAAAATTATTTTGCTGATGACATCTTGTCTTCAGTTCTAAAGCATTAGATCTGAAAAAGGTATATGTATACATTCAGCCACATAAGTATGTATATGGTGGACTTTCTGGTCAGTTTCATCATATGTGAGCCAAATGGCTCTTGTCAGTTCTTGTGCCTATGTGTCATGACATTTTTAATCAGCTACAGATTGCATGCATGACTGCTAATAGGGCATTCAGGAGTGTCAATACTTTTGGATGATGGTGATAGTTTTTGTCAAAGTGTTAGGTATTGACTGGAAGATCCCTTTGACATACCATGTAAGTTATGTGGGTGCTATAACAGGAAGTGCACCTGTTTTCTAAAGTAAAAAAGACACTCTTTGTTCCCTGTTGGAAGTGCCGCATAAATTGAGTGGGTGGCATGGTAGAAGGAGACGTGTCCACCTGCAATGCATAGATGGTGAACTGGAGCAAATTTGCATGGAAGATTATATAATCAGTGGAGACGAGAGAAGACCGCAGAAGACATCTCTGGGCTCTGGCCAGACTGCTCAGATCAGAGAAACGAGGAGAAATTTAGATGATTTGATGCCTTGCAATGATTCTGGATGAAGCTCACAAAAGTAAAAAAGTGAGGAGATACTAAGATGATTCTATGCCATGAGGTGGCCTTGTACCAGTCTTGTGAACGGCAGAGAGGTTTCACAGAAGAACTGCACCATCGCCCCTGTGTGTGTGTGTGCATCTCGGCCACCTCTGACTCTCTCTCACTCTACCGACATGTACATTTTCGGTAATAAAAAGAAAAGAAAAGACACAGATTATATTTTTATACATCTGCATTGTTATCTTTCTCTGCTATACAACAAAAGTTCTCGATGCCTTTGTTGCATTTTGCCCTCCAAAACTGAAGCAACTTGCTTGAATGTATCAACAGGTCTACCCAGAGTGATAAGATTGTTTTTAGTTTCTTCCTCTACTTAACATTTCTCTTTCCATCACAAAGCTGGCTATAGATGAAGATCTTTAGGATTCTGTTGTCTCTCAATCAGATAACATGTCCATCCCATCCCTATTGTGATTATATGAGAAAGGTCTCTATGCCTCCAATTTTGCACTTGGCAAAGAGATCAATGTTTGAGATTCTGTCTAGCTATGTGCATCCATAAATTAAGGAAAGACAACCCTTATGAAAAGTATCAAGATGGTTAATCTGTATTTGATAGTGTGACCAGAATACCAATCCATACAACTGAGTGGTGAGTATGACGGACTTGTAAACTGTAATCTTTTTTCATACTTAATGTCTCTTTTATCCCAAAACTGATGATAAGGTTTTCCAAAAGCACAACAAGTTTATATATATATATATATATATATATATATATATATATATATATATATATATATAAGTATATTTCAACAACATTTTTTTTAGCATGTTTCATTATAAACCACTTTCATTTTATGAATTTTTATTGATTTTTTTTTTTTTCATTTTATATGATTTTTTGTTTGGTTTGATTCTATACAAAAATTGTCTGAAATTTTCTTCCTGAGTGCTTTCTGCCATCATTCATCATTTTCAAAGGTATGATCAAAATGTTTTTTTTTGTTTATTTAAATCCAACAAATCTTTTGTCCAGGGTTTATTGAGATTAAATCATCTCAGAAAAAAAAAAAGTTTCTCTTGATTTTAAAGAAAAAATAGCTCATAGATTATTCCCTTGAAAATGATCAATCATTGAGGAAAGTGAAAAGAAAAGATTTAAGATATGTCTTGCATAAAATTGATCCAAACTTAAGAAATATTGTAAGATGACAAGAAAAAAATTTGATAAAAATTGATAAAAAGGACCTCGTTTCTGATTTTTCAAAAAACAGGTTTACTATATATATATATATATATATATATATATATATATATATCTGGTCTGGTTTGATTTCTTTTTTTAAGGGCATATCAACATTGTGGATTATTTAAGCCATTCTTGTAGAAGGACAGGAGTGGTACTATTTAACCCATATCTTTTGGGATAATATATATATATATATATACTACCTTTCCCAAAAGTATATATATATATATATATATATATATATATATACTTATACATTACCATATAATAATAATAAATAAATATATATTATATTTTATATATTCAATGCCTTGGAAGTTTGTCAGTGACCTTAGTTTTACAAACAACAATCATCAGGCAGATGACAAAAGGAAATGAAGAAATCGAAAAAAATCAAAAAATACAGTCAAAAATCATTGGAACTGAATACAAACCTTTATGCCTACTTATATGTGTGTGTGTGTGGGGTTATATTTGCTTATTATTGTGTCCGGACGTGTAAATAGTTTTTAGTGTATGTGTGTGTGAAGATACGCATTTAGTGTATGTATGAGTGAAGATACACTAAACACCACTTACACATCCACACTCAATAATACGCAACTATAACCCCCCCACACACACACACATAAAGATTTGTACACAATTCCAATGGTTTTTGACTGTATTTTTCGATTTTTTTCAACTTCTTCATTCCCTTTTGTTATCTGCCAGATGATTGTTGTTTGTAAAACTTCATGAAACTGAAAGGTCGCAGACAAACTTCCATGGTATTGAATATATAAAATCTAATATATATTTATCTGTTATTATCATATAATAGCTCTATCACAGATATTGAACACTCCCAAATTATATTGCACTTGGTTCGCCACAAAGTGAATTAGTGACAATATATATATATATATATATATATATATATACTACCTTTCCCAAAAGTATATATATATATATATATATATATATATATATATATATATATATTACCATATAATAATAATAAATAAATATATATTATATTTTATATAATTAGTTACAATATATATTACCATATATATTTTTGGTGAAAATACAAGAAAATAAGAAATTGTATTTCATAATAAATTTATTTTGCTTTTTCAAGCTCATCGGATAGATTTCAAATGAAATATATATATATATATATATATATATATATTGTGTGTGTGGTTGTGTGCAAATGTGTTTATATCAGCTCCTTGTTTTACAGAAGATATGAG
>OY757910.1:31676073-31738573 GCA_963585895.1 Sepioteuthis lessoniana | reverse complement strand
CACAGACACATGCAACACGCCTTTTATTCCAAACTGTCTCCGTTTCTTCGAGTGCTCTTTTTATAATACCCGACTATCTCATTTGCATGAGATACCCGAGAGTCTGCGTTACTTTATGCGAGACTAAGCAAGTACAAAAGCGACTGTGCGTCGTCATTTTGGCTTTTTTGTTTTCCTTTCGAGCGACTGAAATGTACGAAACGCAGCCACACGCAAGTCTAGTAAGTCATGATTTTTCCCCACACTATTTAACCCCATAGCATAGTGATAAGGTGATTCATAACTTTCCTAAGTGAATGTAATAGCACAACTAGGGTTCAAGCTACTTATTTTCTTGCTGCAGTCTTACTCTTTAACTATTATGCCCTGAGAACTCTCACTATTTGTATTCAAAAGGAATAATTGATATATAACAAAATAATTGATATATAATAAAATACTTGATATATAACAAAATAATTGATATATAACAAAACAAACAAAAAATATTTCATTTTAACAAAGTAAAAAGTGCGATTTAAAAAAAAAAGATTGCAATGAAACTCTAAAACTACAAATGATTATAATCATAATCATATATTTGCAAATGAATCAAATTTTGGCATTAAATAACCCATAAGAAGTTGGTATGCCATTAGATTAAGCAAACCAAACCAAACAGTTAAAATTAGTACACATACCATTAGGTAAAATCCCAAATGGCATGGCCCAGTCAGCTGAGGCTGTAGAATACACCAACTGCATCTCTGCAGAGGGGTAAGACTCCCCCAATGAATGTCCTAGATATAACACTAAACAATTTAATGGTCAGGCTCCAGTAATGCTGGAGCTTTGGGAAATGCTGAGTACCTCGTCATTGCCATCGCTCTCAGGTCCACTCTGGCCAGGAATGGTAGCATCTGAGAGGGTTGTATCTATGGGTCAAATAGAACTAAACTATATACTTATGCTAAATTGAATAGTTTGAAATAGAACTATCTATAGCGATACTGGCAAATACACCCAACCAAGCCGAAACACTACTGCATAGTTTTGAATGAGCTGCCGCAGGCATTGGCCTCCATGTCAATGCACACAAAACGGAATATATGCTATAATCAAACAGGCGACATCTCCACACTAGATGGAACCTCTCTGAAACTAGTAGATAAATTCACCTACCTATCGACACATGGCTAACAAAGGCATGGACAGCTATCGATAGGCTATCGATCATATGGAAATCAGACCTGACCGATAAAATGAAACGCATTTTCTTCCAGGCAGCAGTCGTATCGATATTGCTGTATGAATGCACTACTTGGACGCTAACTAAACGACTGGAGAAGAAGCTAGTTGGCAATTACACAAGAATGCTGCGACCAATATTGAAAAAGTCATGGTGGCAACACCCCACAAGGCACCAACTATACGGCCACTTGCCTCCCATCAGGAAAACTATCTTAGCTAGATGAACCAGACATGCAGGACACTGCTGGAGAAGCAGGGACGAGCTCATTAGTGATGTACTGCTATGGACCCCCACATATGGCTGAGCAAAAGCAGGACGACCAGCTCGAACACACATACAACAGCTATGTGAGGATATGGGATGTAGCCCTGAGGACCTGCCAGAGGCGATGAACAATAGGGGGAAGTGGTGAGAGAGGGTCAGGGATATCCGTGCTGGTGGCATGACATAATGATGATGATGATGATAGGTTTAAAGAGGATTTGACATTAAATGACCTTCAAGGGTTGACATGCCATACAACCCAACCAAACTAAAATGGCAGTAAAACCAATTAAACTATTATAGGAATCAATATTCAAAAAATGAAACAAAATCAAAGTATCACAATATCTAATATCAGAATATTCTAATATCTTTGTTGGGTCAGTACAATGGTAATTCCTGTGTGTGGAGTGAATGAGGGAGAGGATCTCTGTGATTGGATATACTAATCACGTGATGAACGCAGAAGTCTTGGCACAAAAATCCAAAATACAGTCAGACAGATTCCACCAGGCGTTCCGTGAGGCAGGGACGTTAAAAGCTCTCAAAAAGACAACTCCAAGATACCAGATATCTTCTGCAGCACACTGATAAGTCCCTTAAACTCAACTTTATACACAGGGAGGACTGTATATTTTTATTTGTTGTTTCATGTGTTGATTAATAAATTGTTAGAATTAAACAAAGTATTAACTCATTTATTTGTTGCAGTTAGCCTTAGAATAAACGCTATACTAACACAATATCTCTACAACAGTATTTTAATATCTAATCTCACAATATTTCAAAAAGTGAAATATTTCAAGATATAAAACAAGTTACACATTTTCCCTCTATCATTAGGTAAGCAACTTTTAACCATGCCTGAAGGGGGGGTCCTCGTGGTGTAATGGTTAAAGCAATAGATTGCGGAGTCGTAGTGGGTGGGTTCCAACCTCAGTCGCGCTATTACATTCACTTTCGGGCGAATACCCTTGGGAAAGGTATGAACCACCTTATCCTCCTAGCTATGGGTTAAATAGTACCACTACTGTTCTTCTAGGAGAATGGCTTTGGCATTGAATAACCTACAAAGGTTGATATGCCATTAAACAAAGAAACGAAACCAAACAAAGCATGCCTGAAAGATCTAGAATTTTTTGGATAGATATTACTCTCACGGATGATACAACACATAAGTCTTGTGGCAATATTTTGTCACCACACACAAACGTATACACACACACTCACACACACTCACATATATACATACATATATATATATATATATATAGTGAGAGAATATTTGTAGGGAGTAATTATTCTTTTAGGCATGTTTTATTAAAGATAACACACACCTTGTATGTATTGTACTTTTTTATAACCTTCTCTGATTTTTTAATCTAATCTCTCAATATTAAATCAAAATCATATAAAAATCATGTTTCTTTATATCCGTGATCATTTTGAATTTTGGACAGGTCTTAGATATACAGGGGTCATTCAATAAATAAGGGGAAATTTTTTGAAAAAAGCAAAATTTTTTTCCATAAATGTAAACTTTGCATTTTTTAAAATTGGTTTATAGCAAAAATTATATTTTTTGGCAAAAGTGTTAGTTTTGAGGCTATTCAAAATGGCAGCAAATCAAACTGAGTGCTCCTCGCTTGAGCATAGGTTCATCATCTAATTTTTGGTAGCTTAGAAGTACAAACCATGTGAAATTTATAAAAGAAGGTGTAATGTGCTTGGAAAAGTATGTTTTAGTACAAAAAAATGTTTACAAATAGATGAAACATGGGTTTGCCATGAGGTTTTGAAAAGACAGTCCCTGGAATGGAAACAGACTGAGTCTTTGGTAAAGAAAAAGTTCTTGGTACAATAGTCAATAAAGGTCATGCTAATGATCATCTATGCCATGAAAGTACCTATCACTATTTATTTATTAAAAAATATTGCAACTATAAAGAGTGGTTCCTATTGTCAACTCAGTAGGTAGAATTTATTCAATGACCCTCATAGTCAATCCACTACTGAGATATCAAATGCAGAAAAATACTTATAAAATGTATAATAAACTTCAATTGTCTCTTATCTTGGATATAAATATGTGGGATTGAATGAAATAAATAAATAAATGAAATAAGATAAACTAATATAGAAAAACAAACAACTTCCCAGGAGACCTCTGATAGGAAATGTGCCTAAAAAAAAGACAGGCTTCCTGGCGCCAAAGAAGAAACTCTCAGCCTTTTTTCTCTTCACACCTTCCTCCTGTACAGACACTTTTCCTGGTTCAGGAAGAAAGTTCCCACCACAAAATAGTTGTCAAATAAAGGTTAAGATTTAAAGTATGCTTGTCTTTGTCTTTTTCCACTTTAAGTTCATTTACCGCTCCAGTCAACCGTAAGAGAATAAGTTAATGGGGTAATAAGAGAAACTAAGGAGTCAGATACCAAAAACTACAAAGTAATTAACCAAACCAAAACAGATGACTACCAACAACCTAAAAACCAATGAAAATAATAAAAGCCAAAGATTATCCAGCCCAATATATATATATATATATATGGGGTGCATATGATAAGTTTCCAGACTTTTTTTGTATGGGCACTTTTATTGATAGTACACACATGAAACTCTAGTCCCTTTCGAAGTAATCTCCTCCGGCTGTAGGACATTTGTTGTACCATTCCAACAACTTCTGGAAGGCCCCATGGAACTCCTCTTGTGTGAGCATGTCAATGACCTTCGTCACAGCTTCTTTTATCTCCTCAATTGTCTCATAATGACAGTCTCTGAGCTTAGGGAATAACCAAAAGTCACAGGAAGCAAGGTCTGGACTATAGGGAGGCTGAGGAACTGTCTTGATGCCCATCTTGGTCAAATAGTCTGTGACAAGGATGGAGTTGTGGACTGGTGTATTGTTCTGGTGGAAATGCCACTGACCCGATTTGAAGAGTGCTGGCCTCTTCCGACGGACTCTCTTCCTGAACTCCCTTAAAACCTCGACATAGTAACCCTAATCCTAACCCTAGCCCTTTGACTAATCAACTCTGGTGTATTGACTTCCTTACTCCTCCCACACCTCTCATCATCCCTCATAGACTCCCTGCTTTCCTTGAATCTCTTATGCCACTCAAAAACTGATGCTCGATGCAAGATGGTCGAAAAGCAGTCTGAAGCATTCCATATGTTTCTGTGGTATTTTTTTCAAGTTTAAAACAGAATTTTATTGCATATTGTTCTTCTAAAGTGTCAGATTGCGTTTTTGAAATTCACCAGCTGTGACAATCAGGCTGTAGTAGGGTGTATTCCAATTGCTGCTGTAGCTGTTCATTTGAAACTAAAATCATAAAAATTGGTCAGTCATCTCATAAGATGTAGCCATAACATAGTGAATTTTCAAGAGTCTATGACAATTTTAAATGCCCATACGAAAAAAGCCTGGAAACTTATCGTATGCACCTCGTATGTGTGTATGTTATGTAATTAATAAAAATTATTGCTCAATATTCTAAATCGCTTATTGATTTTGATAATTATCATTTTTAATCAATACAAGTTTTTGCACTCCAGTTTTAAATGATGGTTTTTCATTTAAATTTGAGTGAAAGCAAGTTTTCTTGGGTTTCCAGGACTCTACAAAGTATTCTAGCTAATTTTAAATATGAATGGTCTTGATTCTGCCTCTGATCTCCAGTTCTCCCTGTCTCTTTTCCTTTGGGGAATGTTGAATACCCCTTCATTGCCATTGCTCCCAGGTTTACTCTGGCCCAGAGTGGTAGTACCCGATAGGATCCTATTTATGGGTCAAAAAGAACTAAACTGTGTACTTATGCTAAACTGAATTGTTTGAAATAGAACTGTTTATATGTATAAAAATTGATTCGGCATTAAATAACCTACAATGGTTGATGTGTCATAAAACCAAATGATGTTGGTTTCTCCATACACTAGCAGAAGCATTTCAAGTGCTTGTGATGGAGTTTTCTTCAATCAAACCGAAAATTTCAGGTTTATTCTTTGCTCTGAGTTCATTGTTTGTTCCTCAGAGGTCAAATCTGAACAACCTGAAAAAGATGTGTAAATAAAAGTATGAGAAGAAATGTAAGTGTTATAGAAACATAAAATGGCAGTTATAAACTCCCATCTAAACTAGAGTATTGTTGAGATCAGCCAGAATACTGAGAAAAGTCCTGGAGACCTAAGGAGACTTGCTGCCACTTATAATCTAGTGAAATACCATCAGCTAACACTTGAGTGAAACATTCACCAGGAGTAATATGATAATAATAATAAAAAGACCTGTAGATTTAGACCAATCAATGAACAGTTATTGATGAACACAGAATGCATATGGTCAAGTCATACTTAAAACAGTAGTTAAGCACTTTGGAACAAACAATGATTTGCCAAAAGGGTGACGTCAACAGTGTTTTTATGATATGCCATAAAACCAAATCAAACCAACCAGTCACCTATATGAATGAATAAACAGAACAATGCTCAGGGTTCGACCAAACCCCAACAAAGAACCTGTAGTATAGAAAGTATAGTTAGTGAGACAGACCACATTGTTGCCAACCTCAGTCTAGAAGAGATAATAGATAACTACAATACTTTAAACCATTTAACTGTGGGAAACATATAAGCTCACTCTCCTTTTTTAAATGTTAATTTCTTACATATCATACATAGGTACAAACAAATGATTGATTTTAAATTGTTACTGTACATAGAAATTCTCAAAACCATTTAACTGTGTGTGAACCAATGATTAAAAGTAAATTGAATGATTCGTATTTGAGAGAAATACTTGAAATCCTTTTAACTGAAGAAAAATGAGCTTGTTTAAAAATGTTATTAGCAAAATGTTTATAAATCATATGTCTTTGATATATAAGTCTAAACAGGATTTGGAATTAAACAACCTTCAATGATTGATATGACTTAAAACCAAACTAACTTACAAACAATAACCCTTTAACCATCTGCAAGCAAATGGTTGATGTTCAATTGAATTGTTAGGGTTAGATAGCAATACTTGAAACCATTTAATCATTGGCAAACGAATGAGTTCTTGCTTGTTTAAAATGTTATCACTAAATTATTCATTTAAAAATATAAGGTTTAATATATGCAAAAACAGAATTTGGCATTAAATAAGCGACAATGTCTGATATGTCATAAAATCCAACCACCCAAGCAAACAACTTCTTTTCTTGTTAATTAGTACCAAATCTTGGTCTTCTAGATGGTATTGGGTGATCCATTTGTTTCTCAAAGATTATTATGGTTACTGATTGAGTTTTTAAAATATTGACCACTCTGCATGAAATAATAAAATAAAAGAATAAATAATATATTGTATGTGTATAGATAGATACATACATAGACAGATAGACAGATAGGTGATTTAACACCAAATCTATTTTTTTATACATATAAACAGTTATATTTCAAAGAATTCAGTTTAGTATAAGTATAGTTTTTTTACACTCAGTTGAATTTCGAAACAGTTCTATTTCAAACAATTTAGTTTAGGATAAAAAACAGTTCCATTTCAAACAATTAAGTTTAGCATAAGTACGCAGTTTAAATGTCAAAACATTCCCATCTCAACCATTTCAGTTTATCATGAGTGCACAGTTTAGTTCTATTTGACCCATAGATAGGACCCAATCAGGTCCAACCACTCCGAGCCAGAGAGGACCTGGGTGTAATGGCAATGAAGAGATACTCAGCATTCCCCAAATCTCCAGCATTACTGAAACCTCACCATCAGGTTGTTTAATGATATATCCATAACACTTGTTAGGTAGGGGTTCGGAACTTTTTAAGCCTCATTAAAAAAAAAAAGAGCCATAGCTGAACATTTTTGTGGTCACAACACACAACGTCTGATAAAACTAGAAAAACTAATTCTCCTTTCTGTCTTAATTTCTGTGTTGGTGAGGCTCATTCAAATGTAAAAAGTTCACAGCAAATCTAAAATCTGGGTAAGACTTTTTGAATGACCCTCATTGGAAATAAATAATACAATCCTGTCATAGTAATTCCATTGTTGTATAGCCACAAAGAGGGATGAATGATGAAGGACAACACTTAGTTATAAAAATATAACTCTCTTTATTCTTCCTGGAGTCAAAGCTTCTGTATCGTGAGAGAGACAGGTGTATGGAGGTAGATGAAGACAGCTCGAGACAGATTGCTATATTGACCCATAGCCTCTTCTCTTCACCATAGCACGCTGTGTTATCTTCAAGACCCCACTTGGCACTTCTTCTGCTTCTTGGCCGGGGAGGCTCAACTTATAAAACTGGAAAAACTAATTCACCTTTCTGTCTTAATTTCTGTGTAGGTGAGACCCATACAAATGTAAAAGGTTCACCACAAATCTAAAATCTGGGTAAGGCTCTTTGAATGACCCTCAAAGGAAATAGATTATACAATCCTGTCATAGTAATTCCATTGTTGTATAGCTGTAATGAGCACTAATACCCTTGGGAAAGGTATGACTCCAATTATTCTCCCTCCAGCAATGGGTAAATAGTAGGGCAGACTGATTTCGTCAGCCTTGGTGGGGCAACTAGTCTAGGAGAAGGAAAACTGAATTCAAACCAGTCAAACTCCGCTTAAAAATTGACCTTATGTCACATTCTGCGCGAGCGGAGGGATTGGTAAATATGCATTGCCGTAATGAGGGATGAATAATGAAGGACAACCCTTAGTTATAAAAATATAATTCTCTTTATTCTTCTGTGCCGTGAGACAGAGGGATGGAGGTGTTATAGTAAAATACATCAAATCTCTTCTGATTCACCCACTTAACTCTTCACACGTCTAACTACTAAAACACACAAACACAGACCGACAGACATTGACATTGCTGAAGAAAATAACATCTACCGGATGTTGACCCAACAATGACCAGTGTCAAACAGAGAAAATCATGGCTTCTTCACATAGACTCTATGCATACTCTATTCAAAATCCCCAGAAAATTCTCAGTTATAAAAAAGGTCTATTTTTCATCCAATAATTTTTTTCCAAAAATAGTGTTTTCTGAAGCCTGTGTTTGAAGTCAGGAACATATAAATAGGGCAAGCGGAGGTCACACGAGCAGTTGAATCCCCAGCCGTCACTGAGAGCGTCACCCGACAACGCCATCAGACCAGATCAAAGTAACCTCTTGCCACCAATCATATAACTGCCCATCAGCCAGCTAGATATTCCATTCGTTTGTTTCTTTTATTTATTCAATAAACGAAATACATTAAATCTTCTTGTCAGTCTTATTTTTCTTGCAACCACACACTTGTATATAACAGAGGTAGGACAGATCTAGACAGACTGCTATATTGACTCATAACCTCTTCTCTTCACCATAGCACGCTGTATTATGTTCAAGACCTCACTTGGCACTTCTTCTGCTTCTTGGCTGGGGATGCTCAGCTCGAGTCACTGACTGCAAGCTAGCTCTCTCTCACGCCCTAAATGCCCACAACTTCCATGACTACTTCCGCTTATTTACATAAGTGCGTCACTATTTGATGGCTCGGTCAAGGGACAATATGCAACTCCATTACTAAAAGTTTCATGTGGTCATTATGATCATCAAATGCTAAAAAAACTTTGTTTGATGCTCATGGAGGTACATGAAACTCCGAGTAACAGGAATAATTTTATACCAGCTCAGAAAGCATTGATCACTTTTTCATCTTGAATTTGTTGTTATTATTATATATATATATATATATAAAGATAGTTGTTGAAGGTTCAAAGAAAGAATAAGGATATATTTTAAAATAAGAAGGTGTATCTTGGGGAGTTTTGTGGTATTAAATGAGATTTTAATACCCATTAACTAGGCCTTATGCCAAACATGTTCTCAGACGAAAGAAAAAAGCTGAAAATATATACACACACACACACATATACACAGACATGTGTATACATATACAAAAAAAAGGAGAAAGAACTACCAGTAAATTTAAAACCACTAAACTCTCCAAGATACGCACTTACACACACAAAAACAAAAAAAAAGTGTTAGTGAAACCCAAAACCACTCCAACGCCAACACACACACACACATACTATAAACATATCAAATATCAAAGACAGGTAAAGCAGACCAAAATAAACACACTCCAGGAAAGAGGAACAACGACCCCTGTATAAACCAGCTTGACCAACTGAAAATCATTCAAACTGCAAACAAGAGTGAGTTCAAGTCTCATTGAGTACCCCATTAACAAGGCCTTGTGCCACAGATGTTCTCTCTATATATAACACGTATGTAAGAACAAAATAAAAAAATTCAAAAAATACAAATCTCTCTTTGTGGACCTTATTTTACTATATACATATATATATATATATATATATATATATATATATATATAAGTACACGCTTCATGAGTAATATTTAAGTATAGGATGTATACATATTTAAAACTGTTTACCTAATTACTGTTTCTAAATCGGGATGAAGTCTTTTTTTTTTAAAGACTAATACTCTTAATAGGCTTCCCAGCATTTGAGATAATTCTAAAAACTGAACAGTACATATAACTATTCAATGAAGTAAAATCAACACAACAGTAATTCAATAAGGAAAAGTTGTCAATCAGCTTCTGAAGAAAAAGCCACTTAAGAAATCATGAGGCTGTCTTTCTAATCTTCAATTCCCGAGAGTGAAGAAAAAAAACAAAACAAAACAATATCACAAAAGAAATTGTCTGCAGTGGTTTGAAATCATCTCCTTATAGTATTTTAGATTATACAGTAATCTTCTGAAATACATTGTCATGGTTGCTTATTGCTGTTGCAGCTCTTCTTTTCTTATAGTGCACTCTAAAAAATTGTTACTATTTATATCATTTCTACTCAGATTGATATGTTGATCTCGGTTGATTTCTTAAGAAGCTTTTGATTCTCTTTAGTAGCATATGTATGACCTTTGTTAAGGGTCATTTTTTTTCATAACACATATAGTATTATACATATCTATTTGTCTTCATATGCGTTTGTATATACAGTATTGCCCATAAATAAGTAAAACCCCTACAATTTTTTCTATAGAAAGTTAATTTTCTTCAAAAACTAAAAACACCAGAAATTTTATTATTTCAAGCAGAAATTAGTACACTACTTTATGATTGGTCAGCTCCCATCTCCTCACCTCACTTCTGTTTATTCTTCATTTCATTTTGCTTCTTCTCCAGTCAGCCATTTTGTCTCTCTGTCTCTTTCATGTTGCTGTCTTTGTTCTTATTTGTTGATGAGGAATGATAATGTAACCACAACTTTGTGTACTTATTTTGCTTTTTTTCAAGTGAAAACGTTTTCCCTCATTACCCAGAGAAGCAGTTTGAACGTGATGTAATGTTAAACCTCTTGCATTGAGAGTTTCTCATTGATTAACTTATTCTAACACAAGGGCCATTTTAGCCACCTGACTGAAACCATCCAATGAGAGTGGGGGTTTGGAGATTGACCCCAGGTTTAACTGGTTAAACTCTAATTTTTTCCTCTAGTTTAATGGCTCAGGTTTAGATTGTAAACTCTTGTTTTTTCCTCTAGTTTAATGGTTCAGGTTTAAATAGTAAACTCTTGTTTTTTCCTCAAGTTTAATGGCTCAGGTTTAAATTGTAAACTCTTGTTTTTCCTCTAGTTTAATGGTTCAGGTTTAAATTGTAAACTCTTGTTTTTTCCTCTAGTTTAATGGCTCAGGTTTCAATTGTAAACTCTTGTTTTTTCATCTAGTTTAATTGTTCAGGTTTAAATAGTAAACTCCTGTTTTTCCTTTAGTTTAATGGCTCAGGTTTCAATTGTAAACTCTTGTTTTTTCCTCTAGTTTAATGGCCCAGGTTTAAATTGTAAACTCTTGTTTTTTCCTCTAGTTTAATGGTTCAGGTTTAAATTGTAAACTCTTGTTTTTTACTCTAGTTTAATGGCTCATATTTAGATTGTAAACTCTTGTTTTTTCCTCCAGTTTAATGGCTCAGGTTTAAATTGTAAACTCTTGCTTTTTCCTTCACTTTAATGGCTCATGTTTTAGTTAACTGTC
This sequence comes from Sepioteuthis lessoniana, assembly GCA_963585895.1. Classification (NCBI taxonomy): domain Eukaryota; kingdom Metazoa; phylum Mollusca; class Cephalopoda; order Myopsida; family Loliginidae; genus Sepioteuthis; species Sepioteuthis lessoniana. Next base: position 31,727,021 of record OY757910.1, on the reverse strand, counting down.
GTTTTTTCCTCTAGTTTAATGGCTTAGGCTTAACTAGTTAACTTTTGTTTTTTTCCTCTAGTTTAATGGGTCAGGTTTAACTACTTAACTCTTATTTTTATCTCTAGTTTAATGGCTCATGACCCTGTTTGAATGCTACACTACATGTCAAAAATAGATTTCACTGATTTATTATGTAATACGAACCTGAGGGTTGACAATGTGAAACTCTGAGTGATGAATTTTTATCCTGTTTTTATTATTGAGCAGAAATAAATGGGTACATTCTTAACTTTAAAAAAAAAAAGTAAATTTTCTTCTTAACCAAGATAACAATACTTTATTATTATCAGAGGAACATTATCCAATCAAAACAGATATCATTAGGTCTTATTTATTACCAGACTCTATAGCACTGAAGATATGTGACCACAAATATGAATATGTCATTGTCAATATCAAGTCATGCTGATTGTAATGTTTTCTTACTCTCTTGTGCTAACCATCCATCATCCATTGCTCTTGGCTGGTCTTCGAGACTACAGTCCAGAAATAAGTACATCTCTTATAAATACAGAATATATATTTCAAATATAAAATTAAATAATAACACAGCATAAAAACTCTTGGCTCAGAGTATCACATAATTGATCCTCACATGATCTTGCATTCAATACATTTGATCTTTTTTTTGGATTCAACTGAAAAAATATGAACTCTTGATTGAGCCATAGGACTTTTAATATCACCCATATGATGGTCGCGTGACTTGAAAAGAGTTCATATTTGTTCAGTTGAATCTAAAAACAAATCAGAGGATCGACAATGTGAAATGAGTTTTTGTCCTGTTTTATTATTATATAATTTTCTACTTGAAATCTAATGTACTATTGCTCAACAGTTTATGGCATTTAGCAACGGAAAGATTTTTAGCATTAAACTCTAATTAAACAGGGGTGTCCTCATAGTGAAATGGTTAAAGTTATGAACTGTGCAATCATAGTAAACAAATTCAAACTCCAGTCGCACTATTACATTCACTTTCTGGCAAATACCCTTGGGAAAGGTTTAAACCCCCTTATCCTCCCAGCTATGAGTTAAATAGTACCACTACTGTTCTTCTAGAAGGATGGCTTTGGCATTAAATACCCTACAAAGGTTGATATGTGTTGCATTCTGGTTAGTGAACGCTGGTAATATTAAATAAAGGACAAACCACGATATGAGAGGAAATAGAGATATATTCTCAGGAAAAAGTATATACAATAGAGAGACTATTAGTAGACAAGAACATAGGATTAGTGAATACAGAATAAAGATATAGTCCAACGATAGTATTGGCTTCCGTTATTACAGTAGCAAGTAATGTGATCTAGTGCAATCTCCAGTCTCCAAACGCTCTAATACTATTCTTATAAGAAGCTGCTCTTCACCTTCTAGTCTGCCCTGGTATTAGTAGCTACTGCTATATGTGGCAGATGGACTAGTTCATTGTGTGGAAAAAGGTGGGTGATACCCAACACATATAGAGAAAAAGCTAGATAGGAACTACACAAGAATGTTACATGCTGTCTCTCTCTCTCTCTCTCTGTTGTACATCAAAAAGAACAGACAATTATTTTCAATGTATAAAAATACAACCTGCTTCTTTTTGTTTCCTTTTATGATGAAATGTACAAAAAGGTGAAGTGAAAGAGAGGGTCGAAGATGGCTGAGTTATCATACGCACAAAGGCAATGGTTGAGTTTTTCTGTTAAAATTCTCTGCCTTTCTGCTTTGTTCTGCTTTCATGAGACTGGTATAGAACCAACTCAAAACATTTAATCATCTTAGCTTCTTCTTTGTTCTTCTTTCTTTTGAGATTATACCCGCTTTTGACTTTAGCGAGTCAATATGTCATAAAACAAAAGAAACCAAAACCAATCAAATCAATCTTACATGTTTTAAATAAGATGGTGTTATCTTTATATTAAATATCAAGCCTTTGAAATTAGTAGACCATTTCACATACCTTGGTAGGAATATCGCATCTACTAAAAGCAATGTTAACATATGCATATGTTAAGCATGGGCTATTATTGATAGGTTATCAATCGTATAAAATCTGATATATGTGATAAGATTAAACGGAATTTCCTCTTTAGTAGTGTTAGTAGTCCTGTAAGAATGCACCACCAGGACTCTAAGAAAACACATGGAGAAAAAGCTTGAGGGAAACCACACAAGAATGCTATGTACTGTTTTGAACAAATCTGGGGAGCAGCACCCAATAAAACAGTAGTTGTATGGCCACTTACCTCCCATCTTACAAACCATCCAAGTAAGGCAAAGAAGACATGCTGGGTACTGCATAAGTAAAGTTCTTCCGTGGGCCTCCACACATGAACACACCAGTTTTGGCAAAATAGCAAAGATTTGCATTCATCACCTGTGTGTAGACACCGAATGCCGTCTAGAAGACCTACCAAGAGCAATTAGTTTTTGAGATTACTTGTGAGATAGAGTTAAGTGAATCCATGTTATAAGCACAACTTGATGATGATGATGATGATGATGATGATGTATTGATACACTTATGTTCATCTTGATATACGCAAAAGTTTCTTTAATCATTTAATAAACTTCACAAACTTATCAGCAATTTTCTCTTATGGACTTGTATACGTAAATGTGTTAGGGTTGTGGACAATCAGCAAAGAGTTACATCAGCTTCGTGTAAACACTGGATGCTATCTAGAGGACTTATCAGGAACAATGGACAATATGAACAGATAGGAAGAGAGAGTCAACATAACTCAATGATATATATATATATATATATATATATATACACACACACACACACACACATATATATATATATATATATATATATATATATATATATACACTATTGATCATTATTAAGTAAACATCTAAACAATTTTTTTATAAAAACAAAGTTTTTTTTTTCTAAACTTAATTCCTGAAGTTTTATTTACTTCTAATGCCCTTGAGAAAGCATGAATCCATCACTTTTTCAGCCATCTATGGATAAATAGTATGGCAGGCTAGAATTTCTAGCTTCAGTAGGTCAGGTGGTTTAAGAAAAGAAAAACTCAAAATACCATACCAGCATGTGATGGTAAAACTATTGACCAGTGAAAAACATTACCACAAGTTGCCAACCTTTGGAGATTGAAATCAACAATAAAAGCTTGAAACGGTTTATGTATATCCCCCACCTTGGCAATAGTATCACTAAAATTGCTAAGCAGAACAATGAAATAATTTATAGAATGAGCAAAACAAGTGCTGTAGAAGAATCCTCATGTGTTCATCTGAGTCAAATGAAAAGTATATTGAGTAATTGTACGGTCAACCTTATATGATGCAGAAATTTATTATTCCTTGCGGAATATTATACAAAAAAAATAGATATTATTAGCTTTTATTTATCACCAAACTTTACAGCACTGAAATTCTGTATTCATAAATATGAATACATAGCAGTCCAGAAATTAGTACATCACTTATATATATGCAATTTATAATACTATATATATATATATATATATATATATATATATATATATATATATATATACGATGCATATATATATATGATGCATATATATATATATGCAGATATATATGATGCATATATATATATGCATATATATATATATTATGACTAGCAGGGTTCGAGTCTCAGCTCGTTCCCAACCTTCCCCTCCCCTCCATCCCCACTTTAATCAGCTTTCAGGCTTTTGACCTTGTGTCAAGTCCTGTCTGGGGGGAGGCAGCGACAGATATCATACATATATACAAGATCTTTCATAAAATTAATGTGCTGTGTGAGCTATGAGCAAAAGAAGGATGATATCTTGTTTAGGATTTGAACTTGATTCACCATGTCCAGTTCCTAAAATGCAAACCACTATACCACAAATGCAAAAATGAAATTTGGTTTGATGACTCTTGCTAAATTGAATATTTCAAAAATAGTCCTACTCTGTAAGTTCTCCTTTTGTCAACCTTAAATCATTTAGTTATTTCAAAAATCAACCAAACATTGTTGCTATTTTAGTTTGTGTTGTTTCAGTTGATAAAAACACTGTTGACGTCACCCTTTTGGCAAATCATTGTTTGTTCCAAAGTGCTTAACTACTGTTTTAAGTATGACTTGACCATATGCATTCTGTGTTCATCAATAACTGTTCATTGATTGGTCTAAATCTACAGGTCTTTTTATTATTATTATTATCATATTACTCCTGGTGAATGTTTCACTCAAGTGTTAGCTGATGGTATTTCACTAGATTATAAGTGGCAGCAAGTCTCCTTAGGTCTCCAGGACTTTTCTCAGTATTCTGGCTGATCTCAACAATACTCTAGTTTAGATGGGAGTTTATAACTGCCATTTTATGTTTCTATAACACTTACATTTCTTCTCATACTTTTATTTACACATCTTTTTCAGGTTGTTCAGATTTGACCTCTGAGGAACAAACAATGAACTCAGAGCAAAGAATAAACCTGAAATTTTCGGTTTGATTGAAGAAAACTCCATCACAAGCACTTGAAATGCTTCAGCTAGTGTATGGAGAAACCAACATCATTTGGCTTTATGACACATCAACCATTGTAGGTTATCAATGCCAAATCCATTTTTATACATATAAACAGTTCTATTTCAAACAATTCAGTTTAGCATAAGTACACAGTTTAGTTCTACTTAACCCATAGATAGGACCCTATCAGGTACTCCTACTTTGGGTCACAGTGAACCTGGGAGTGATGGCAATAAAGGGGTATTCTGCATTCCTCAAAGCTCCAGCATTACTGATACCTCACCATCAGATTGTTTAGTGTCATATCAGGACACTCGTTGGAGGAGTCTTACTCCTCTGCATAGATACAGTTGGTGTATTCTGCAGCTCCAGCCAACTAGGCCAGATACCACTATATTGTGTGCATATTTTAAGTAGCACAAGAGGTTCAAAAAGGGGCACAAGAAGGTGAAAGATGACTCTAGGAGTGGGACACCTTCAACCAGCTGGACTGAAGTCAATGTCAAGTGGGTAAGGCAGGTGGCATGCGGTGAATATCAGTTGACTCTTCATATGATTGCTAGTTATCATGACATGAAAAAGAACGTTGCTTGCGAGATTATCACGGAAGATTTGAGCATGTTGAAAGTCTGTGCAAAAATTGTGCCAAACTTCAAATGATGATCAAAAGCATTCAGGTGTGCCAGGACATCATTTAGTATCTTCAAACTGAACCAGACTTGCTGTGTAGAGTCTTCATTGGTGATAAGACAAAGATTTTTGAGTATGACCAAGAAACCAAGCACTGGAGCAGTCAATTGAAGTCTCCAACATTGCGGAAAGCAAGACAGTCAAAGTCACAAGTCAATCATGTTGATCACATTCTTCTGTGTAAGGGACATCATCCATAGCCAGTTCTTGCTACAGAGCCAGAGGGTCAATTATCAAATCTACGAGGAGATGCTGGGGAACATGCTTCACTAAATTCACCAGAAGGGATGAGGGCTGTTACAAGACAAATCATGACTGCTTCACCACCATAAAGCACCTGCACATAATACCCTGAACATCCAGTTGTTTCTGGTTAAATAGAACATGACCATACTGAAACAACATCCCTATTCACCCAATCTTGCTCCATGTGACTTTCTTCTTTTTAGACTCTTCTTTTACCCAAGCTCAACGGATCATCGAGGAGACCTGTTTTGAAAGCATGGAGTTCACCAAGATGGCAATTACAACAAAACTGAAAGAATCCTTTCAACAGTGAATAAAAGCATAGCAATGTGCCGTGGTGTAATGGTTATTGTCGTAGGAAATAGACACAGCGACACGAGTTCAGATCCAGGACGGGACTGATTGCATTTCAGATAGCACTAATACCCTTGGGAAAGGTATGAATCCAATTATTCTCCCTCCAGCTATGGGTAAAATAGTAGGACAAACTGGATTCTTCAGCCTTGGTGAGGCAACTAGTCTAGGAGAAGGAATACTCTGAATTCAAACCTGTTAAACTCCGCTTAAAAATTGACCTTGTGTCATATCCTGCCCGAGCGGAGGGGTTGGGTAAATATGATAAAAGCATAGCAATGAAGAATGGGAAAGTCTATTAGACTCAGTGGAATTACTATGAAGGCATATCATCTAGTTTGTAGTTTGGAATTGAAATAAATTGTTTGTAACATCAGTTCTGTTACTTTTCAGACCCACCTCATATAGTCATAGGAAATGTACTCAACAAGCCAAATTCAAGTCTTAGATTAAGTTATGAGTGTTGAAATTAGGGTTATTGTCTTTGTAAAAGCCATGAGTTTTTTTCTTTCTCTAACTCTGAGTAAATCATAAGACTGACTTGGTATTTTAGCCTTGATAAAACAAGTCAGAACAAAGAAAAAAATTGAGGATTGTTTTTTGGGAGAATCTGTGACACTTGGCTTCTGCTATCAACTCATCAAAAACATTTGGCTGTTTCTGCTCATTGCTTCAGCACTATAAACAAATCACCTGTGTAAGAGCAGCCTAGTGGTTCATATCTTTAACTGAACTGTTGGTCAATCAGATGTTATACTGAATGGGAAAGTCATAAAAGGATAGTGAAAGCAATTCTGAATTCTAAAGCTGAAGATTATTTTTGGAAGAATCTGTGACACTTTGCTGCTCTAGTCTTCTTGGCTGCTTCTGCTCATTGCTTCATCACTATAAATAGATCACCTGTGTAAGCAGTCTAGTGGTTTCTTATCTTTAATGGAACTGTTGGATAATAAGTTGTTCTACTCAATGGAAAAGTCATGAAAGGATAATGAAAGCAACTCTGAATTAAAAAAAATCTAAATTCTAAACCTGAGAAATCTTGTTTACAAAAACTGTAGCACACTGGCATACTATTTTTCTGTCATCAGCTCACCAAAAAGTCTAGCTGATCCAACTCAAGCTTTTAGCACTATAAACAAATCCCAGAACTTAGATGTTGTACTCTGTGGAAGCGTCTTTTTTTAACGTATGTATTTACTCAATCCCTCCACCACAGCGGGATGCAACACAGTCAATTGTTAAGTGGAGTACAAACTGGCTAATTGGCCTTGTGGATAGAGTGTTCGCCAATGTTCTGGGAGACCTAGGTTTAATCCCAGGCCACATCATACCAAAGACTTTAAAAATGGTACTTGATACTTCCTTGCTTAACACTCAGTAATATAAGGTATGCATCAAGGGTAAAGTGGAGCAATCCAGGGAAAAGAGTAGCGGCCTCCCCTACACCTCGGTGTAGTAGCTATTGAAAAGGGAGCCTTCTGGTCACCCTCAATTACAGTCGCCAACTTTACTTTTACTTTACAAAAGGTTAGATTTCAGTTTTCCTGGTTTCTATATAAAGCTTAAAGAGTCCAATCTGCCAAACATTTACCAATTACTGGAAGAATAGTTGGATTCACATCATTTCTAAGAGTATTTGTGTAATGTAAACTGCACGCTACCTCATTGAGGATTTGAACTCAGGCTGCCAAATCCATTTTCAGTGATGTAACTTTTAACCATAAACATCTTTTTAAATGTAAGCGTATGTAGATGTGGGTACATATAATAAAACTAGATATGCAAATTTTGCTTTTAGATAATCAATAATTAATTAAGATTTTGTCATCGTTTGCAAAATAGAATTACACATCAAAGGAATTAAACTAGTTCTTCTTTATTAATCAAATAGTTACTCCTTATACATAGATGAGAACAAACTGTCATAGATAGATAGGTAGATATGAACAGATTGAGAAAGATAGATTATGTTAAATGAAAGCAAATATGGATCAAAATCCGACAGTATGAAGATAGCAGGAAAACATAATCCAAATAGGTGAATTTATTACAATATAAAGTCGATGTTGAACATTTCGGTTTCAGTAACCATCATCAGGACTTGGATAGCAGAATAGTTCACATAGCGATGGATGCTTGCTGAGATAACAGGAGCAAATGAAAAGTATACGCCAAAAAGATACAAACGTGCACATAGCGTTCATAATTAAAAAGTCTTTAGAATGAGTCTAGCACATGGAAATATATTTGAAAATGTTGGATTTCCAAAAGAAACGAGATAAATCCTCCCATGTATTATAATGTTAAATGTCATGGTCTGATGAACCATGGATCTAGCTCCTCCTGACAAATCAGAGTGAAGACATTTTACTGACTTCTCACCTAATCAGTATTTAACACAATGTCATTTTTTATTGGCGAGTCATACACTAATCAAGGCAAGCATAGCTAATTCATAAAATTCTTAGTTCTGTCTTCATTCCTCTTTTGGGGCACCTCAGGTTCCAAGTAATAAACTTAGCCTTGCCAAGCAGGTACAGCCTGTGAAGAAGGCCTCCCTGAAACCAAGCTAATACTATCCATTCAAACGTGAGGCAAATGAGAGTAAAGTCAGAGTGAAAAGGATATTACCGACTTCCCACTGAGTCTATGTATGACACAAGGTCTTTTTATAGAGAGGAGCTATGCGCAAATCAAGATTCATGCATAGCTAATCCCAAAAACTCTTTATCCTATTGGAATTCCCTTTTTGAGGTGCTACAGGTACTGAGCAATAAACTCATTCCTGCAAAGCAGATATAGTCTGGGAGGAAGGCTCCATGAACCAGGCAATCAATCTTGAACTACCTATTCAGCTGTTATATAATTACAGAATGATTTTTTTATATTAATCATTTTTCATTAATTATATTTTATCATTCAGTTTGGTTAGGCTTTGAACTATTCGGCTCTTTGTTCAGGTGCACAGAAATTGGGTACAGTTTACACTCGTGTGCAGAGGATATGACAATCACAATTGTCATAATAAACCCCAGATAAGAAATGGGGCTGGAGTGTCAATGATGTCATGCCCAGAAGTGATGGGCTGAGAATTAGGGTATTTTGAAAAACACATCAGTTGGGTTTTTACTGAGGAGCAGTCCAGTTGGTTGTCGAATGGGGACTGGTCAAGTTGGTAGTCGACTTGGGCCATGTATACGGACAGTAGAAGTTGAGTTAAGACCATGGTGTTGAGAAGTTTGGGTTTTGACTGTTGAGGCATACGGTTAAGTTTTTCGGGTCCCAACCAGCGAAGATGAAAGGAGATCTAAAACTCCACGAGATGTGCCGAGCATTTGTGTTTTGTTAGCATAATATGATACGAAAGACTTTTAAGAATTGTGTCTCTCTCTCTTCATGTCGAAGAACTCAGAAGTCAAGAAGTTAATAAATGTTCGTACCTGAACAACAGTGAGTTAATCTGTTAATGTGTTGTGTATTTCCCTGTATTTGAATTTATACATGTGCCGTTGGATTGAGATATCATTGTGATTATGATATCGTTATGGCTATGGTTATGAGTATACAACACAGCTTGAATACCGGATGGGCCTGTCTAGAGGCAAGTGAGGGTGATTGAATGTATTTAACTGACTTCCCACCAAGTTGACATAAGACACAGGGTTGTTTTACAGTGAGGAGCCACATACAAATTGAGACTCATGTAAGACTAGACCAAAAAATGCCTGATCCCATCAGCATTTCTGTATTGGGCACATCAGGCGCAGAGCAATAAACCCAGTTCTGCAAGGTAGTTATTACCTGGAGAAAGACTCCCTGGATCTGGCAATCAATCTTCAACTACCCACTCAGCATGAATGCCAGGTGGGCCTGCAGAGATGCAAGTGATCATGACAGAATGTATTTAACTGACTTTCCACCAAGTCAATATATGACACAAACCCTTTTTATTGTTGGGAACCATGAACAAATCAAAACATGCACAGCTGATCCAAAAAATGCTTGGTCCAGTCAGTATTCCCCTATCGAGGCACCTCAGGCACTGAGTAATAAACCCAACCCTGCAAGCAGGAATGGCCTTGAGAAAAGGCTTCCTGAACCAAGGCAATCAACCTTCAACTAAACTTTTGGCATGTTAAGAGGGGCTGCCCAGAAGCAAGTCAGAGCAAGTTAATCAGGGACAAGTCAAAGTAGTTTAAAAAGTCTCAAATGGTTCAATCCATTTTGGGTAGGAGGAGATACAGGTCTATGCTGCTGCTATTGATGCTTGGAGCAGTTCATTAAGTTGGGAATGGTTTTACCAATCACAATAACGAATAGATAACAGATATTGAACAAAGAGCTACTTTGATTTTTTTTTATGTTACATCCATCTATTTCAATTATACATCTTAGATGCATCAGGGAAGTCTTCAGTGATGCACTGTCTTCATTGCCGATTTCGGGTTATTTCTGCATCATATTGGCTCCGACAGTAACCCCGGTATGACTCTGAAAGAGCCAAACCGCCTCTGTGATCGTGACGTGCTACGCTCGTGCCTCTACCAAAGCAAAGAAAAAAACTAATAAGGCCGGACTTCAGCTGTTCTTATAGACATCTGTCCTTTAGTAAACAGCCAATGAAAACAGGGCATTCCACACTCCTCTGCTATATATAATACCATCTTTACCTCATCCGGTTTTGCGAGGCTACTTCCGGAATCGGTACCGAGGTAAGATGTTATTTTTATACTCGTCTGTGTCCATGATTTACACTTCACTAGACTTACACGAATCTCCTGCCAAATCTGTCCTACACTAATACTTCCAAACTAACATGAATTAACATGTATACATCTATACATACATACATTGATGATCTTGTAAATAGCCAAGATCCGAGTGCTGGCTTTTAAGGTCCTTCTCACTTAGTAGATTGTCACAACATAGTCTTCTTTAATAGTTATTTTCCTCAATTTGGCATTGTGCTCAATTAAGACAAACTTAGAAAAAATATTTATTCATGTAAATACACAAAATAAAAATATACATGGGGTACAACTGAAATACCTCCCACATTTTAAACTGTCACCTGTCTGATGCAAATGAACTAAGGCAAGTGGTAATGGTAGCTCCATCTAGTTAATGTCTGACCATCTTTTTTAAATTTCAGATATGTTCAATTAGGATCATGGTTTGAATCAGGTTTGCAGCTGATATTTTTTTAAGACTGGTAAATCTGTACTTGCTACACAGCTTTTCATGTTTATTTCAGGTTATGTTGTAATGATGCTGTTCTGGATAGAATTTTCAGTTAATTGCAGTATTGATTTCTTGTATATATTTGAATATATTAAGATCTTTGAGTGCTGAAAATATAGTCGCCAAACAAATATATATGAGATGGAATAAAAAAAATATGTATATATATATATATATATTTATACACGCATATGTACTGTGTTGTCCATGAATAAAAACCAAATTCCAGAAATTCTTTATCATGCCCATGCCCTTGGAAAAAGCATGAATCTATCACCTCTTCTCCAGCTCTTAGTAAATAGTAGGGTAGACTGAAAACGAAAAACTCTGAATTCAAAACCTGAGAGGCATGGAGCTCGTAACTCAAAATCAAATAAAACTCCCCCCATTTGTGGGTTGAATTGTATCTCCTACTTACCTTCTACAAGGATGGCTTAAAGTTGATTTTCTATTAAAGAATGAAACCAGACTAAAGAACCTACACAATTACTCTAGAAAACAAACAGGGAAGAAAACAGCTGATTGCCAACTTGTTAGTAAATTTTCTTATGATCACCTGCTTAGTTATATCCAAGATAACAATCTCAGGACAGTTGTGTGTATGATGTAAAAGTTGATGGTGATCATAGCTGAGGGTGACCTGAAGGCTCCCTTTTCAATGGCTACTACACCATGGTGTAGACGAGGGTGCTACTCCATTCCCGGGATTGCTCCACTTTACCCTTGATCCTTACTTTATAATGTATATAGTGCTACGTAAGGTGGAATTAAGTACCATTTTTTGAGTCTTTGGTATGACTCAACCTGGGATTGAACCCTGGTCTCCCGAACCATTGGCAAACACTCTACTCATTAGACCAATGGTCTGGTTTTTGGCTGTCTTCATGAATCTTTCCATATTGTTAGATGTGGTTAAAGTGAAGAAAGATATCTTTTGCTACAAACTATATTTTCTGAATATTCAGGTTTTCATGTTTTTCAGTCTTTTACCTATGAATCTAACGAATGAGATTAATTCCTTTTTTTTTTTACTAATAATCATAATATATTTGATGGATCATTATAATCATTTACATGATTATAATAGTAATATTACTGATAACAATAACTCAATCATGTGAATCCTTTTTTAATTATCTACTGCTTTATCAATATCATCTTCCAAGTTTGTACGACCTTCAGACAATCATGTTTTGTATCTCACAGACTGTTTCTCTCAAATAATGGAACTTATTTTTACCAACGTGGTAATTGAATCTTTGGGTAGCCTCAGCAAAGATTTAGTTGTGTCTTTGCGCAATTTGTCTGAGATTATTTGCGTTGAGTCGGGGTGCACTTTAGGCCAACAGTATTTACATATGCATGGCAGCAGTCTGATATATATATATATATATATATATATATATATATATATATATTCAGCAATTTTAGGTTAACTACTGTAGGCAAAATGTGCTATAGTGCCTTTATCAGGAAATTTATTTTCTTTGAGACCATCTGTTTAAGGTCATATGATGTCAGCTATCTTTCCATGACATTTTCTCACTTGGCTAATGCGTCTTGTTTTTATTGTCCCTCAGTTGAAGGAAAAATACATTCACTCTGAAAGATGGTGAAGTTCTTCTATCAACATGTCTCTTGTCCCTTGTGATCAGACTTATTGATGAAAACCAATTTCTCTCTTTGCCAGAATGGCAAAACTACATTCATTTGACACTTAGTATCATGGTTGTTATTGCAGGAAATGAAATCAGTGACCAGAGTTCAAATCCAGGACAAGGCTGTTTGTATTTCACTCAGCACTAACGCCTTTGGAAAAGCCATGAATGCATCTCTGATCCTTGCAGCTATGGGTTAATAGTAGGGCAGACTAGGCACATTAACCTTCTTAAAACATCCAGTTTAGAAGGAAAACTCTGAATTTGAACCTCTTGTACTCCACTGAAAAAATTTTACCTTGTGTCACATCCAACCAGAGGCAGTGGGTTTGGGTAAACACTGGCAATGGTATGTTTATTTTGCTCAGCCCCAGACTGTCTACTGAAAGATGATGACAGTCACAATTCCCTAATTACATCATACAAACAACTGTCCTGACATCTTGGATGTAACCAAGCAGATGATCATGTAACAATTTTATATTTAACTACCAGATATTATACTCTCATTGGTCTAGTGGGTAGAATGTTCGTCAATGGTCCGGGAGACCTGGGTTCAATCCCAGGTTGCGTCATACCAAAGACTTTAAAAATGGTACTTGATACCTCCTTGATACCTAACACTCAACAAAATAAGGTACGTATCAAGGGTAAAGTAGAGCAATCCAGGGAAAGGAGTAGCACCCTCCCCTACATCTTGGTGTAGTACCTATTGAAAAGGGAGCCTTCTGGTTGCCCTCGACTACAGTCGCCAACTTTACTTTTTTATTTTATACTTACTACTGTGACCCTGTTAGTTGTTCAAAGAAATTTATTGACTAGAAAAATAAGAATTAACGGGAATGGATTTTAGAAGGAATAAGTTAAGAATATGTAGCTTTGACAAGAAAGAAAAGCAGACAGAACTAAGAGTGTGGGGAAGAGCATAAATTGGCTCATGGGCTTTTAGTTGCTCTGAGTTTTGATCTTTGACCAGATTGCTCCAATATAGAAAAGTAAAGAGAACTAAAAGAACATGACGATTGGAGAGAAACAGAGAAAACCCCAAATAACATGACAATTACAGAGAGACCTACAAATGAGCAGAGGGTGACTACTAGATTTTCTGTCACTGTGAGTCTTGACGTTTTACCTGACTGCCTTGGGTATAGAAAGCAAAAAAAGGCACTTTTGAAATAACACCAAAGATTAGAAAAAGCAAACATAACTGCCATTTGAGATTGCCTTGTGTCAGACTATAGACAGCGAGAATAGAAAAGCCTAAATTCATACAAAGAATCGACTGACTGATAATTTGTAAACTGAGTCCCTGACTAAAATCTTCCATCTCTGGGATGAATGAATATATGTACCATTTTTAAAGACATTTTTTCTTATTAAATATTGTTATTTTTGCAAGCCATGTTTTGTTCTCTGTTAGTTGACATCAACCTTTTTTATTACTTTCTTAGTTGTGCAGTCTCATCCATCTTCCCATCAAATAGCGACTCTGATTAGCAATTGATCTATTATCTGGACCTAAAAAAAAGCAACATGGGCAGATAGCGGATTGGTCATATCATCCAAGATATTATCAACTTGCTAAACAATTGGCGGTTTGGAAGCAGACTCACCCCATGTTTGGTGAGGCTGGATGCACCGTCACACTACTTCTTACTACTGCTAATTGTTATAAGTTTCATGTTTTACTATTCTCACAAGTTTTATTAATATTATTATCTGCACTGTATAAATGATGTAGTTACAGTGCCATTAATATTTGAAGCACATATGTATCATTATCAATACCATTTTATATCTTTATTTATAGATTGCTATCTATATAGTTTTATATTAGTCTTACAATGAATTCTGGGGTAAAATAAGACATTTTCCTCTTTTCCTGTAATTTTCTTTTAGATTATACACTGTGCCATTTTCTGTCCCATTCAAACAAATATGTTGACTGGGCTTAAGATATGCTGACAGTCTCCTCTATCGAGGGTTAAAACCCTCTGCCTTCGCAAAAGATGTGTCCTGGGTATGACAATCTAGGAAAATGAAAACTCTGTATTCAAACCAGCTGCAAAGTAAGTAAGTAAAGTTGGCGACCGTAGTCGAGGGTCACCAGAAGGCTCCCTTTTCAATAGCTACTACACCGAGGTGTAGGGGAGGGCGATACTCCTTTTCCTGGATTGCTCTACTTTACCCTTGATACGAACCTTATAATACTGAGTGTTAAGCAAGGAGGTACCATTTTTAAAGTCTTTGGTATGACGCAACCTGGGATTGAACCCCGGTCTCCCTGACCATTAGCGAACACTCTATCCACTAGACTAATGAGGTGTCACATCCTGCAAGTGGAGTCAGGTAGATGAATACATTCATTCTGAAAAAGTATTCTAAATTATTGACTCCATTTTTTTAAAACCTTGTTTTCTTCCATAGTATGGTGGCTAATGTGCTGGACTACGACATTGTAGTAAGAGAGTTCAAACTCCAGTCATGCTAATCCTATTTACCCAACCCCTCCGCTCGGGCTGGATATGACACTAGGTCAGTTTTTAAGCGGAGTTTAACAGGTTTTAATTCAGAGTATTCCTTCTCCTAGACTAGTTGCCTCACCAAGGCTTGTTGAGTACATTTCCTATGACTATATGAGGTGGGTCTGAAAAGTAACAGAACTGATGTTACAAACAATTTATTTCAATTCCAAACCACAAACTAGATGATATGCCTTCATAGTAATTCCACTGAGTCTAATAGACTTTCCCATTCTTCCTTGCTATGCTTTTATCATATTTACCCAACCCCTCCGCTCGGGCAGGATATGACACAAGGTCAGTTTTTAAGCGGAGTTTAACTTGTTTGAATTCAGAGTATTCCTTCTCCTAGACTAGTTGCCTCACCAAGGCTGAAGAACCCAGTCTGCCCTACTATTTACTCATAGCTGGAGGGAGAATAATTGGATTCATACCTTTCCCAAAGGTATTAGTGCTATGTGAAATGCAATCAGTCTCGTCCAGGATTTGAACTCGTGTCGCCGTGTTCATTTCCTACGACGATAACAATTACACCACGGGCACCTCCCATGACTCCAGTCATGCTAATAATGAATTTGCTTTTGGACTAATACCCTAGGGAAAGGTTTAAACACCCTTTTTCTCCCAGGTATGGGTTAAATTGTACCACTAAATAGTGCTACTACTGTTCTTTTACAAGGATGACTTTGTCATTAAAAACCCCATGAAGTTTTATATACTGTTAAAAAAAGAACCAAACTTTTCTTTTTCCACTTTTAATCGCAGATTGAATATTTTTAAGAATGTTGTTTTAGCAGTTATGTAATATTTGATAGAACTACAGCTTTTATAATTTTATGAAGAGACTCATTGTGTCATGGAAGTTTTACTTGTTTTTATTACTTACCGAAAATTTTACCTGATACATTTTCTGGTCTTCAGGTTGAATAAAAAATAAACTCATGTTGTCTTGTCACTTTTTCCTATATACCATAAATTACATCAACCTGGCATATAAGTGAACCTCAAGATTTTCAGCTTCAAAATTCGGGGTAAAACCTATACCAGCTGTATGAGTCGACCCCCCCCCGCAACATACAGTAGGCTACCGTGATGTTCCAGTTATGGTTTACAGTCAATGTGTCAGCTGTTGGAAAAAGCATTTCATATAGTCTTAATAAAATACTTAGTTTGTATCATAGTTTTATCATTTTATTTTACTCTCTGTGTCAATTTGTGTCAATGTTGGCCAAACACGAGTTTATATTGAAAATGTTTATGGCAGTCTGCTGGAGTCACTATAAGTGTTTAATATTGATTGTTTGCAGGGTTGACCACTCTAAAGAAAGAGTTTGGATTTTTAGCAGTTTTTTATGCTTAAAAAATTGACTTGTACTCTGTAATTTATTGTATATATATTTCATACAGACAAACCAGACATGCAGGACACTGCTGGAGAAGCAGAGACGAGCTCATAAGTGATGTACTCCTATGGACCCCAGCATATGGCCAAGCAAAAGCAGGATGACCAGCTCAAACATACATACAGCAGCTATGTGAGGATACAGGATGTAGCCCTGAAGACCTGCCAGAGGCGATGAAAGATAGGGAGAAGTGGCGAGAGAGGGTCAGGGATATCCATGCTAGCGGCACGACATGATGATGATGATGATGATGATGATATTTCATACAACAGATATAGCATCTATTAAGGAACAAAAATAGTCATTTACTAAACTTAGCTTGGTTTGGGACAAGGCCAAAATTATGGGACACCTTGTTAGAATCAAACTCACCAACAATGATCTTGGTCATTAACAATAACACTGTGTGAGACACTGACGAATACTTTGTATTGGTGTAGCTTCAGCCCAAGGGTACAATAAGAATCAATGTTTTTACTTCATGGATAGTCTTTTTAACTCTAAGCTCATAGCGGCAAACTCATAGTGCCCATTTGTAAACTTTAGTAATTAAAACATGCTTCTATTTTCTTCGATAAATTTCTTCTATAAATTTCTCAGCCCCCCCAAAATATGATGATAAACCTCTGTTCAATCCCAGAGCACTTTGATTTGCCACCATTTTGAATAGCCCCAAAACAAATATTTTTACGAGATTAAAATGATTTTAAATATAAACCAATTCCAAACAATGCAGAGTTTACATTCATGAGAAAAACTTCTGAAAAAATGTTTATTTTACTTTTTTCCAAAAAATTCCTTTAATTTAATTTATTGAATGACCATCGTACACAGAGTGGTTTCCCATGAAATCAAGTCTCACATAAACACTAGAAATTCCATTTAAGTTCATCCAAAAAACTAGCTGATTATAACTCTTTACTTCTTTAATGTATAATAAATATCTTATTCTTAAATCAGTCTTCTTTGATAAGAGGTCATAAAGTGTAGCTCCTTTTGTGCTGATTTTAGAGGCCAACTTTTGGGCTTCCTTCATGTCAACAACCTAAATAAAAATAACACTGACATTCAAGTACTAGAAACAAGTCATACATTTTCTTTTTTAAGTAGAGGAATTATATGGTAAATTGAATTACAATGACCTGAAAATCCAGCAACATAAAGAACCACTGGACAACTGTTTTGACCTTATTAGATCTCATCAGCAATGTATACCGTGGTCTCCCAAACTGGAGATCAAACCAGTGACAACAAAATGAAGAGCTGAAATTCTGCCACTGAGCTACCGGTCCACATTATTCTCAAACGATTTCAAATTAACGAGTCATGGCAGTTGTGCAGCCAATTAACCTGAATGTGTCTTGTAAGTTACAGAGGACACAATCACCTCCTGGCCATGTCTTCCCGTGGAAGAGTTTTGGCTCTTTGTTCTGTGGGGTAGATCATGGTATACACAGCTGATGAGACCTAACAAGATCGAAATGACTGTCCAGTGGTTCCATATGTTGCACGCAAGTGTTTGCCAGATTTTCTGGTCATGATAATTCAATTTACAATGGAAACAAGCTCATAAATTTTTTTTTTTTAAATATTTTCGCACATGCAAAGAAAATTTTGTGGCATGAGGAATCTTGTATCTTAGATGAAGATGTTTATTTGCAAATTAAAATAAATGCTTTTATAGATTCACATACAAATTATAATGCAGAAAATGCATACAATTATTATAATGAGTTGCAGTTAATGAAGATTGATTGATACAATAAAATCAATAAAAACAGATTTGTTAAGGCATGCAAGTTATCTCCCCTGATACTCTCGAGAAAAGGGTGTGTTATTCAAGGACTGGAAGTAAACAAACGGCCATATTGGTTTATGTGCAAGTGTGAGAAGAAGGGTGTAATAAAGGCGTCTCCGTATGCAGAGTGTTGTACTCTGAGTTCTTTGTATTTAACAAGATTGTTTCTGCTTTGTTTTTTGCAGCAGTTTTTTTTTTTTAACTAGCTGCATATTAGAATGTTAGTATAGTAACCACAAAATTAATAGCCCTGGGCTATAGAATGCACCAACTGCATCTCTGCAGATTAGTAAGACACCTCACTGCACTAACAGTCATTGCCTATCCGATTGTTTCTGCTTTGTTTTTTGCAGCAGTTTTTTTTTCTTTAACTAGCTGCATATTAGAATGTTAGTATAGTAACCACAAAATTAATAGCCCTGGGCTATAGAATGCACCAACTGCATCTCTGCAGATTAGTAAGACACCTCACTGCACTAACAGTCATTGCCCTTCCCAATGAGTGTCCTATCCGATGAAAAGGCTCCAGTAATGCTGGAGCTTTGAGGAATGCAGAGTACCCCGTCATTGCCATTGCTCCCAGGTCCACTCTGGTTTGGAGTGGTAGCACCTGATAGGGTCCTATCTATTGGTCAAATAGAACTGTTTGACATTTAAACTGAGTGCAAACAAAGGATTTATGCTAAACTGGATCGATTGAAATAGAACTGTTTTTACATTTAAATATGTGTTAACAAATGAAAGATGCTTAATTGAATTGTTAGGGATACATAGCAGTACTTGGAACTATTTTACTTTGTTGACTCATGTTTATAAATCATATATATCAAATACATATGTATAAATCGGATTTGGCAATAAATAACCAACAATGGTTGATATGCCATAAAAACAAACTAAACCAAACATAAAAAATGATGGAATTATTTATTTATGGATCTGTATTTCTATCTATGGTCTGAGTAGTACCTAAGGATTTCAAAATTAATTTGACTGTGCTGTTCAAGTAGCAATACACTAAAGCCATTAATTGTTTCCTCAGATTGATGGAAAAAGTCAAGTACTTTTTAATTATTAATTTCTTACTTTATTTGGTGTTTTCTTGTTCATATTGGCTTTTCTATCGTCATTTTAAGTTGGAGGAGGTAGAAAAGGAGGAGAAATTCCATCATCTTGACTGTTTTAACCTTGTATAAAACAATTCCCACCTTATTTCTTCTTGGTTTGGTTTCTTTCTTTAATGGCATATCAACTTTCATGGATTATTAAATACCAATTACATCCTTGTAGAAGAACAGAAGTAGCACTATTTAACCATATCTGGGGCGGGGGTAAGGGGGTTCATACCTTTCCCTAGGGTATTAGTCCAAAAGTGAATGTAATAGCACAACTGGAGTTTGAACTTGCTTACTATGATGACACAGCCCAACACATTAGCCACTACACTTCAAGGATTCCCTCCATCTGTTTCTTTTGAAAAAATAAATGTTCTCTATGATATTTTCTTTGTTTTGTCCTACCTAAATAATCAACAAAAAAAAGAGTCTCTTTCCTTATGAGTAAAGTTGGCGACCTTCGTTGAGGGTGACACGAAGGCTACCACACCAAGGTGTAAGGGAGGGCGCTACTTCATTTCCTGGACTGCTCCACTTTACCCTTGATCCTTACCTTATAATGCTGACTGTTAAGCAAGGCGGCATCAAGTACCATTTGTTGATTCTTTGGTATGACTTGACCTGGGATTGAGCCCCGGTCTCCTGGACCATTAGCGAACACAAAAATGTACTAAAAGGTTGGTTGGTTTGTTTTGCAGTGTGCTAACTATGGTTGAGCAATTTTATGTGAAACAATATGGTCCATAATGATGTAGAGTTCAAAAATTTATCTTCGCAATCATTTCTTTCTTTTACTCATATCTCTATTGCATTTTTTCTGTTTCTGTCTTCTCTTCTGTTCCTTTTTTTCTTCTTTTCTTCCATTCCATTGAAGCAGATGATAAGCATTTGATGTATAGCACTATCACTTCCCCTAGATTTTTTCCCTTCCTTTCTTTCTTATTATATTTTCTTTCTTTTTCTGACAATCAAATTGGAATAGCCCATAATTTATCAGTTTTAAAAAGATAATTTCAAATTTGTTTAACATATGTGGATAGGCTGGAAAATTCATTGGCTTAGGTCTTATCTGGTATTGATGACTTTTTTGACCAATGAGATTAAAGTACAGCAACACAGATGGAATAAGCACATAAACTACAAGGGGAAGTATGATATTTGTTGCTGCCTCCCACCAGACAGGACTTAACACAAGGTCAATGACCCGAAGGTCAATTATAGTGGGGATTTAGGGGAGGGGAAGGTCGGGCATGGATGCCGGGTAATCGCTTAAACTAGACAGCAAGGTCTAGTGCAATACATTGGGAACAAAGGTGTCAGTGTTGCAGTTCGCCCACCCAAAGGTGGCCCAACCAAAGCTAGGGGCCTTTCAGCCTCGAATCTGCCATTGCTTTCAATACCCCATTCGGCACAAATGCCAGATAGCCCAGCAAAGGCCGGGGAAGTATCATGTAAAATAAACATCATTTGGTCACATTCCATGAGAGTACCTTGGACAGCATAGGAACTTTATTGCCAAAACCATAAATATCTTGGTCAGCCAATGAAATTTTTAGCCAACTTTTGTTGATATCTTTGTTCAGCTATGAACTTTTAAGCTGAACCTTGTAGATATCTTTATATAACTTCTGAAGAAATGATTGCATAGATTAGAAAACATTCGTTTATGAAAGATTATTATGAAATAGGAATAGTTTCATGAGACCATATAATATATTTGATAAAAATAAAACTACCTCTAGCAATGAAAAACCCAATACATGCCATAAAACCAACCAACCAACCAACCAACAAACAAACCCCGCTTTTTATATTTAGGTTAATACCCATAATTCTTAGAGTTAGGATAGGATTAATATTAGGATTAATAAACAATTAATGATTAAATAAAGCAGTGAATATGTTTTGAGTTATGAGAAGCCGTATTTCCTGTCAGTAATTCCTTTCTTGTGGCTTTTTATTGTTGGTGTGTTGCGTTTTATGGCATATCAATCCTTCTGGGTTATCTAATACCAAATCCTGTCAATACGTACATGGTTGGTGTGTAGCGTTTTATGGCATATCAATCCTTCTGGGTTATCTAATACCAAATCCTGTCAATAAATATATGTTAAATATGTAGGATCTTTAAACAAATACTCTGCCAGTAAATTTTTAAACATGCAAGCACTCATTTGTTTGCACACGGTTGAATGGTTTCAGTTATTGCTATCAAACACTAGTTGTTTATTTGCACACAGTTAAATGGTTCCAAAGCCTGCTATGTAATACCAATAATTGAATTTAACATCAGTAGTTTTGTAAAGCAGGATTAAGGATGCTGAGAGTGTTCTCAATTCCTGTTGGAGGGTTGACAATTACAACTTAATACTTTTACACAAAGTAGTAATCTTTGGATGAGTTTCTGCAAACCCTTGTTGGTATTACGTGAGGTATCCATATAGTGAGTACAAAAGTTCATTCTGCTTCGTTAGTAAAGAAAATGTATATATATATATATGTGTGTGTGTACATATGTACGAGTTTATTGAACCGTTAGCCTAGTAGGTGAATAACAGTTTTTGTCATGTTAACTCTATGATGGTTCCCCGTAAAAGAGACCAAATTCACTTTTTCCTCTCCCTCACAGAAGGCCTGGCTTTTGGTATTCTTCCGCCGGCTGATTTCATTGCTTCAGTTCAACCAACTTGTGTGGGAATTCATCCACAAGTAGGAAATAAATCTAATTTCCACTATAGTTTATACTTAAAGGATTTCAAGTTTAGAAAAGTATTACCCTTTGATGCAGTTTAGCGTTGTACCAAGGACATTTGTTCTGTTTGACCCATAGATATGACTCTAACAAATACTGACTCCAGGTCAGAGTAGACCAGAAAGTAACGGCAATAAAGGAGTATTCTGCATTCTTCAAAGCTCCTGAACTAGAACCTCACCATCAGATGGTTTAGTATTATATGTAGGACATTTGTTGGGTGGGGTCTTACTCTTCTGCAGAGATGCTGTCGATGTATTTTACAGCCCCAGCTGACTGGACAAGCTTTTTATGGGAAATGATAGAATTGGTCAATCTTTGGAAAATAGAAATTCAATGATTCATTTTTTTTTTTTTTCAGAATCAGTGGACATGTCTAAGTTTATTGGTTCAAGTCTCTTGGGCTTTTTATTTAATGAGAAGGAAATAAATATAAAAGAAAGATTTGTGAGCACTTTGCTTAGGTGCAAAATTGCTTATTGGTTGAGAGAAGGTTAGAGAAAAAGCTGTGTTGGGAATTGAGAGAGTAAAGGCTGAGTTGTAAGAAAATTGGATATTGCCCAGCAAAGTGCAATGAGCTAGAAAGTAAATACATGCTCACACACACTTGCACACACATGGACACACAAACACACACACACACACATGGACACGGACACACACACACACACACACACACACATATATTATATTCATAGATATACATTTGAAAATGTAAAAATAGACGTATATTTGGCTACATAAGCATATATACATTTGACTACATGACTATATATATATATATTTAGATATTTATGTTATGATATATATATATATATATATATATATATATATATATATATATATATATATATATATATATGCTTGTAACCACTATAATATAAGAATTACTTTATCTCAAAGAGATGTGCTTACAATGCCATAACATGATGAATAAATCAGTTTCCAGTCCATTTTGTGACTGAATGTTTATCAGTGGAGTCTATGTTTACTCTGAATTAAATTTTTTTCATCATTTAAATAAATGATATAACTGATGAAATAAAAAAGATATGTATGATATATAAATGATATAAAAGGAGTTCACATGTATTGAACCCTCAACCAAGGAATCTGAAGTCTGAGTACTTCTCTTTCTAAAAGGTGAGTTGACTTCTGTAATGCCAATTTTATTTGCTCTGTTAATGACCCATGCCCCTATCATCAGTTTTAAGCTGGGCACCTCAAGTGAGGGTATAATGCATCTATTTTCATTAATAAATTCCCTTGAAATACTCCTTGAGGTGAAAGGAGTTTTACCTGCTGAGTTTTATCAAGATTAGGCCCTTTAACCTTGGAGGCCATTAATAACAATCAAAACAAACAAACAAAAGAATAAAGTGAAATATATATATATATATATATATATATGTGTGTGTGTGTACACAATAGTAATTGTGATTCATAACTGTTTGAAATTTACTTCACAGCTAATGGCTTCTCGTGGCTGAATGGTTAGAAGTTTGGCTTGACGTTTGAGTCAACCGGGTTTCGATCCCAGCTACGGGAAGCTAATGTCTAGCCACACTGATGAGGTCTGATAGAACAAAACAGATCTGTCTGTGGATGACTATATATATATATATATATATATATATATTTACAGGGTGATGTGATTACAAAGTAACTTCCTATTTCAAAATTCTTATTTATTTTCAAACGATAATTTTAACAAGAAATGAATATGAAAAGAAAGCATTAGTATAGAGTTTTATCTAAAATTCAGTATTGGCACCAGTATTCACCACCAGCTTCTCAAGTTCCCCTGGAACTGCATCAACTGATTTCACCAGGAACTCTTGTGGGATGAAAAATATATATTCTTGTATTCAACCTTCAAGTTCTTCCAAAGTCATAGTTTTAGTAGAGTAAGCTTGTTCCTTTGACTAGCCTCAGAGAAAAAAACTGCATAGTGTTAAGTAAGGTCTTCTGGCTGGTTACTTATGTGAACCACAATGACCCATCCAGGGAAGGGGACATTCAGTCATCCATGGACAACAATAGCAAACAGGAGAGGAGTTCCACCATGCATAAAAATCAAATCTTCAATATTATCCCAAGTACTGATTACTGGTCATGTTTCATTTTGCAACATGGTGAAGTACTTTTTGGAATTCATGGTATCATGAAGGAGTAATTTTTCAATCAACCAATATATATATATATATATATATATATATATATATATATATATAGACAGATAGATAAATGAAGAGAAAAAAGAAAGAATAACAGTTTATTTTCAAGAAATGAAAAATTTATGAAAAATACTGAACTAAACTTTGCCTCATTGTGACAGAACTTGTCCACATCCTAAAATATTCCCACAGAGATAAATTTTCCAGTCAGAAGACAAGTGAAAATTGCATAACGCTACGCCTGATGATAATGGAACATGTTGCATTTACACAATTTTATGTTTCACCAAAAGCTGTGGCTTAAAAAGTTTCAAGATTGGCTTTATAATTTTCTAAATTGAACTTTTTTAAATTTAAATTGATACTGACCAATCCCAACAGCAGACTAGATTTCTAGACATCCTTACAATATAATCAAAGTTATTCTGCTTCATTAGATTTTTATAATTTAAAGAATTTATGCTTCAGTCTTGATACATTTTGATCACAGCTCATTCGCTGAGAATAAGAAAACAAATGATAGGAAAAACTCAAAAGTGTTTCTCAAACTGAGAAGCTAAAAATGTTTTTTCTAACTCAAATACAAGACAGAATAGTGATAATATCTGAACAAATATAGGTAATCAAATATTTTGAATTCAACAACTTGAATATCACTCAAAGTATCATGGTCCAGTCGGCTGAAGCAGCAGAATACACCTACAGAATCTCTGCAGAGGTGTAAGACTCCCTCAAAAAGTGTCCTGGATATGACACTAAAAAATCTGATGGTGAGGCTTCAGTAATACTGGATATTTGGGTAATGCAGAGTACCCCTTTAATGCCATCACTCCCAGGTCCACTCTGTCCCAGAATGGTAGCACCTGATAGTCTTATCAATGGGTCTAATAGAACTAAACTGTGTACTTATGCTAAACTGAATTGGTTGACAATTAAACAGTGTACTTATGCTAAATTGAATTGTTTAAAATTTAATTCAGCGTTAAATGACTTGAAAAGGGTTGATACACTGTAAAACAGAACGACCAACCAACCAACCAACCAATCAAAGTATCAATTTAAATTCCAAAAACTACTAGTCAGATCAAGTTTTATTCCACTAATACCTTGATTAACTCTTAAATTCATACACCTATTGTTGCCACTACATAAGCTATTTATGGAACAAATCAATGAAAAATAATAGAAATATTTTCTGATTTTTATAACCTCTAATAGCACTTTTTTTTTTTACCATAGCTGTAAAGAAAAACATTTGAGAACACTCTAACATATGTGGTATATATGCAGCGTCAAGCTGTATATAGACTTTGTAAGGCAGTGAAACGTGATATAAAGAGATAATAAAATTAATATGTATTAGAAAATGTAGGATTAATTATCTGCCCTTGGCAGTAAAGGGGCCAATTAGCACACTGCCGTGGATTAGCACCCATAAGACTTGTTTCAATTTACATTACATAAATGTTGGAAGCAAAATCATGTGGATGTCAATTCAAACTACTCCAGTTCTAAAATAACCCTTAACGGAGAAGTTTGGCCCCAAAGCCATTAAGTTTTCAAAGTATGGTCTTTTTTGCTGAGCTCCATATATTTTCGTAATATTAACAGATAGTCAATCAGTTCAAATGAAGAAGAACACAAAATAATATAATTTTTCAAACATATATTTAAAAAATATAAAAGGTAGGTTGCAAACTTAATGGGTTTGTGGCCAGACTTACCTGTTGAGGTCCATCTTGGAACTGGAGTAGTTGAATTGACGTCTGCATAATTTCGCTTCCAACATACAGGTGATACAAACTAAAAAGAGTCAAATAGGTGCCAATCCATAGCAGTGAGCAGATTGGCCCCTTAAATTCCAAGGGCAGATAACTAATCCTATATTTTCAAATACAAGTTCCGCTTTTAATTTTGGTGAAAAGTCAGAATTTCTAATGCTGATTTTCAGGGTACATGGTTTTCCTCATGCAAACTTCTGCCTCCTACTTCCACTTCTGATTAATTGTTCACCCTCAGAACCATGAAAACACCCTTAACCCACCCCCAACAAAATGGCTCCAACTGGAAAATCTAAAATGTTATAACTCCATTGTCTTTTAGATATTAGTAATTTGCCAAACTATCGAATAAATTTAGATCCCTTCCTGCTCAAAATCTTTAATTACTCCAGAAATCTCTAGCAGTGAAAGAGATTTTATCCTTGTTTAAATACTTATGATTTATACTTACCTTAACAGAAACTACCACTCATAAGTGAAGAATTCATTGAGTGATCCCTTACTTAAAATCTTGGCTCTCAATATATTACAGCTAGTCAGTCCAGACTTGTTTTAGGGGATTTTATTTTTATTTTTTAGATAATTATTCATTTTGTAAATTTCATTTATTCAGAAAATGGTACTTGATACCTTCTTGCTTAACACTCAGCACTATAAGATATGTATCAAGAGTAAAGTGGAGCAATCCAAGGAAAGCATCTTCCCCCATATGTCGGTTTAGTAGCAATTGGAAAAGGGCCCTTTGGGTCACTGTTGACTACGGTTGCCAACTTTACATTTATTATATAAGAATATGTGAAACCATATAATTGTGCATAAATTATTAGTATTAGATAGAAATACTTGATATGTATGCAAGTTATTTGTATTAGATGAGAATACTTGAAGCTATATGATTGTGTGCAAACAAATGAATATTATTATAAAATAGAAATAGTTACTTTAAACCATATAATTGTGCATAAATTATTAGTATTAGATAGAAATACTTGAAATCATACAACTGTGGGCAAATTATTTGTATTAGGTTAGTAAGTAGGTTGTATTTTATGGCATATCAACTCTTGTAGGTTATTTAATTCCAAATTCTGTTTATACATATATATGTATTGAATATATATGATTAGTAAATTAATAGTTTATGGGTATAATTATTTTTAAGCCAGCTTGAGCTTATTTGCTTGCACACAGTTAGATAGTTTCAAGTATTGCTATCTAATACTGATAGTTTTATTTGCCCACAGTTAAATGGTTTCACGTATTGCTATCTAACACTGATAGTTTTATTTGCCCACAGTTAAATGGTTTCACATATTGCTATCTAACACTGATAGTTTTATTTGCCCACAGTTAAATGGTTTCACGTATTGCTATCTAACACTGATAGTTTTATTTGCCCACAGTTAAATGGTTTCACATATTGCTATCTAACACTGATAGTTTTATTTGCCCACAGTTAAATGGTTTCACGTATTGCTATCTAACACTGATAGTTTTATTTGCCCACAGTTAAATGGTTTCACGTATTGCTATCTAACACTGATAGTTTTATTTGCCCACAGTTAACTGGTTTCAAATATTGCTATTGGGCACGAGTAATTATATGCAACATAAATGGTTTCAAGTGTTGTAAATGATTAAACTGTTCTATTTGATCCATATTTGGGACCCTATGAGGTATTACCACTCCAGATCAGAGTGGACCTTGGAGTAATGGCAATGAAAGGGTACTTCACATTCTCCAAAGCCTCACCATCAGCTGATTTAGTGTCCTATCCATGACATTGATAGGGTGGGGTCTTACCCCTCTACAGTGATGCAGTTAGCATATTCTACAGTTCCAGCTAACTAGGCTTATCTATATTAGAGAGGAATACTTGAAACCATACAATTGTGTGCAAGTTAGTTGTATTTGATTAGAATAATTGATACCATATAACTGTAAGCAAACAAATGGTTTTTGACGAATAAAATGCAATCGTTTTTTGAATTGCCCAATAACATCAAAAATATAAATATTCATTATTACAATCAAACATTTACAAACTAATCAAATTTTAGCCTAAATAACCCATGAGGAGTTGATATTCCATTAAACCAATCAACTAATGAACAAATATGAATAAGCCCAGCAAGGAAGAGTTAATATTATAGTACAAAACAGACTTACCAGACCCTACTGCTCACACAGAAGAAGATATGCAAGCTGTTATGGATTTCTTCTACAGAGCATGCTCTACTTCTGTGTTTACCATCAGTCTGAAGAAGACAATGGCCATGTTGACTCCATCTCCAGGCCTGCCCTATGTCAAACCAAAAATCTTCATCTAGTGTACAAGATTGAAAGTGGTTGATTCTTTTGTATACCTTGTCAGCACTCTCTCAAGAGATGATCCCTTGATTCTGAAATAAATCAATAAAACATTCATTTCATCTGTCCTTTTATACTCTTCTGAGACTTGAGCAACATATTGCTATCACATCAAAGCCTTGGAAAGATTCCATTTAGCCTGTCTTTGGAGGATCATAAACATTTAACTATGGTACAATTTAACCCATAGCTGAGGGGATAAGGGGGTTCATGCTGTCTTGTGTGTTAGCCATTACACCATGGAGACTCTATCCTGTTATTAGGTTAGCCAAAATATTTATTTAATTCTTTATACAAAAACAAATGACAAATCTTATCTTTTATACATTAACTTTATTGAATAATACTTTTATCATTTTGTTCCACTGTCTTCTGTTAATTTTCTGCCAACTTGATAATTTCATCTTACCACAAGGATTTATCTTTCTTAGCAAATCCTTCCAGGAAATTGAAATTTTTCCCATCAAGAGAATCTGAGAAAAATCCAGAACAAATGGTAATTTCACAATGTAATATCTGCAGAAGACAGAGGAGGAATGAAAATATTTCAGTCTGACTAACAAAATAGAATATTTGTTAGTGTGACTAACAAAACAAAATGCAACAGCTATTAATCATTGATTAGTCGGCTGTGGTTGTAGAATACACTGACTGCATCTCTGCAGAGGAGTAAGACTTCCCTGACAAGTGTCCTGGATATGACAAGAAACAATCAGATGGTGACTCTCCATTCCTGGAGCTTTGGGGAAAGTGGAGTACTCCTTCATTGTCATCACTCCCAGGTCCACTTTGGCCCAGAGTGGAAGGACCTGATAGGGTCCTATCTATGGGTGAAATAGAACTGTTTGATGTTTAAACTGAGTGCAAACAAATGATTGATATTTAATTGAATTGTTAGTGATACATAGCAATACTTGGAACTTATGTTTATAAATCATATATATCTAATATATATGTATAAAACAGATTTGGCATTAAATAACCTAAAATAGTTGATATACCATCAAACCAAACCAAATCAAACCAAATCCTATATCCCAGCTATGGGTTAAATAGTACCACTACTGTTTGTCTAGGAGAATAGCATTGGTATTAGATAATGCCATTAAAAAAACAAAAAAAAAAAAAAAAAAAATCCTATATATTCAATGTATATGTATTAAGAGGATTTGACATTAAATAACCTAAAATAGTTGATATGCCATAAAACCAAACCAAACCAAGTGATATATATATTTGATATATATGTATAAATAGGATTTCACATTAAATAACCAACAATAATTGATATGCTGTAAAACCCAACCCAACCAAATAATAAATATTTAGTAAGTGTCATAATCATCATCATGTCGTGCTGCCAGCACGGATATCCTTGACCATCTCTAGCCACTTCTCCCTATCATTCATCGCCTCCGGCAGGTCTTCTGGGTTACATCCTGTATCCTCACATAGCTGCTGTATGTAAGTTCGGGCTGGTCGTCCTGCTTTTGCTTGGCCATATGTGGGGGTCCATAAGAGTACGTCACATACGAGCTCATCCTTGCTTCTCCAGCAGTGTCCGGCGTGTCTGGCTCATCTAACCTGTATAGTTTTCGTGATGGAAGGCAAGTGACCGTACAGTTGGCGTCTCGTGGGGTGTTGTCGCCAGGACTTGTTCAATATTGCCCTCAACATTCTTGTGTAGTTGCCGTCAAGTTTCTTCTCCAGCCGTTTGGTTAGCGTCCATGTAGTGCATCCATATAGCAGTATCGATACAACCGCTGCCTGGAAGAAACTGCGCTTCATTTCATCGGTCAGGTCTGATTTCCATATTATTGAGAGCCTATCTATAGCTGTCCATGCTTTCGTCAGTCGTGTGTTGATGTCATTTTCTGTTGATGAAACGCTACTTCCTAGGTAGGTGAATTTGTCCACTAGCCTCAGAGAGGCTCAGTCTAGTGTGGTAATGTTGCCCGTTTGGTTGTAACACATATATTCAGTTTTGTGCGCATTGACATGGAGGCCAATGCCTGCCGTAGCTCGTTCCAAACTATGCAGTGTCTCTACTTGATTAGGCGTATTCGCCAGTAACGCTAAGAGGGTTTAATAATAAATAACCAACAATGGTTGATATGCCATAAAACCAAACCAACCCAAATTCTATATATTTAATATATATGTATAAAGAGGATTTAATGATATGAATAAACATTGAGTAATAAACAATACTGACCATGCTTAAATGTTTGTTCATTAATTACTGATTACCTACAAGTATTGGACAACATAAAAAGTTGATTTGGTTCAAGTAAAAAGACAGAAGATGAATTTTTAATAGTCTGAAAACCCTTAATGATAATAACAAATTTTTATGTTCAACATTAACTTTTGGAATAATATATATGCTATTTTGTTCCTCTATCACTGCATCCCTATGAAATAAAAGGAACCAAGCTAATGCCAATGCTCAGAAACTTAAGAAGGCACAAAGTGAACTAACTAATGTTTACCTAAAAGAGCATACAGAGCACATCCAAGACCAGATCAATAAGATTAGATACTCTGAAAATAGACAATCTCGGATAGCATGGTAGACAGTAAGTGAAGAGAATATAAGAAAAAGTACCGCATGAGTGAAACTAAAAGTTGCCAGCTAAGAAGAATGAATACACTTGTGAAAAGAACATTTCAAGAATCTGCTTGGAAAGTCCCCTAAAGTTACGGATGAACCTATCATGAAAATTGTTGTTAATAATCAACCAGACATCAAAGTAGGAAAGTTTACACAAAAAGAACTTGGCATCGTACTAACAAAAATCTAAAACAGAAAAGCTGCTGGTTTTGATGAAATACCTCTAGAAGTATGGAAAACGAGGAAATTCAATGACAAACTGCTCTGATACTGTGACACCGTATATAATCAGAACTCAATAGACAGATAGACAAAAGGCTGCATCCTCACTTTATCCAAGAAAGGTGACCACAGAATAGCCAAGAGCTACCAGGATATAACCCTTATTTTCATCATGGCAAAGCTCTTCTTTAAATTTCTCAGGAAACTTCATTATTTATCCTCCCAGTACTGTTTATCTCTCGCAGCATAGAACTGATTTAGCTTTCTTTTGGAGTATTCAAGGCAATTAATGACTTGAATAAAAAGTAATCTAAAGATGCAATATTTGCTGAATCCCATGGATGACGGTGGGTTGTGTTTTATGGTATATCACTAATGTAGGTTATTTAATATTAAATTCTGTTATATATATATATATATGCGGGGTGATTTGTTAACGAATAGTTTATTGGTAACATTTTTAAATGAGCCAGAGCACATTTTTTTGCTCACTGTTAAATGGTTTCAAGTATTTTCAACACTAATAGTTTTATTTGCACACAGTTAAATGGTTTCAAGCATTGCTATCTGATACTAATCATTCAATTTAATATTAATCATTTGGTTGCTCACAGTCAAATGGTTACCTGTATAGTAAATGATTAAACAGTTCTATTTGACCCATAGATGGGGCCTTAGCAGGTACTACCACTCTGGGTCAGAGTTGACCTTGGAGTAATGGCAATGAAACCATACACCTGAGTGCAAGTTATTTGTATTAGCTGAAAAATTTGAAACCATTTAATTGTAATCAAATTGAAACACTTGAAACCATAAAATTGTGTACAAATTATTTATCTCAAGAATAGTACGGAAACTAAATTGTGTGGGAGAAAAATTGAATGATCCAATAAAGGTTTACTTTTAATTTTTTTTATATTTCAGATTAGTATACTGTGCAAAATCATTAATTCTAATGATAACTGAATTCTTTCTTGTATTTTATTCAAGATAATTTAAAAGAAAAATGAATTAAAACAAAAAAAATCTTCACTTAAAAATTTTAGTAATATATTGATTTTGCCTTCATATTTGGTATTACTTGAGTATTTCTTTAATAAACAAATTTCTTTAATAAACTAATAGAACTCATTTTTACTAATCAGCAGAGGATATTATACCTTTGGATTACCATTTATTCTAGTCTTTCCAGAATTCTCTAAATGAAAAAAAGATATCAAGATCCTGGAAGACTGCAAAAGGCATATGGAGCTGAACTGTTTCCTGATGACTGGATGAAAATGGTAAAAGCTTTGCTGAGAATATTTTGCTCTTCATCTGCGGTCAGTCAAGTTGGCTGGGGCTGCAGAATACACCAACTGCATCTCTGCAGATGGGTATAACCCCACCCTCAATGAGTGTCCTGATTATGACACATCACAACATCTGATGGTGAGGCTCCAGTCCTGGATCTTTGGAGAATGCAGAATACCCTTTAATTGCAATTACTCTAACCCAGATTGGTAGTACCTGTTAGGGTCTCATCTATGGGTCAGATAGAATTGTTTAATCATTTGACTGTGTGCAAACAAATGACATGTTAAATTGAATTGTTAGTGCTACATAGCAATACTTTAAATCATTTTACTTTGTGCAAATAAAACTATTGGTGTTAGATTGCAAACTTAAAGCCATTTAAGAGTGTGCAAACAAATAATTAATTCTAAATAGAATTTTTTGTGTTAGATAAGAATGCTTGAAAGCATTTTAACTGTGCACAAAAATTTAATTATTGGTATTACATAGCAATAAATGGAAGCATTCAACTTCATACAAATGAATGAATAGTGTTGAATAGAATTATTACTATTAAATAGCAATATTGGAAACCACTTCACTGAGTGCAAACATATGATTTATATCAAATAGAATTATTGGTGTAAAATAGCAATACTTGAAACCGTTTAACTGTATGTAAAGTAATAAGGTCTGGCCCATTTAAAAACATTACCAACAAACTATTTGTTTACAAACCATACTTTCTATATATATCTGTATAAACAGGATTTGGCATTGATATGCCATAAAACCCAACCACCTTATCAACCTCAGTGAGTATCTTTCCAGGACTTAAAATGATTAAATCAAGTAATTCATTCTCACCAGTCACTAGCACATACAAAAATTCTTAGGTCATGTGATATAGTCTCACCAGTAACTAGGGCATACAAAGATAGTGAAAAACTTTTGACTCACTCCAGTAGTACTATGATACTTTAGTCAAACCACTGAGATTCAACCCAGTTCCAAACTATAAGCCCAGTTGGCTGGGGCTGTAGAAAACACTGATTGTAACTTTGCAGAGGGCTAAGGCTCCCTCAACAAGTATCCTGGTAATGACATAAAAACAATCTGATGGTGAGGCTCCAGCCTTGGAGCTTTGGAGAATGTGGAGTACTCCTTCATTGCTATTACTCCCAGATTCACTCTAACCCAGAGTGGTAGCATCTGATAGGGTCCTATCAAATAGAACTAATTGACATTTAAACTGTGTCCAAACAAATGATTAATGTTAAATTGAATTGTTTGAAATAGAACTGTTTGATCATTTAACTGTGTGCAAACAAATGACTGATATTAAATCATTACTGTTACATTGCAATACTTAAAACCATTTAACTAAATGCAAATTATTTATAATAAATAGAATAACTCATATGAGATATAAATACTTGAAACCATTTAACTGTGTGCAAAAAAAATGAGCTTAGGCTTATTTAAAAATGTTATCAACAATATGTTTACAAATTATATATATTTTATATATATGTAAAAACAGGACATACAATGGTTGATATGCCATAAAACCAAACCAAACCAAACCAAACCACTGAGATTGATGCATTTGTCTAATTGTCACCTGAGCTCATAAATACTCTTCTTGAAGAATGTAGCATTAAATCAATTGTTCTGCAGAGGGATGACATTGATATCCCAACTTCTCGTGGATGATTTGATGAACCACTGAAAGTGTTAGTTCTGTATCTATCAAGTTTGCTGTATCTATCAACTTAAGAAGCTAGACGGTAATTACACAAGAATGTTGCGAGCAATATTGAACAAGTCCTGGCGGCAACACCCCACGAAGCACCAACTATACGGCCACCTGCCTCCCATCACGAAAACTATCCAAGTTAGATGAACCAGACACACAGGACACTGCTGGAGAAGCAGGGGCGAGCTCATAAGTGATGTACTCCTATGGACCCCCTCATATGGCCAGGCAAATGCAGGACGACCAGCTCAAACATACATACAGCAGCTATGTGAGGATACAGGATGTAGCCCTGAAGACTTGCCAGAGACGATGAACGATTGGGAGAAATGGTGAGAGAGGGTCAGGGATATCCATGCCTGTGGCACAACATGATGATGATGATGATGATCAACTTAAACAAAGCTTCAACTCATACAATGTTGTCTTCTTTTGACAACACTATGTGAGTTGGAATGTTTCTTCTTTCTTTCTTTTTTTCTTTCTGTCTTTCTTTTCCATTTTTCTCTCTTCTCTTCTTCTTTCTTTCATTTCCCTTCTTTCTTTTACTTTCTTCCTTTCATTCTTTTAGACTTCTTTCCCTCTTTTATGTGTTTTTCTCTCCTGCTTTCTTCTATCTTTTCCCTTTCTTCTCTCTTTTCAAATTCTTTCTTTCTTTCTTTCTTTCTTTCTTGCTTGCTTTCTTTCTTTCTTTATTTTACTCTTCGTTCATCTTTATTTTCTTCCACACTTCTTTTTTTTGCTTCCTTTATTCATTTGAGTATTCTTTCTTTCTTTCTTTCTTCCTTTCTTTCTTTCTTCCATCCATATTTCTTTCTTCCTTTACAAATTCTTTCTTTCTTTCTTTCTTTCTTTTCAAATTCTTTCTTTCTTTCTTTCTTTCTTTCTTTCTTTTCGAATTCTTTCTTTCTTTCTTTCTTTCTTTCTTTCTTTCTTTTCGAATTCTTTCTTTCTTTCTTTCTTTCTTTCTTTCTTTCTTTTACTCTTTGTTCTTCTTTCTTTTCTTCGACACTTCTTTTTTTTCTTCTTTTATTCATTTGAGACTTCTTTCTTTCTTTCTTTCTTTCTTTCTTCCATCCATATTTCTTTCTTCCTTTACAAATTCTTTCTTTCTTTCTTTCTTTCTTTCTTTCTTTCTTTCTTTTCAAATTCTTTCTTTCTTTCTTTCTTTCTTTCTTTTACTCTTCGTTCTTCTTTCTTTTCTTCGACACTTCTTTTTTTTCTTCTTTTATTCATTTGAGACTTCTTTCTTTCTTTCTTTTTTTCTTTCTTCTATCCATGTTTCTTTCTTTCTTTCTTTCTTTCTTTCTTTCTTTTCCTCTATTTTCTTATTTCTGTAATCTTTTCAATCTTTCCACCTCTCCTATATATTGTTTTTATATTTTCTACAACTTTTTGTTTTTTGTTTTTTTGAAATTTGTCCACTTCTTGTAATGTCTAAAATTTGCTTTCATCTGAACTTTCTTATATTTTTTTTTATTAAAGCTGAGTAATCCTGATTTGGATTTTTCTACCAAAGAATTGTCACATTGTTGCTGAAACTTGGCAATCATATTGATTTTTCTCACTAATTCCTACTTCCCCTCTCATTTATTTTCTCCAATAATCAACTGGCCTTCATTTGATATCTAGTTTCTCTCACTTTATCTATTTTCCTTATTCCATTTCCAGAATCTTCTCTTTTTTTTTTTTTACTTTTTAGACTGAGCCTCAGCAATTTCTTTCTCTCACTCTCACCTCTCTTTCTCTCTCTCTCTACCTCTCTCACTTCTCTCTCTCTCTCTCTCACCTCTTCTCTCACTCTCTCTCTCTCACCTCTCTCTCACCTCTCTCTCTCTCTCTTATTCATTCTTAATCTTTTTTTTCATTTGATTTTCTTCTTTCTTTTTTAATTTGTCTATCTATTTATTTTTGTTGTCTTTCATTAAAGTTGGATTCCATCTCTTCCTTCTTTCACCGCCCCCTCTTCATTCATTTCCTGTTTCATCCCATTCACCCCACCACCATTGCCCGCTTCCCATGCATCATTCTCCTCCACTGTTTGCAGCGTGACCCTAACCCT
Source organism: Sepioteuthis lessoniana (assembly GCA_963585895.1). NCBI lineage: Eukaryota > Metazoa > Mollusca > Cephalopoda > Myopsida > Loliginidae > Sepioteuthis > Sepioteuthis lessoniana. Next base: position 31,690,449 of record OY757910.1, on the reverse strand, counting down.
CTGCTGTAACATTTATTCTTCTTTCAGCTGAATTCCTTACCAAACATTCTTCATCACAATTTCAGGATGCTGACAATTTTTTTTTTCTTTTTAGGAAAAGAAAATCAGAAAAATATCTATCCGAATTTTTGTGTGTGCATGTGCATAGTACATATGCAGTGTTCATTTAAGTACACACAACAATGTGGGTTAATTGAAAAAAAAATGTTTAATGAATATTGATATACATTTTCAACTAGAAAGCATCAAGCCAAATTGATCATCTATAAGAATACATTTTATCAGAATGCATACATACATACATACATACATATATATATATATATATATATATATATATATATATATATATATATGCATTCTGATAAAATGTATATATATATATATATATATATATATATATATATATATATATATATATATGTCATGTCTGTATGCATGTGTATAATATCTATCTCTATCACTCTCTCTCTCTCGATATATATATATATATATATATATATATATATATATATATATCATCATCTTGTTGCGCCATCAGCACAGATATCCCTGACCCTTTCTTGCAACCCTTCTCTATCATCCATTGCTTCCGGCAGGTCTTCAGAGCAACATCCCGTATCGGCACAGAGCTGCTGTATGTAGGTTATAGCTGGTCATCTTGCCTTTGCTCATCATATATATATATATATATAGATAGATAGATATTCTGGAGAGTACAAAATTTTATTAAAGCAACTGACACAAATCTCTTATCATAATGGAACTAAAAGCATAAAAAGAATAAAAAAAAGATGACAAGCCAGCTGACTGGTTTTGTCCTCGCTCAACAAAGCTAAATCGAGGAAAATATCATGTAGAATAATAAAAGGGAAAATATTTATGATGGGGGAGAAAAAAATTATTTGTATTGAAGACTATAGCAAAATAATATTATGTCCTAGCAAAGAGACCATCTGCCAGACAAAATATGAATAGTCTCCAATACTTTCAAATGAAATGAAGAGCATGACTTACTCAATACGAAGAAAAAGTCCACACAATTAAATGTATATATATATATATATATATATATATATATATATATATATATATGTATGTATATTGTCATCTACAGACAGACTGTTTCATTCTATCAGAACTCTTCAGTGTGGCTAGACACGTAAGACACTCGAAGCTGGGATCAAAACCCGTCCAACTTTATGTTAGACTTAATCTCAGACCGCTCGGCCAACAAGTGTACCACGTTGGCCAAGGGAATTTTTAAGGTATTATGTCGCAGCAGCATACATTTGTTTACATTTTTATACCCTATCGGCCACAAGAATGCACAATTCTTTCAAAGAGCTCTGCATTATGTGAGAGTCGGCCAAAAATTCCTTCGCCAGAGTGCTTAACCTCTATGGGGGAGCGTATACATTGTCATCCACAGGCAAACTGTTTCGTTCTATCAGAATTCTTCAGTGTGGCTAGACACATAGGATGCTTGAAGCCGGGATTGAAACCCGTCCAACTTTACATTAGATTCAATCTCAGACGGCTCTTTTTCTCTCTCACTCTATTTATTTATCTATCTATCTATCTATCTATCTATCTATCTATCTTTCCTTCTATATTTATATATTCATGAGTGCGCATGTATATAAATATCTATCAATATATATATATATATATATATATATATATATATATATATATATATATATATATATCTTTCTGTCTTTTTATATATATATCTGTATATATGTATATATAAAAGAAGATAATATGGAAGGATAAATTGCCATCTTTTACTATAAGTTTTTAATCAGGAAAACTGATAGCATGACATATAATTTCAATTTTCTGCATTGTTTTCCTTTCCTCATCTCATTGGATTTTATTTCAAATCTTACCCATTTCATATAACTGGGTGCAAATTATTTGTATTAGGTACACTTGAAACCATATAACTGAGTACAAATTATTTGTATTAGATAGGAATACTTGAAGTTATATAATATTTGTATCTACTTGATGCAGTAATTGTTTGCAAATGATTATAATCATTATTATTAAATAGGAATAGATAGATGAGACCATGTAACTGCGTACAAAAAAAGACTGACTTTGGAATTAAATAACCCAAGGAGGGTTAGCATACCATAAAACCAAGTTTTATATCTCCTGCATACATATTTACCAACACCTCCACTCGAACAGGATATGACACAAGGTCAATTTTTAAGCGGAGTTTAACAGGTTTGAATTCAGAGTTTTCCTTCTCCTAGACTAGTTGCCTCACTAAGGCTGAAGAACTCAGTCTGCCCTACTATTTACCCATAGCTGGAGGGAGAATTATTGGATTCATAACTTTCCCAAGGGTATTAGTGCTATGTGAAATGCAATCAGTCTCGTCCAGGATTTGAACTTGTATCGCCATGTCCATTTCCTATGTCGATTACCACTACACCACGGGCACCTGCATATGGTGCAGACCAAATTTACCATAACTCTCCATATGTTTCTTTTTAGCACAAACTATTTTGCATCAGCCTATGTTTATATGGTATATTTAAAGGTCTTGAGCCAGAACATCTAGCCAGTGGGTAGAGAGAGAACTCCTAGATTCATTTCTGGTTTCCAGTTGACAGTCAAATCCTTACACAGCATACACTGAGCATTTTAGTATGAGGTGCAGAACACAGCAGCACAAATGCAATGTTCTTTTTGCAACAATGGAGAAGTAAGGTGGCAGTATAAAACCTACCTACCAAATAAAAATTAATTTTTTGTGATCTTAATATATATTTGATATCTTCAGTTTCCAATTGCTCTTGCCCACTCGGTTGTGGCTGTAGAAAATACCAACGGAACATTTACAGAGAGTAAGACCCCCCCCACCAACGAGTGTCCTAGATATGACACTAAACAATCTGATGGTTAGGTTCCAGTGATGCTGGAGCTTTGGGAAATGCAGAGCACCCCTTCATTGTCATTGCACCCAGGTCCTCTCTGGCCTGGAGTGGTAGTGTTGTATATTGACCTTCGACCCGGCCAAACATGCCATTCCAAAGTGATGCACCGGAAGGAAGTGACATATTCCGATGGCAGTTATGGGAAGAAATCTTGTAGGCAGGCTTGGCTGACAATATGGGACAAAGTAAAATCCCATGGTACAGTCATAGACTGATGCACCGGAAGAGAGTGACCAGTGAACTGCATGACAGTTATTTCTGCTTGATGATGATCAAACATGCCATTCCAAAGATATTGAGTGGGTGATTGAACTATTATATAACTTGGTGAAGACAGGAAGTCAGTGAGTTTTTTGAGACCCGTTGGTGACAAGATGTGGTAGAGAAAGCCAGCATCCAGCAGAGTGGGCCCCCAGGCCTCCAGCTGAGCAGCCCTGGAGAGCGGGAAAGAGACGCTGATGGCCATAAGAGTGGAGGTCAATATGTTGCAGTTCTCTTTGGTCTCCAACTCCCTCTCATACACACAAACCTAACAAATAAAATGTGAGGTATATTTTTCTAAAAGACTGTGTCGCTCATCTTCATTGTGTCATTGTGTTCTACATGCATCTGCATATGAGCATACAACAGTAGCACCTGATAGGGTCAAATAGAAAAAAATTGTGCTTATGCAAAACTGAATTGCTTGGAATAGAACTGTTTTCACATTTAAACTGTGTACTTATGCTAAACTGAATTGTTTGAAATAGAACTGATTATTTGTGTAAAAATGCATTTGGCATTAATTAACCTACAAAGGTTGATATGCCATAAAACCCAAACAAGCAATCAACCAACCAACCAACTAACCAACCGATTGTTCTTGACTGGTAAAATCACACACATATAGAAACTTTATTTTATGATACTCAACCATGGAGCAAGTTGCAAGAAATGTAAATAAAGAATATGTTCACCCAGAGATTTGAACTTCAAACCTTTACTCCTAAGTGACTACTTGATATAAATAAAAGTACATTACCAAGTTGACCATCAGGTATCATTTGAATTTTGTCCAAGCCCAGCATTTATAAGCATATAGATTTAAAAGAAATAAAGAATAAGTTTCCACAGAAATTCAAAATCAAAACACGTATCCGGCATTCTTTATACTGTAGTAAAATTAGTGGTTTGTTGAGGTCTAGACTTCAACATTTTTGTCTAACACTATTGGATCAGAACAGAGATTTTTCCTTGGACAAGTCATATGGCTGGGTTGAAACATCTGCCATACGCATGGCAAAACAGTAAATTTAACATGGTTATTTTAAAAAACATTTATAACAATAAAAGCATAGTTTGAGTGGATTTTTAGTATGCTTAAATACAAATATGTTTGTATGTGCATGTTTTTACATTTGTAAGACAGTATTTTTTAGCTATGCATGTGAATTTTACTAACTGGATTTGGCTATCATACCTATAAAAAGATTGATTTCTTTCAGTAGTTAAATATTTTGTGCATGTTTAAGTCTTGAGTGATGTCAGCAAGCATTCTCATGTGTCAGCAGATCCATTTGATGGCCCTATTCCATTGATAGCCAGGACTTCAGGCTCCTCTCATCATCATCATCATCATCATATCGTGCCGCTAGCATGGATATCCCTGACCCTCTCTCGCCATTTTTCCCTGTCGTTCATCGCCTCTGGCAGGTCTTCAGGGCTACATCTCATATCCTCACATAGCTGCTGTATGTATGTTCTAGCTGGTGGTCTTGCTTTTGCTCGGCCATATGTGGGGGTCCATAGGAGTACATCACTTATGAGCTCGTCCCTGCTTCTCCAGCAGTGTCCTGCATGTCTGGTTCGTCTAACTTGGATAGTTTTCATGATGGGAGGCAGGTGGACGTATAGTTGGTGCTTTGTGGGGTGTTGCCGCCAGGACTTATTCCATATTGCTCGCAACATTCTTGTGTAATTGCCATCTCTAGTGATCACCAAAGTCTTGAGTAATGTCAGCAAGCATTCTTGTGTATCAGCCGGTCCATTTGATGGCCCTACTCCATTGATAGCCTGGACTTCAGGATCCTCTAGTGATCACCAAAGGCTTGAGTAATGTCAATAAGCATTCTAGTATATCAGCAGGTCCATTTGATGGCCCTACTCCTCTGAGAACCAGAACTTTAGGCTCATCTATTGATCACCAAAGTCTTGAGTAATGTCAGCAAGCATTCTTGTGTATCAGCCGGTCCATTTGATGGCCTTAATCCATTCATGCTGCTCCTCTATTTATCACCAAAGATTTAGTCAAAGTGGATCAAAATGGGACTGATGTTTTCCCCACCAATTGAAGTTTTTGCACAAAAATATACTTGTTTTATTTTGAGGATTTTAAAAATTTGAAGTGTTGCTTTATACATAGTACAAGATTCTTTTTCGAATTATGAAACACTATCATTTAGGGTTTTTGGAGTATTGTCTTCATCTTTATTGTTATTTCCACAATGTTTTGGCCGATACATTCTCCAGCTTTCTTCAGTAAAGATGAAGACAATAAAGATGAAGACAATAGTCTGAAAACCCTTAATGATAAAAATCATCAAGCTTGATCTCAGAAATTCAGACAACTAATATGAAACACTAGTTTGTGCATAATTTCTCTGGTTCTATACCTGGCAATAAAAATGGAATTAGCAGACTTTGAGGTTGCTAACGTAGGTTTATTATTTAACAATAAATAAACTGTTCAAACATTATTTTAATAATAGTTGTATAAGAAATTTACATTCTTCATGATTATAGTGTCCTCTTTGTTAACTTTCAATCACTTCTTTCAGAATTTGATTTTGAACGTTATATGTCCCTAATCATGAACATAAAAAAGATGATGCTTTTAAATTTTTTTGCATGATTTCACCTTTAACATAGAATGGGGTAAAGAATCCACTTGGGATCAGACAATATGTTGCTGGTTTCAGAAGTTCAGCAGTAGGATAATAAATCTTGAAGTGGGTAGAGAACATTCATCTACTGTTGACAACCAGCATCTGAAAATACTTACTGAACATAACTCAAAGTGTCTGAAAAAAATTTCTGGCAATAGATGTCAGCATTTCAACAAAATTGGATCATCACAAGAAAATTGGCAAAATGAAGAAACTTGAGAAATGGATTCCACTTAAACTCAATGAACGCCAAAGAGCTCCAAATTTTGAAGTGTGTACAAGGATGTTTCTCCAGAAACCGAATGATCCATTTCTTGATCAAATAGTGACTTCTGATGAAAAATGGATCCTTTATGATAATCGTAAATGATCTTCTCTATAACTTGATCATAATGAAGCACCCAAACACTTTCCAAAACTGAAGTTGCATGAACAGAAGATTATGGTGACTATCTGATGGTCTGCCTTTAGTGTTGTCCATTACAGCTTTCTGGAAATGGACACGGTGATACGAGTTCAAATCCTGGATGAGACCGATTGCATTTCACATCGCACTAATACCCTTGGGAAAGGTATGAATCCAATTATTCTCCCTCCAGCTATGGGTAAATAGTAGGGCAGACTGGGTTCTTCAGCCTTGGTGAGGCAACTAGTCTAGGAGAAGGAAAACTCTGAATTCAAACCTGTTAAACTCCGCTTAAAAATTGACAGTGTGTCATATCCTGCCCGAGCGAAGAGGGTGGGTAAATATGATTACAGCTTTCTGGAATCTAACCAAAGTATCACTACCGAAGTTTATTGCCAGTAACTGGATGAAATGCAAGTTCACTTAAGTAAAATGTGCCTGGCACTGGCTAGTTGATGAGATTCAATTTTGCTTGGGCATATGTTGCAAGAATGACAGTGCTCGGCCACATGTTGCAAGGATGACAGTGCTTGGCCACATATTGCAAGGATGACACAGTAGAAGCTCACTGATTTGGAATATTAGACTTTGCCTCATACATCATATTCATCTAATCTCTCACCCACTGATTACCACTTTTTCAAGCACTTTTCTATGCCAAAAAGCATTCAGTTCCAAAGAAGTAGAAACTGTATTTAAAATTTTTCTTGGCGCCAAAGCCTCTAGAGTTTTATCATACAAACATGAATAACTTTGCTAATTAATGATAGAAATACATTGTGCTGCTGTTTTGTAGGGTGTTGCCTCCAGGACTTGTTCAATACAGCTCGAAACATTCTTGTGTAATTGTCATCAAGCTTTTTTAAAGTTAATTCTAAAATCAGACATTATTTTTCAAATTGCCAAATAATAATAGATATGATACAAAACATTTTTTTTCCTTTATAGCTGAATATTCCGCTTTCATAAAATATTTCGTCTTTCAACAAGTCTGTAAATTATATTCTTGAACAAATTTTACAATCTTTTCTATAGTTTCTAATGACAGTTTTTTTTATTGTAACCATGTTGGTATTTTTCGCATGTCCTACCAACCAGACGAGTATGGCACAGGAGGATCCAGGCACAGAGCCATAGCCTAGACATGCCTTGTGGCTCCAAAAAGTCCTCAGACACCATCAGCATTCCCCTAAAAAGGAGTGGCCTAGGTGCCAGGTGATAATCTAGCCCCTCCAAGGAGAGTCAGAGCCCATAGAGACCACTCAAGGAGGGTCAGCCATGTAACATGAATACCCAGCTTCCCTGATACAAGCAGCCTCAACTGAGTAACTGCTGACTTAGCATATTACCATGTTTTCTTTGAATTAAGCATGCCCAGTTACTTGTTAAGGTTTGTAGGAAGTGTCTTTTAATGGTAGACTAATTTACATATTTAGGTTTCAGCTGTTATTTGTTTTAGGAATGCAAATTACAAAATCATTTCCTAATTTTTTTCTAAATATTGAGTTATTCTATAATATTTTGCTTTACTTGTCTTTTATAAAATAATTACTGTGATTGTTAATTGTATTAATTATTTTATCTCTTAGTTTGGTCAGGTCGTGTATTATTCAGGGATATTTTAGTTAGCTAAAATCTTTGAGTGGAAATCTAAGTCAAATTGGAAAGGTCAAGTGTGTGTATGTGCGAACATGTGACAGGAAGACACCTGTCATCTTAGGACAGGAAGGCCAAATGTAAATAAAAAGGATTGACTGAGGTAAAATAAAAACATATTGAAAGTTGGGGATACATGTGATGATCATGATGAGATGGCACTATAACTTAATGAGATGACATCATACTAATGATATACTGAATATATATAAAAATTTGTGAACTTTGAAAATTTGTCAGTTGGGAGTCAGTAGTCAGTGAGAAGTTGACAGCTGAGTTGAGTTGAGATCCACAGAGCCTTTTGGGGCAGCAAGAGGGAGTGGGTGACTGTGTTGCAGCAAGTGTGTTTCTGTTCATATTACAAGATTACAAGTTCTTTCTCTGTCTCTTATGCTTTGATGACTGCTAGGAAAACTGTAGACTGAATAATAATGTGACATTTTCTCTCTATAAATATATTGGATATATTATTATTACACCAATGTGTTTCAATAAATAATTGTTGATTGTTAACAGAGATTTTTTTGTCTTTGAATTGCTGGCACCCAGACAACTTGCTCCAGTGAACCACCCCAACCATCAGAAGAAGTTCCAGATGGATTGTATAATTCCCCATCAGTGGATCTTTTAAACACAATATAGACACAGAGGCAATTGATAAACCTACTATCTGAAAATGCATGTGGTAGTTACGGAACTAAGGCCACAATAATATCACATCTGTTACTGTTACAAGCATTATACCACATTTGGTACCGTGACAGCATAGTACTACAATTGGTACCGTGATAGCATAGTACCACATTTGGTACCATGACAGCATAGTATCACATTTGGTACTGTGGCAGCATAGTACCTCATTTGGTACCGTGTCAGCATAGTACCATAGTTTGTACCATGACAACATAGTACCACATTTGGTACCATGACACCATAGTACCACATTTGGCACCATTATCAGGATAGTACCTCTTAAAGTGTAATGCAGACATTGTACCACACTTTAAAAAAAAATTATACCATTAATTTGAATTATTCAATTTAGTTTTTCAAGTTATATTTTACAAAGCCAGAATATTCAGCTACTAAATAAAAATTTTCACTATCTTATTTGTTTATTTACAGCTAAATAAATAAAAGCCTAAGGGAACATTCACTAAGAGTGCTTATTCCATAATTCTTGCCTGGGGTAATATAAATAAGTAACTTTTTTTTTTCACATATAAATCTAGAAATTGAGTAGTCTTAAAAATTCAAATGTTTTGTTAAATTTTGAATTAGTTATAGAATTAGGATTCTGTGTTACTTCTTTTGTTAATCTGAATTTCTTTACGTCAGTTTAATAATAATAATTACGATGATCTTGATAAAAAATGAAACTCTGAGTAATAGAACATTTTTATCTCTTTTTAGACACGATTTTCTGTTATCATAAACAAAGTCTTCAAATTTTATTAACTGAATTATTTGCCCATGTTAAATGTTTCGGTTTTTCGAACTTAATCAGAGCATATGAGTTATTAAATGAAATGAAAAGAAAGCTTTAAAACATTCTATTTGCATTGGGAACATTCTGTTTCACATTTGTGTGATGTAATTAGCATTCTAAAATTTATTCTAAAAAATCCATATTGCATTAGTCTATCTACTTGTGTCTAAATTTATATTGTTTACTTCATTTTTACTTATTATAGACATTCCATAATATATCTATCCATCTTTATCAGTGTTAACCTTCTTTGTTCTATCTCTGTTTAATTTGACTATCTGTTAATCTATCTATTTCTTTAACTATAAATAACCAGTGAAGCCAAATTATTTTAAATGAGGTATTTTTAAAATTTTCAGCACCAATCTAACCAAATAAGGAGACAATTTGAAAAAACCCAGTCTCTGTTTAATAGATTATTCATTTGTTTGTTGTGTGTTTGGGTTTTATGGCATATCAACTTTTCTATGTTATTTAATGCCAAATCCATTTATATACAAATAATCAGTTTTATTTCAAACAATTCAGTTTAGCATGAGTACACAGTTTAATTGTCAAAAATATTCCTATTTCAAGCTATTCAGTTTAGTCAAACAGTTCTCATTCAACTAATTCAGTTTAGTATAAGTATAGATTTTGTTTACACACAGTTGAATGTCAAAACAGTTCTATTTCAAGCAATTCAGTTTAATGTAAGCATGCAGCTTAGTTCTATTTAACCCATATATAGGACCCTATCAGGTGCTACTACTCCAGACCAGAGTGGACCTGGAAGCGATGACATGAAAGAGTACTCCACATTCTACAAAGCTCACTATCAGATTGTTTAGAGTCAAATTTAGGACACTGTGGGAGAGGGGTCTTACCCCACTGCAGAAGTGCAGTCAGTGTATTCTACAGTCCCAGCCAACTGGGCAAATGTTTAATAGAATCATGGCTTGAAAGGATTCTAGACACAACAATTTTCCAGTTTTTTTAATGATGTATATTAGCAAACATCTTAGAATCTTTAAAATTAAAGTTGTGATTAGTTTCTAAATTAAGTTTAACCAAACTTTTATTTATGTTTCCTTATATAAATTCGTTTATTATCAGGTAATAGTAATTGGTTTGGTTTGGTTTGGTTTGGTTCGGTTGAGTTTTATGCATCTCAACCATTGTTGGTTATTTAATGCCAAATCCTGTTTTTACATATATATTAAACATATATGATTTATAAACTCATTTTGTAGATACATTTTTAAATAAGCCTGATCTCATTTTTTGTACACATTTAAATGTTTTCAAGTATTTCTATCTAACATGAATATTTTTTTTACTATTAATCATTTGTTCGCAGAAAGTCAGATGGTATCAAGTATTGCTATGTAACAGTAACAATGTTACATCATTCATTTGTTTATACACAATTAATTGATCAAACAGTTCTATTTCAAACAATTCAGTTTAGCATAAGTCATTTGTCTGCACTCAAATGTCACAGTTCTATTTGACCCATCGATAGGACATTATTAGGTGCTACCACTCCGAGTCAGAGTGAACCTGGAAGCAATAGCAATGAAGGGGTACTCTGCATTCCCCAAAACTCCAGCATTACTGGAGCCTCACCATCAGTTTCTTTAGTGTCAAATTGTTGGGGTAGATTTTACCCCTCTGCAAAGCCACAGCTCAAAACTGGGCTGGGTCAATAGTGAACATGTGATATATATATATATATATATATATATATATATATATATATATATATATATATATATAAAAGTGAGTAAGATAAAGTTAGTGACTGAAGTCGAGGGCAACCTGAAGGCTCCCTTTTCATTAGATGCAACACTGAGGTGTAGTGGAAGGTGCTATTCCTTTCCCTGGATTGTTCCACTTTACTCTTGATCCTTACCTTATAATGCTGAGTGTTAAGTGTTGTGATGCTGGTAAAAGAAAGACATGGAGAACATTAAATGGTAGATAGAAAAACATATATATTCAAGTAACAGATACAAGAAACAAGTGAACCTGGTTAAACAGTAGTTAGTTAATAGGTAGCTCAGTGTCCAGTGGAGTAGTGCCTATCTGTCCACAAAGCTACATGGGTTTGGTCATCTCCGACGCTCTGTTGATGTGTATTTATGGAGGAGGGTGAGTCCATTATGTAGGGGGTACAACATTAAGCCACAAGGCATCAAGTACCATTTTTGTGTCTTTGGTATGGGATTGAACTCTAGTCTCCCAGACCATTGGCAAACACTCTACCCACTAAGCCAATATGTATATATAAATATAAAATTGTAACTAAAATTTACTACTAAAAGTTGAATCAGTCAAATGTAGTGCTCTTTACATAAGAATGCACAGCACTATCATGATATTTCAACAATAAAATAAAACAGGATAAAAACTCATGACAAAGTTTCACTTGCTCAATCTTCAGGTAAGTTTCTATTCATATATCTGAAGTCTCTCTCTCACTCTCTGGCCTATTCAGATAGGTTTGCAGAATATACTGACTGCATCTCTGCTGAAAGGTAAGATCCCTACCCACAATGAGTGTCCTGGATATTACATTGAGTCATCTGATGGTGAGGCTCCAGTAATGCTGGAGCTTTAGGGAATGTGGAGTACCCCTTTATTGTCATTGCTCTCAGATTCACTTTGGCCTGGAGTGGTAGCATCTGATAGAGTCCAATCTATGGGTCAAATCGAACAAAAATGTATAGGTATGTTATACTGAAGAGTTAGAAATAGAACTGTTTTACATCTAACTGTGTGTAAACAAAAACTGTATTTATGCTAAACTGAACTGTTTGAAATAGAACTGTTTATATGTATAAAAATGTATTTGGCATTAAATAACCTACAATGGTTGATACGCCATAAAATCAAACAAAACCAAACTCTCTTTCCCCCCTCTCTCTCTCTCTCTCTCTCTCTCTTTGAACTATTCAGATTAAGAGTTCAGGTGCATAGCATTGGGTACAGTTTAGGCTCGCGTGCAAAGGATATGACAATCACCATTGTCATAATAAACCCCAGACAGGAAATGGAGCTGGATTGTGGCTGAGGATTTGAGGATTTTAAAAATCAGATCAGTTGAGGATTTGAGATTGAATCATGCAGGCAGACAATTGAACTTCTGCCATTGGGGCAGAGAATGAAGTTCTCTGCCATAGAGTTGAGTTTTCTACCATTGCAGCAGCGGTTAAGTTTTTCAGGTCCCGACCAGCAAAGATGAATTGAGATCTAAAACACCATGAGATTTGCCGAACATTGGGGGTGTTGTTAGCATAGTACGATTACAAAAGGCTTTTAAGAATTGTCTCTCTTCTCAAACTCAGAAGTTAATAAACCATTTGTATCTGAACAACGGGATCACCTATGCATTTTTTTCCGCCTGTGTTACGTATTGCATATTTGAATATGTATTTGTTGTACCATTGTTATTGATATCCTTGAATTATGGCTATGAGTTGTATACAACACAAGTACTATTGACTCTGTGCCTATGCTATCCTAATTTATATATATATATATATATAAATTAGTCAACACACATTATAAAATTATATATATATATAAATATATATTTATCAACACCCATGAGATATATATGTATATTTATGATACAAATAAAAAAAAAAGTTTATAAATCCCTCAGTTGTATTAATTTTTGAATCAGTTATATATTTTATATATATATATATTATATATAGGTTATTTTTAGAACATGCTGTCTAGTCTATTCTATCACCTTCCTTAAGTGGACTTTTTCTTTTTTTTCTTTTCTTTTCTTTAGTTATCTAGTTTTATTGGTAGTGTTTTTTCTGTTTATAATGTTGTCTGTAATGAACATTTTTTTTTTCTTCCCTCTTCCTACCATTTATCCATCATTTAATATCGAGCTGTCATTTCCTCATCTTCTTTCATTTCCTCATTTCTTCCTTTTTCTTTCACATTTGCTTCCCTTTGCTTTTCATTACCAACTCCAATTACACACACACACACACACACACACACACACACACACACACACACACACACACACACACACACACACACACACATACGTGTGTGTGTGTGTTGTGTGTGTGTATCTATGCATACAATCAGAATTTCTTTTTTTGAATAAGACATTTTGTCTTTTGTCCATTCTATTGATTTTCAACTAATTCTCTGACATTTCTTAAACTCAACTACCAAACTTCCAATCTTTCTTTAAAGTATGCATGCTATATATATATAAATATATATATATATATATATATATATATATATATATATATATATATATACAACCATACTCAAACATATGATATATATACCAAAAGGTATATATATATATATATATAAATATATATATATGCATTTAATCAGAATTTCTTCCTTTTTTGCCTTTTGTCCATTCTATTGATTTTCAACAAATTCTCTGACATTTCTTAAACACCACTGCAAAATTCTCTTTCTCTTTCACTCTCTCACTATCTCTTTCTCCCTCTCTCTCTATGTATATGTATGTATATAGGATCTCATTTCCATACATATATATATATACATATATATATACAAAATCATTTGATGTATAGTTAGTTATATGGTTTACAAATTGTAAACAGGCTTTTACTTCAATACAAGGACAAGTTGAAATATAATCTGACAGTTGATGATGATAATGATGATGATGATGATATATATATATATATATACATATATATACTTTACAACTAAGATAAAATGTCCACTTAAGGAATGTGATAGAATATACTTGACAAAATGTTCTTAGAATAAACTATACATACATACACATATATATATATATATAATATATATATACATATGTGTGTGTGTGTGTGTGTACTTCTATGGCTCATTCAAAAATTAACTGAACAGTTGTATATCTTAAACTCACTGACCAAACTGTATGTGTGTGTGTGTGTGTGTGTGTGTGTGTGTGTG
>OY757910.1:31574396-31675873 GCA_963585895.1 Sepioteuthis lessoniana | reverse complement strand
CCAACTTTGGGCCATCATTAGGGGAGGATGTATAACAAAAGTGATGAAACTTTTGTATGTACATTACTACTTTGTTAGAAGAAGAGCATTGATGTTATTCTTAGAGAGTGTAATTTGTCTCTTCACGAGATCAAGTCTATATTCCAAAGTACTTAGGAAATAACTAATTATGGAAGATTTATCGACCAATTCCAGCTGAATATCATCAGATCAATATTGCAATTCGAAAGGGTTAACAAAAAAATATGTAGGCCAAAAATATCTATTATATTCAATCAAATATTTGTATATATATATATATATATATATATATATATATATATCTGTACATGTATATATAAATGTAAAAATTGTCTTGAAATCAAACTTATTTTCACCCTTAGACAGTTGTAAATCATTAAAGATTGCTAAATTTCAACAGTTGGTTAATGAGAAGATTAAATTTCTAAATTCACTAGAATATAAAAGTAACTTATGTTTAACTTTGAATGAAGATCAAATCTATAAGTTCCAACCATGAGGTTGTACATTGTGTCTCTGGTGGAGACATTTCAATCCTCTCCATCTACTTTAGATAGGGTCTGTTAGTCTTAAGCTAAAAAGTTGTCACACACCTTCTGCCTGAGGATTGTTTTGAGAGAAGTGGTAACAGTTCTCAATGGAGAAAGACGTACAACATTACTTTTCTCAACTTTGTTTTGTTTCTTTTTTCTTTGTGAATCTAATTAGTAACTTCTTCAGATCGATTTGACCCATAGAAACTATCCTAACAGGTACTACCACTTTAAGCCAGGTGAGCTAGGGAGTAATGGCAATAAAGGGGTACTCAACACTGCCCAGATTAAAAGAAATGAAGTCTCACTATCTGATGCAATTTAGTATCAGACCCAGGGCACCCATTTTTGAGTGGGGTCTTAAACCTGTGCAGGAGAAACAGCTTCCGACAATCACGTGACCTTTGATCATGTGACAGTTTGAGAAGCAAGTTCTCTCTTTCTGACCCAGAAGTTCCTACTGATAGGACGTCTACTTCAGTGTCTGCTATGTGAGAAGCATGTGCATACAAATCACCTTACAAGAACTTGCACAACACCAGACCTACGTAAGTGTAACTTCTGCCATTCGTCACTTTGTTCTTGAAGCAACTATTGCAATTTCATTTTGTATGGTTTGGGACAATTATTATTGTGTACCATATATGTAAATATTAAATGTTTGCAGTTTAACTTTATGTGTCATGTAGTCTTTCCTTGCCGAACTATTCAGTGTAAGACTATCAACAAGATCGTCTAATGCATTATGGGAAAATGTAGTTGGTAGTTCAGGCCACTACCATACACCACATAAAACTATCATGACTTAAACCTAAAATTTTCTGAAGCATGTGCAAGGAGACCCATTTCTTAAACAAATAGAATATTCCCAGTTGTTTGCTAAAATGCTTTCGAGATGACACACAACAAAATATGACCTTGTCTCTATTTGCCCAACCCCTCTACAACTGGCAGGATGAGACACAAGGTTAATTTTTAAATGGCATACAACTGGTTTGAATTCAGAGTTTTTCTTCTCCTTAACCATTCACTATCTCAAAGTTAAAGAGATCAGTCTACACTACTATTTACCCATAGCTAGGGGAAAGAATTTGGATTCATACTTTTCCTAAGTGTGTTAGCATTATGGGAAATGCAAACTGCTTTGTCCAAGATTTGAGCTCATAACATCTTGTCCATTTGGCATGATTAAAACCATTATGCCCAAGCACTTCCTCATTAGATATGTCATTGTATTCTGAGTAAAATTGAATAGGTTTTTGGGTCCTTCCTTCATGCAGTTATTAAAAAAAATGGGTCATATTCCATAGGGTGATGAATAAATATTTACTGTACCTGCCCAGACTTCTGTGTAAGATTTTATAACATTTCAGTGTGTCTATATGTATGTGTGCTTGTGTCTGTGTATGCAATAGAGTGTATGCTATTGTGCATGGAGTAAGCTGTTTATACTTATATTCTATGTGTGCAGATATTGAAGCTGTGTTACGTGTTTATGTTTAATATAGAAATGACAGCACAAGAAGTATACATTATTTATTGGAGTTTGTATGAGAATCACGGAAGTGTGTTTCTAAGAGTACTAATCTGAATAAACACATGCCTTGTTTCATAAATCATTTCAGTAAGAAACCATGCCATTGCTATATTGCCATATTGAAGGATTTACAGTTTTAATTTCCCAGAGACATAGTTATCAGCATTGCTAGAAATTTATATCATTATTTAGAAAATGAAAGTAATTCTGAAAGAAAAGTAAAAAAAAAAAGAAAGATAATGAATAATATGAAGTGATATCATTATAATGAATATCCACTCCCAACGAGTATCCTTGATATGACACATAACCATCTGATGATAAAGCTCAAGTACTCCTTCATTATTATTACTCCGATGTCCACTCTGATCTGGAATGGAAGTATCAGTTAATGTCCCACCTGCGGATCAAATAGAACTGTTTAATTCTTTAACTGTGTGCAAACAAATGACTGATGTTAAATTGAATTATTAGTTTTGGATAGCAAGACTTGAAACTATTCAACTGTGTGCAAAAAACTACTTGTCGACAAATCCAGCATATTCAATGAATTTGTATAAACAGAATTTGGCATTAAATAATCTGCAAGGGCTGATATGCCATAAAATCCAACCAACCAACATATAATGTATAATATCAAGTGATTATAGTGAATAATACTAAGAGATATCATATTCAGGAGAAAAAAGTTGTTTGTTGATATGCAATGTTTTGGATTGGGTCATCTGTAAGTTCTCAGATAATAATTTTCTGAGCTATCTGTCACTGATGCAAATAGTCACCTAAAAGTAGATATAGTGGAAATGATTTCTTCCTTTGATTGCCTTACAGACTTTTTTGTGAATAGCCTTGAGCCTGATTTATCTTGAGTGGTAAATCAGATCAGCACAAAGATAAGTAAACCTCTCTAAGGATCCAAAGGGCTATTGATCGGGCTGACACTGCTAGTGTTATGACTGGTAGTTGGGTTGCCAGGTCTTCTCATGTATCTTCCTCTTCTCACACTTCATTCATGGGAAGAAAGCATTGAATATGGCTGCCCTTAAGGCTGAGCTGAAGTTCCAGGAGGAAGAAGCAAATCAACCTGAAGAGATTGAGAGACTGAAAGATGTTTAAGAGGCAGCAAAAATGGAAGCAAACAATTTATGAAAGCAGCTCCTGATTATAAACAATCAAGGTTTGAAGCTCATGAGTGGCATGAATCCAATGTGGTCTCCAAGCCATTTCATGTACATATAGAAGGCAAAGTCAGCTTTGGGTCATTAGTGGCAGTTGACCATAAGACAACAAATATGGACCAGGGAGGATGTTCATCACTACTAAAGCCATTGTCAGAAGAAGAAGTGTTTCCTATGCAACAACACTTCCTTGCCTCTGAAACACAAAATTATTTTTTGGCCTTGATTGAAGCTGGCATGGCATCATTAGCACTAAGCAGTATTCCAGCTCCAGAGCCAAGAATTTTCTATGGAGATCCCTGGAATTCCTTGATTGGATTGCCTCTTTCTCAACATTGATTGAGACAAAGGCTATACCACAAAAAGAAAAAATACATTATCTACAATATCTTGGAGGACTATGAAACTATTAATGCATACCTTCTTCTATGGACAGAAGGTGCCATTGGAGTTTGGTAAGAGTATCAGTATCTGTCAAATCTGAGAATGGGTATGTTTGAATGAGTGAACCAAACCATTTCATTGAAAGAAAATATACAGACAAACCTGTAAATTTAGAGAGAGCAGTCCATAAACTGATACTTCTGATAAATCCTAAGGAAAATAATGACTATTGAAATTTTTCTGTAACCCTTTTACATTGTTTTTTTTATAGTCTTTGAACTTTTTCACATGTTGTGAATGTGGCTCTTCTTTGACAGCAATTGCAAAAAATTATTAGTAAAAATTAAGGTAAATATAGTTCTTTTTAGGTTTTTTTTATGTGAATTGTTCTCTACTCATGGGACTTGAACAGGTAAATATATATGTGTATATATATATATATATATATATATATATATATATAAATATATATATATATATTGCTTTGTTTAAGAGCAAAATCACAAATGGGAACCACATGTTGTCACCAGTTGTTTTGTTTGTTAATAAATAAACAGGTTCTTTTCAGTGCCTTTCCAAATGTTTTTGAAGAGATAATCAGTCTAATTCACTCCCTAAAATAGTCCCTATAGAAATGGTGAATATGGTCACTTCCAAATCAAAGAGAACCCTAATGCCAAAACAAAGTAGTTATGTTTTTGTTTTTCTTATTAAGCAAAATACTAGCATTTATAGGGTATGAAAAAGTTTGTATGTGTTGGGAAAGATTATGAAGTTGGTCACTTTCTTTTTCTTCTTATCCCCATTCACTTATTATCTTCTTTTGTTGGTTGTTCAGACTGAAAAGAAATAAAAGAAAGAAAAGAGACAGCAATACTTTCAAACTCAACTATCTTTCACAGGTTTACAAATATTTCCTGGAGATGAATGTTTTTCCTGAACCAGTAAAATAACCATCCTCCCACTCACGGTGTCTATCTGGATCTGAGGAGTTCTTTTTTAGCACCAGGAAGCCCATGTTTTCAAGTTTTTATATATTGCCCTTTCTGTCAGGGCTTCCTGGATGATTGTAATTTTTTGGTATTTATTTATTTTATTTTGTGTTTATTTTATTATTTTTTTTATGTTTGTGGGTTTTGTTTATTATTCAATCGCTGCACTTTATAACTTGATATAGTGACAACAGAAGTTTTTCACACAAGTTGGATATGAAACATCTCAGCAAAGTAGGATGGTGGGGTGACCAAAATTATTTTTTGAGTTTGAGCATAGTGTTTACTGTTATTTCCTACACGCCCTTATAGAGTGGCAATTTTAACTCAACCTTTTTGTAGTCAGACTCTGGCCAGAAGACATGTTAGTCTCTTGCATTCAAACACACTCAAAGATATCTCTTTGCTTCTTGCTTTTGCTACCCTTTCCCCTTAATTTTCTTTCTGACATCTTGCCAATGGGTTAAATATTTCTTCTTACTTCAAACACACAAAGACTTTATTACTAAATTGTAAAATTATTATTTGAACACTTTTCCTTTCTTCTGAAAGGAAAACTTGCTTAGTTTTTTCCGAATCTTATTTCCTTACACCTAATGTTTTTGATAGCAAATTTAAGGAGAAATTTTTTTATGCCTTAATTGTAAAAGAGATTAGCTGTCAGTCCATGGAGGTGCCCGTGGTGTAATGGTTATCATCGTAGGAAATGGACACAGCAACTTGAGTTCAAATCCTGGATTAGAATGATTGCATTTCACATAGCACTAATACCCTTGGGAAAGGTATGAATCCAATTATTCTCCTTCCAGCTATGGGTAAATAGTAGGACAGACTAGGTTCTTCAGCCTTGGTGAGGCAACTAGTCTAGGAGAAGGAAAACTCTGAATTCAAACCTGTTAAACTCCACTTAAAAATTGACCTTGTGTCATATCCTACCCGAGCGGAAGGGTTGGTAAATAGGATTAGCTGTCAGTCATTTGTATCATAAGAACATTATATATATATATATATATATATATTTGAGACAATGACATTACATCCATTTTTGACACTAACTTAAAAACTTATTAATTTTTTTCTTTCCATTGTGTGATGGCTATCTGAAGCAGCTGGTTTCTTTTATAAAGTTTCCAGCTGAAATAAATTTATTATACCCAAATGACAGTCGGTTGAGTTTTTCTTCCAATTATATGGAAATTTGCTCTATATGAAATCTATATATTAATTATGATACATTGAACACTCCTGGAGATTTATAAGAATCGTCTCATATATTCTTTGGATATATATTTATATATATATTTAAATAAATTTTTGGTGCAAGAAAATTTTACCATAATGAAAAGTAAGAGAATCATGCTTATTGATCAATCAAAATAAAAAAACAAATTGGAGGGTCCATTTCATCCTGCACATTTTCAACAAAATTGTTTAAAGGGTAAAGATATTAAATCACTGAGGGGTGATTCCCATCCAATTCCCCAAATGGACCAAGAATGTCAAATTATTTTCTCTGCCTACTCAAGGTAAGGCAATATAGTGAAATAGCTATAGCCTCTAAAAAAGCAAGATGTTATTTAGACCTGCCTTGTACAAAACTGAGAATCAGTCATCAGCATAATTAGTCCTACATATATACTGGCTCATTGGCCCCGTGGGTAGAGTGTTCGCTAATGGCTTGGGTGACCTGGGTTCAATCCCCGATCGGGTCATACCAAAGACTTTTAAAATATTACTTGATACCTACTTGCTTAACACTCAGCATTATAAGTTATGTATCAAGGGTAAGTGGAACAATCCAGGGAAAGGAGTAGTGCCCTCCCTTGCACCTTGGTGTAGTAGCTATTGAAAAGGAAGCCTTTGGATCACCCTCAACAAGAAAGAAAGAATATAGTGATCAACTAGATGATCACCAAGAGTCAGTCATTGGTGATCATCTTCGGTTTCTTTGAATGGCATATCAACTTTCAAGGGTTATTTAATGCCAAAGCCATCCTTGTAGAATAAGATTTTGAAAGTTCTTAAAACCATCCAGGAATTCCTCTGATTGGTCATAAACTTATATTTACTTTGGAAATTTAATTTTACTAATTCAAGTGGTAGTTATGTGTAGAGCCTGCAGCACAGAAACCAAATTTTATCAATCTATTTTTGACAGTTATCTTATCTCTCTTCTTTCAAAGAAGATTATAAAATGAATCAGTTGAAATAATACGCTAACAAAAAACTAATGAAATAATAATTTGAGAAACTTATAAAGTGGAGCATTGAGTTCGCCAGGTTATTTATGACTGATAAATCTCTGTGCAAAATTGTGAACGCAATTTTATTACCACTTCTTGTTCTTCCTGCAAAACATTTATTATTCAACCTCAACAAAACCAAACTGCAATGTTTGGAATTCTTGACATTGGGTGAGCTGATATTTAATTACAATAATAAGCATCGTTGTCAAACAGAGGTGGGTGCATTTGTGTGTGAATGGGTATATATATGTATATAAATAATAATGTGTGTGAGTGTGTGTAGAAAGTAGGTGCAGACATTCAATTATGTATTTGCACATAAAAACCAGCTGGTATAAAAAGAACATTTTCAGTATGCACAAGATTATCAATAATTTTTGTTGCAAGCTGAAAATGATTTATCAGTTACAGCTTGCAAGTGCATATTTACAAAATGATATTTAAGTGTACAAGTATATCTATCCACAGCGGAAGGAAAAAAAGTATATGAACACTTGCAAAATCTAGAAAGTCTATATCTTGCTAGAATTATTAACATTCAAGTGTGCTGGTATATCTGTCTATGGCCGTATGGAAAGAAGAATCTGAACACTTGCAAAATCTAGAAAGTCTATATCTTGCAAGAATTATTAGTATTTAAGGTTGGTTGGTTGTTTGGGTTTTATGGCATATCAACCTTTGTAGGTTATTTAACACCAAATCCATTTTTATGAAATATAGTTCTATTTCAAACAATTCAGTTTAGGACAAATACACAGTTTAAATGTAAATACAGTTTAATTGTGAAAAACATTTCTATTTCAAGCTATTCAGTTTAGTCAAGCAGTTCTAATTCAGCTAATTCAGTTTAGTATAAGTACAGATTTTGTTTACACTCTGTTAAATGTCAAAACAGTTCTCTATTAAACAATTCAGTTAAGTGTAAGTACAGTTTCAATGTCAAAAAACTGTTCTATTTCAAATAATTCAGTTTAGCAGAAGCACACAGTTTAAATGTAAGGACGGTTTAATTGTCAAAAACATTTCCATTTCAAGCTATTCAGTTTAGTTAAACAATTCAGTTTAGCATAAGTATGCCGTTAGTTCTATTTAACCCATTGATAGGGCCCTGTCAGGTGCCACCATGCCGGGCCATAGTGGACCTGGGAGCAATAGCAATAAAGGGGTACTCCGCATTCCCCAAAGCTCCAGCATTACTGGAACCTCACCATCAGACTGTTTAGTGTCATATCCAGGACAGAGGTACAGTCTGTGTATTCTATAGCCCCAGCCATTTGGGCAATACACTGAGTTAAATGTCAAAACAGTTTTATTTCAAATAATTCAGTTTAGCATAAGTTCACAGTTTAGATGTCAAAACAGTTCTATTTCAAACAATTCAGCTTAGCACAAGTACGCAGTTTAGATGTTAAAACAGTTCTATTTAGCATGAATATGCAGCTTAAATGCAAAAATCAGTATTGTGAAGGACACACGGTTTAGTTCTATTTAACCCATAGATAGGACTCTTATTAGGTGCTACCACTCCAGGCTAGAGTGAAGCTGGGGGCAGTGGTAATAAAGGAGTACTCTGCATTCCCCAAAGCTCCAGCATTACTGGAACCTCACCATCAGATTGTTTAGTGTCATATCCAGGACACTCGTTGGGGGGTTCTTACCCCTCTGCAGAGAAGCAGTCGGTGTATTCTACAGTCCCAGCTGACTGGGCAATAATATTTAAGTGTGCAAGTATATCTGTTTATGGCTGTATGGAAAGAAGAATCTGAATGCTTGCAAAATCTAGAAAGTCTATATCTTGCTTGAATTATAAATATTTAAGTGTGCAAGTATATTTATCTACAGCTGAAGGAAAAAAGTATTTGAACACTTGCAAAATCTAGAAAGTCTATATCTTGCTAGAATTATTAATATTTAAGTGTGCAGGTATATCTGTCAATGGCCGTATGGAAAGAAGAATCTGAACATTTGCAAAATCTAGAAAATCTATATCTTGCAAGAATTATAAATATTTAAGTGAGCAAGTATATCTGTCTACAGCTCAAGAAAATAAGTATTTGAATACTTGCAAAATCAAGAAAATTTGAATCTCAATAAAATTCTCATTATGATGTTATATATTTGGTTGAAAAGAAAGTCTTTTCACATTTCCAACATTTTTACTTTGAGGGTACTTTTTCAATACTTATGATAAATGACCATTAATTTTTCCATTCTAATATTTATTCTTTGCTAATTACCACATTATAGACATATACATGGTGTATATGTATGTTTGATCTTCACAACTGTAGAGTATAATGTGTGTACATGTATAATGTGCACACCCAAGATTTCAAGAAAAAACACTGTTCAATACTTTTCCTCCCAGATGAAAGGTTACCAGATATGATAGTAAATGAGGGAAATATATTTTATGAAGTCAGAATGTTTAGCTATGATAGAACAATGTTTTGTGTCTTATCTGTTATTAGTTGATTTACTGCTAAATAAAAAAAAACTCTGTGAATGTCTTGTAGGTGTGCTAATTCCATCATTTTTCTTTGGGATGATACAATGAATTTACATTAGACCTATATCAGACACTGTATGCTGTATGATGTTCAAAAAGAGCTCTTCAGCTATGAAAGTGGCAAGAAATATTCATTTTGTCAATGAAAATGAAGTTTTTATGTGTCCACACATGCCAAAGATGGTTTGATTAGTTTTGTTTGGAACATTTTTCTCTCAAAGATTCCTCTTGATATAAACAAGCAACTTCTGTCAATAATAAGCTTCTACAAATTATAGTTGAAGAAAATACAGAGCAATCCATAACAGGAATTTGCCAAACAGTTCAATACAAGACACACATTGATCATAAAACACCTTCATGAACTTAGAAAAGTGTCAAAACTTGGTCAGTGGATCCCTCATCAACAGACTGCTTCTCAATCTTATCAAAGAGTTTCTCCGTGCTCGTCATTGAAGAGTAGACTTGCTACAAAACCTTTCCTGGATTGAAATCATCCTCAGTGAAGAAAAGTGGACTCATGTTTAATGAAAACAACAATGGTTAGTACTAGATGGAAAAAAGAGAATCCATCCATAAACCACTACTACATTCTGAAAAATTAGGCTCTATATTGGGTGGGATAGGGAGAGTGTTGTCTATCATGAAGTGCTAAAACAAAACAAAACAGTTGATTTAGAGAAGTATTGTCATCAGTTGGAAGAATTGCGTAAAAATTGAGAGAAAAAGCACCCATCATTAGTTGATCATAAAGACATGTTGCTCTTACATGATAATACAAGACCATATATTACCTTGCCCCCCACCCCATCATCCCCCATACATCCCAATGCAAGAAAATGATGTTAATAATAATAATTAAGTAGATATGCAATTTCCATATTCATTTGTGAGGGAAATTGCATACCAAGCCTGGCAAAATATTTATTCTGTATCCCCTCCCCTAAGAATATCTTTCATGAAATATAGGGAGACAAAAAGAAAAAAACATTTACTGTCATTTTGCAAAATAATGAATATAATATATTCAACAAAAAGTATCCAAACTTATTGAAATACGTGGAAATACAGTATGATAAATAAATATATCACGTGAAATATTGGATTGGGCAATAAAAAAGAGAAGAATTTGTTTGCTGTCATTTGGCACCTAATATCAAATATATTGAAATAAATAAACAAAACTTTTTATAAAATTGGTTGACATTATTAATGGGAAGGATGTGTTTGTTGACCTTCAGAAAATGAATTGATACTTGTTTTTTTGGTTGGTTGTTTTGGTTTTATGGCATATCAACCTTTGTCGGTTATTTAATGTCAAATCCATTTTTATACAAATAATCAGTTCTATTTCAAACAATTCAGTTTAGCATGAGTACACTGTTTAATTGTCAAAAACATTTCTATTTCAAGCTACTCACACAGTTCTATTTCAAACAATTCTGTTTAGCATAATAGTTTAAATATCAAAACAGTTCTATTTCATACAATTCAGTTTAGCATGTATGCATTTTATTTCTACTTGACCCATAGGTAGGACCCTATCAGGTGCTACCACTCTGGGCCAGAGTGGACCTGGGAGCAATGCCAGTGAAGGGATATTTCATATTCCCCAAAGCTCTAGCATTATTGGAGCCTCACCATCAGATTGTTTAGTGTCAAATCCAGGACACTCGTAAGGGAAGGGGGTCTTATCTCAGTTAGTGTATTTTACATCTCCAGTCAACCGGGCAACTGATACTTGGCTGGAGATTGGTGAAATTTAGTTGTAAGTCACCATTCTCAAGTTCTGTTTCTCTGTTTTGTTTGAACAGTATTTGCATGGCTAAAACCAGCCTTAACCATGTACAAACATGGGAATGCTAGTAAAAATACCTCAACTGCTGCACTATGCTTGGGGTATTTAGTAACAGTGTTTACATTGCTCTAAGAACGTTGCAAGCAATATTGAACAAATCCTGGCGGCAACACCCAACAAGGCACCAACTATACGGCCACCTGCCTCCCATCACGAAAACTATACAAGTTAGACGAACCAGACGTGCAGGACACTGCTGGAGAAGCAAGGACGAACTCATCAGTGATCTACTCCTATGGACCCCCACTTATGGCCAAGCAAAAGCAGGATGACCAGCTCAAACATACATACAGCAGCTATGTGAGGATATGGGATGTAGCCCTGAAGACCTGCCAGAAGCAATGAATGATAGGGAGAAGTGGCGAGAGAGGGTCAGGGATATCTGTGCCCCCGGCATGACATGATGATGACGATGAATAGACACAGAGGTTTTTACTTCTGAACGATGATTTAGCTTCAAGATCTTCACACACACAGATCAATGAGTTCATCTTCTAAGTGAAATTCTATGTGTGCCTTTTCTATTTCTAAGTCAAACAATCTGGCAATTCATTCAGGTACGTGTATTTTCTCCAGGTCTTTCAAATGTACTTTAAACTTTTTCCTTACTTTTTGAAGGTGTTTTATGTATATCTCTTAATCATAGCTTGTTGCAAGTTTGAAAATTATCAAAAATCTCTATATGTCTATAAAGATTTAAATAGCTCTGTTTTGAATTGGAAGCCTATTAGGATTGTTCAAGCCTGAATAATTGTAACATCTTTACCTTGTAGATGTTCCTGTATTTCATCAAATTTTGAATATAGGTTTGCCAAATAGAATAGATGGTTTTTACATATTTTCCACTTGCCACATAATGATAGTTCCACATTCATAAGAAATTTTGCTGTTGAGTCATACAAGACAAGTCTAAGCAAGCTATTTCCTCTTAACAACCACTTTACCTCAGTGAACAAAAGTAATTAGTTCAAAGTTTCATTATTTTTTTCATATAACATTGCAAACAGTCATGAATTGAGAGGATGAGCTTTAATCTTATTGATTGACCTGATATACACTTTTAAGGCATTATGCAGTTTCTTGGCAACAAGATAGGGTCTGTGTAAAACATAGTAAACTGTACCTACATTGGGAACCTTTTCATTGTCTAATGTGGCAAATCCTCTGTAATGGCCAATCATTGCTGGTGTACCATTGGTAGTCACTGCAGTAATATTCCCAAAGGAAATATTGTGTTTCTTCAAATAACCCTCCAAACATAGAAAAATTCTCACCTTCCTCATCACCTTCAAAGTGATTAGCAAACAAAAACTTGTCAAGTCAACACTTTAGACTTGGACTATTATGTTTTCCTTAAAAATTCATAATAACTCAGAGAATTTACACTAAGCCTATCTATTATCTTTATTATAACATAAAAGACGACTACAAAGACAAGGGACATAACTAAGTATTTACAACTACCTGGCTTGATAACTAAAACTTCAATGACATATCATATCTTCCATAGGCTATGAGAATATTTGAACTGCCCAAAGTTGATGTATTGAGTTGAATAGAAAACTTGCAATGTTGAAACTAAGATGCCATGATTCTCTCCACATCATCAACCCTCTCATCAATGCACCATTACTCTGCTTTTGCACTTAATGGTATGCATCTTTGAACAGACTTTCAATCACATAATATTGGTCAATAAATCTGGGTAAGATTTATAGTTATTTTTAAGAAAAATCAATGACCTGTGGGCTCCTGTTGTAAAAGCAGTCCATAATGACATTGATTAATAAGGATTTTATACTTATCTCTGTTATATAAAGAACTTGGATGATTAAAGATTATATTCAGCAAAAAGCAAATCCCACAAAATTATCATTCAGTCACAAATTGAAGTGGAGATTGCCTTATTCTCTAAGAATACTGTGGGTTTCATGTTTCTTGTTTTCCTGTTTCTTGCTTTAAGAATAAAACAATTTCAAGTCCAGTTTGTTTCTTTGTTTTATAACACATTAATCTTATTTAATGCCAATGCCATCCTTGTAGAAGGAGAGTGGTGGTACCATTTAACTTGTTGCCGGGGGAATAAAGGGAGTTCATACTGTTATGACTACAGCGAATTTCAGGGTAAGTGTCTCAGAGTATATCTGTCCACAGCAATCATAACACAAAAATTTTACACAAACAAAGAATAGCCAAGTAAAACGAGGGTTTGAAATGCTAAACTAAGTTTATTTACAAGGGAATGAACAGGAGAAGAAGAGGCATACAAAGGTAAAATAGAGAGAACATTTAAGCAAGAAGGGCGAATGTAATCTACAGGTTAAAATCAACATGAAAATCTATTAATGCTATGAAGAGAAATATATTACATGAAATCTGTTTGGTTTATAAGGTTTAGAAAAGATTTCCTTAAGATTGGCCTGTGAAAACAGATGCAACAAGATCTGAATAAATGGTTAAATATAGCTTATGTAAAAAGTATTACCGGATAGCTCCTTGACCAGGAGATGAAATTAGGCATGTCTTCCTCTGTCAACTGCTGGATTCATTCTAACTTTAACCAGTAGAGTGCCAGATCACAAGACGGACAGGTGAAAGGGTTTGGGAGAATACAATAAGGATGGCCATGCATATATTCAAAATGACCCAGAGAAAAGATGTACCGAAAAATTCTACTCCGAGTTAATAGAGCAGACATGAAGTCTGCTTCCAAGGACAAGGTGAAAAAGGGTCCTTAGGCGGTAACAATAACTAAACTTTAAATACAGTGAGACCATGTTATTGCAACATGTAACAAATTGTACAGAATTTAATTTTCAGATTAAAAAGGTTTGGTTTGGTTTCTTTGTTTAATGGCATATCAACCTTTGAAGGTCATTTGATGCCAAAGCCCTCCTTCTAGAAGAACAGCAGTAGTACTATTTTGACCCATAGCTGGGAGGATAAGGGTGTTCATACCTTTCCCAAGGGTATTTGTCTGAATGTAATAGTAACTGGAATTCGAACTCGCTTTCTACGATCCCGCAGTCCATCGCTTTAACCATTACACCACGGGGACAACCCCCACCCAGATTAAAAAGAAAACTAAACAAAAAACAAATTGAACAATATAATTAGTTGATATGAAATGCTTTAATCCAGATATGCAAAATAATTACATACAAATATTACTTAATTAGGACAAAATACAAAAGTATTTAAATCAATAAATCTCTAAAATCACTCAGTTCAATTATGAAGTATTAATAAAACTTGTAGAAATTTTTACTCAGAACAATATTAACTTGTTAAGAAAATATCAAAAATATAATCAGTAAATCACTTTTCCATTATATCGCTTTTGGCTGGTCCTCAGGGCTACAACCCATATCCTCAAAGAGCTGCTGTATGTAGGTTCAAGCTGGTCACGCTGCTTTTGCTCAGCCATGTGAGGGGGTCCATTGGAGAACATCACTTATGATCTCATCCCTGCTTCTCCAGCAGTGTTCTGCATGTCTGGTTTGTCTCACTTTGATAGTTTTCATGATGGGAAGTAGATGGCTGTACAGCTGATGCTCAGTGGAGAGCTGCCCCCAGGACCTGTTCAAAACAGCATTCTTGTGTAGTTGCCGTCAAACTTTTCCTCCATCTGTTTAGTGCATCCATATAGCAGTATTGACACAACCACTGCTTAGATTCCCTTTATTTTTTAAATGACCCTCATATATATATATATATATATATAATAGGACTCTCCTTAGTCAAAAATATTCTCCTTATTTATTATGTCACCAGCATAGATAGATAGATAGAGGAATGGCCCTCATAGATAAATCTTCCTGATTCATTGAAAGAGCATTGAAGAGTGAGAAATTCCCCTTATCTATTGAATGACCATCATAGACTGATAGATTCCATTTATTTGTTGAATGATCCTTGTTGATAGATAAATAATTTGTCTAAATTTCTGAGATGAAACCCGATAATTTTTATCACTTAGTGTATTTGATCAATTGTCTTTATCTTCATTGTTCAGATGTTTTACATTCAACTCAGGAGCCCACACAGAACTTCAAACCCTTCAATCCAGTAGATTGTTTTAATTATATCAACCATGACCAGGTACATGCATTAAGCTATTGTAAGTATTTCTTGTTATTTACCTGTTGTGTGGATTGAACCTGAAACCTCTTGATGATTTCACTGAGAAGTACTTTTCAACCAAATGCCTATATAGATAAATAAGTTCCCATTATTTATTGAATGATCCTTAGATAGATTTCCCTAATTTATTGAATGACTCTCATAGATAGAAAAATAAAATTCCCTTTTTTAACGAATGACCTTTTTAGATAGATAGATCGCTAGTTAGATAAACTCTTACTTATTAAATGACCCTCATAGATAGATAAATAAAAAAGATTCCCTTTATTTAGTGAATGACCCTCATAGATAGATAGATAAACTCCTTTTGAATGACCCTTTAAGTTTGAAATATAAATTGCCCTTATTGATGGACCCTCGTAGATAGATAGATAGATAGATAGATAGATAGATAGAGTCCCCTTATTTACTGAATGACGCTCATAGTTAGATAAATTCCCCTTATTGTCTGATCCTTATTGATAGCTAGCTAGTGAGGAGATAGATGGATAAATCCCCTTTATTTATTGAATGACCCTCTTAGATTGATAAAATCCTCTTATTTACTGAATGACTCTTGTAGATAGATAGATAGATAGATAGCTTCCTCTTATTGAATGACCTTCATCACCAGATAGATTCCCCTTATATACTGTTGCTGGGGCTGTAGAATACACTGACTGCACCTCTGCAGAGGGGTAAGACCCTGCCCCAATGAGTGTCCTGGATATAACACTACACAATCTGATGGTGAGGTTCCAATGATACTGGAGGTTTGAGGAATGTGGAGCACCTCTTCATTGACATTGCTCCCAGGTCAACTCTGGCCCGGAATGGTAGCACCTGACAGGGCCCTATCTTTGGGTTAAATAGAATTAAACTGGATACTTATGCTAAACTAAATTGTTTGAATTAGAACTGTTTGACTAAACTGAATAGCTTGAAATAGAAATGTTTTTGACAAAATGTGTACTTGCATTTAAACAGTGTACTTATGCTAAACTGAATTGTTTGAAATGGAACTGTTTTTGACATGGAAACTGTACTTACGCTAAACTGATTTGTTTAATATAGAACTGTTTTGACATTTAAATGGGTATAAAGAAAATCTATACTTATAATAAATGGAATGGTTTGAATTAGAACTGTTTGGCTAAACTGAATAGATTGAAATAGAAATGTTTTGAAAATTAAACTATGTACTCATGCTAAACTGAATTGTTTGAAATTGAATTTATTATTTGTTTAAAAATGGATTTGGTATGAAATAACCCACAAAGATTGATATGCCATAAAACCCAAACAACCAACCTTATATATTATATGACCCACGTTGAATTATCCTCATAGATAGATAGATTGATAGATTCCCCTTATTTAGTGAATAACCTTCATTTTATTATATGTATGACACTAACTTACATCTGGTGCCAAGGATCCTGTCATGGATATCGAGAAAGCCTGGAATCATCCTTTCATTGCCATTACTCCAAGTTCACTTAATCTCAGGTTCACTCTGACTGCAATCAAATATACTTGAAAATTATTTGTATTTATATAGAATACTTGAAACCATATACCTGTGTGCAGACAGATGATCATTATTATAAACAAATAGGAATAATTCCAGGAAAGCATTAAATTGCTTGCAAATTAATAGTATTAGATAGGAATAATAGAAACCATAAAACTGTGGAGAAACAAATGATTATTATTGAATAGCAAGTCTGTTCAGATCTCCAGGACTCTTCTCAGTATTCTAGTTAGTTTTAACAGTACTATGGTTTTGATGGTCTTGATTCTGCCTCTGATCTCCAGTTCCTCTTTTCCAGATTCTTGGGAATAATTTCAAGATCTCCATCTATGATGGGTATTACCTTCATATGCCATAATATTTTTAGTTCTCAGGCAAAATTTTGGTATGTATATGTTTAATGTTTTGCTTTCTTTTAGTTTCAGTCCATGGTCTGCTGGAATGGTGAGATTTGTTAGATGATAAGTTCTTTTATTCTTGTTAAATAAAACTAAATCTAATTTTCTGGCTAGGATTATTTCGTTGGTTGGGTTTTATGGCACATCAACCTTTATAGG
The DNA here is from genome assembly GCA_963585895.1 of Sepioteuthis lessoniana. NCBI lineage: Eukaryota > Metazoa > Mollusca > Cephalopoda > Myopsida > Loliginidae > Sepioteuthis > Sepioteuthis lessoniana. The sequence goes on along the minus strand of OY757910.1, from coordinate 31,658,402 downwards.
TAATTTAATGCCAAATTGTGTTTTATATATATATATATGTTTTTTTTTTTTTTTTTTTTTTGTGTGTGTGTGTGTGTGTGTGTGTGTGTGTGTGTGTGTGTGTGTTTAGTTAGGCTGTAGTTATTCATTTAAGCATGTTTCATTAAATAATAAAGACAAATTTTGTCTGTATAATTTATCTAAGATCCTTTCAAGTTTTCTGATAAGTGTCTTAGTTTCAGGTTGGAATTGGTAGATGAATTTCCCAAAATTGTCCCAATCACTTTCAGACCCTTCATAGGCCATCCTCAGTGGTTGCTTGCTTGTGTAAGGTGTGTTTGTATTTTTTTAAATAAATTCCAACTTCAACAGTACTGTCGTCTGGGTGGTGGTGTTTTTTTCCCCTGATCTCAATTTTCCCCAAAGGTTCTAAATATGATTAGCATTACCATCACCTTATTAAATGAAAATATAGTTGAAACCATTAAATGGCACATAGGAAACAGAGTACAAGGGTTGACATGTCAAACAACCAATCAGTCCAGCCATTCAGAATAAAATAAAAAATAATTGACTGCAAAATAATGTCTTATTTCATAATTGAATTTCTGATGTATTTCTTACTTGTGTAAGACTGATACAAAAATCTTTTCTTATTCCTTTTTTTTTAAATTGGCAAGTTTTTTTTCTATCCTTCTAAAATCTGATTCAGAACTGATCAAGAATATTGGGCAGATAAACTCACCAAGGAAGAGGGGCCCAAATCTGTACTCATAACCCTTACTTTCTTTAGACTTTATGAATATCACCCTACCAAAAGTACTGCTCACAAGTATTTGAATAAGTATAAAAATGTATGTTTTTTTGCAACCTAAGGTTGGAGGGGACATCTAGAATTGTGTGAAAGCCAGGATCCAAATTAACTTCCTTATTTGATTATATACATATGATGATGGCTCCATTTTCACAGATGATTGACATCTCTTGATTCACTCGTATCATCTGGATTGACACTTTCTCTTCGACTGTGTCCAACTCAGTTGACTTTTCAGTCTAGCAGGCATCTTGTAAACTTTGAGGCAGAGATGATGGACAAACAGAATGATGACTGTTGATGTTACTTGATTCTGTACTTGGGGAAAGTTGTTGTCTACCGCCATGTGTCTTTTCAAGCTGAACAAAGATTTGTAGACTTTACTGCAAATGACATAAGTGGAAACACATCGCCTCACATAAAGTGTGTCCGGTTCACATCTCCCATGAGACTTCATTCAATTGACATATCCAGCTTTAGAGAAGATTATATATATATATATATATATATATATATAAAGCTTTTTATTATATTTTACTCATATATATCACTTATGCCTCTACTTTACTGATTTCTAACACTTTTTTTTTTCATTTACATTTTTTTACTTCTGTTATCATCACAAAATTTCAACTTATCCACTCTATGTCCTCCTTTGAGTGTACAATCTGTTCTGAGAAGAGAAAGTCTCTTTCTTTTTCATTTTTTTTTCTAGTGCTGACTTAAAAATGATACAAGTTAAAAAAAAACAAAAAAAAACAAAGATCCACCCATCAAACCAAACTATAAAAATCCTCACTGCATCTTCTCACCACACAAAATAAGTGACACAGACATAGCGTTTCTCTCCACTTTGGCCTTCATGTTAGGAGGCACATAAAAAAACAATCAGCTTAGTTTCAGGGGACCTTCTTCCAAGGAAGCTCTTGGCCCTCAGGGTTTATTGCTTGATGCCTGAGGCACCTTTGAAGGGGAATGCAGAGAGAACTAAGCAATTTTTAATTGGAGACTAATTTCATGCTAGGTAACCTCATTAAATCAACCTTGTATCCCATATCAGAATTATATGTGTTGGGTGGGAGGGAGCTCGCTTATCTCCTGACTCTTTTTCACTGTTTCTTTTAATTTTTGATTTTTACATTCTTGTTTCAATGCTAACCACTGAAATCATGCATTCATTATCATGTTATCAACTGACAGCCTTCCTTCTATAAAATCATGCGCTTATTTTCATGCTATCCACTGTTTGGTTTGGTTTCGTTTGGTTTCTTTGTTTAATGGTATATCAACCTTTGTTATCTACTGATACCATCTTTTCTCTATAAAATCATACTCTTATTTTCATGCTATCCACTGTGCAGTTTGGTTTGATTTGGTTTCTTTGTTTAACAGTATATCAACCTTTGTTATCTACTGATACCATCTTTTCTATGATATCATGCTCTTATTTTCATGCTATCCACTGTGCGGTTTGGTTTCATTTGGTTTCTTTGTTTAATGGTATATCAACCTTTGTTATCTACTGATACCATTATAGCATTTTGGGAAATTGTTAATTTCTCTAACACTATATTTTTTTAGGTGACACAAATGAATGACAAAACTTTTCTTTAACAACACAACAAAGAAAGTTTTTTTTTATTTGCAGCATTGAAAATGGTTTGCTTTTGGTGCTGCAAGACTCGTGGAGTTTAGGCTTGTTAGTGTTGGAGACAAAATGGCAAAGCGGGATGTTGAGATGGCAGCGTGTGTTGCTGGACGTGTGAGGGATTGTGTTTAGAGTCACCGTGTAGTTTTGTGTGTCTGGTATTTTTGGGGGAGAGTCTGCATTATCTCCATTAATGTGGACCAGAGGTGAAAAGGGAACTAGTGTCGAGAGCAGAGTTACGCTCAGATCGACATAGCCAATTTTTGGGGTGACATAAAGTGGTGCCTGTGGAAGGCATGCTGAATGCATCCAATTCATATTCAACTGGGATTCCTTGTACAAAATCCATAAATTAGATGGTTCCCTCGTGAGTGTCCATGTTGCTGCTGCTGGTGTTAGAGCCACAGTGAGATATCTACACTGGGCGGCTTGTCCAGCGAAAAAACATCGCTAAGTAGGGACGGCCAGAGGAACGTCTGTTCTGGTCGCTGTCTCAAGCCAAAGAGAGTGGGTTTGGCCGCTCACGCGTTTTGCAAGCCAGAAATGAAGATCCAGGCTGAATAGGATAAGTCATCCTGATTGGGTGAAATTAAGTGTTGAAATAAATTGAGCGCCAAACCAAAATACAAGATTTTCCTCTTCTCTACACCATCTTTTCTATGATATCATGCTCTTATTGTCATGCTATCCACTGTGCAGTTTGGTTTGGTTTGGTTTGGTTTCTTTGTTTAACAGTATATCAACCTTTGTTATCTACTGATACCATCTTTTCTATGATATCATGCTCTTATTTTCATGCTATCCACTGTTTGAACTTTATCAAAGAGAACATAATATAATCCATTCTCTTTGCAGATGCAGTCTGTCATATCAGATTTTTCTATTTCACCTTTGGGTATAGCTTTTATGTCTTCCTCAAGTTTGACTTTTAAGGGTCAGCTGGTTTCTCCCTGACATTTTTTTTTATATTATCATAAGATGATATTTATGCAGTCATTTGTCAATCACTTCTCTTATAAAAGACCATCTTTATCGACAAAAAGTGACTGTGTTACTGAAAAGCTACCCTGAGTCACTGACAATTAAAATATTTTGCATCCTGCTTCTTCTCTGAAGCAACTGAGTCAGTCTTTTCAATCAAAATGTTTTATACTTATACAACTGCAGACAATGTAAAGACAAATACAATAAAATATAGGAGGTACCTGTTATTATTTAACTTTACTTAGTATTGTTTGTTTGGTTGTTTTGGTTTTATGATATATCAACCTTTGAAGGTTATTTAAAGCCAAATCCATTTTTATACAAAAACAGTTCTGTTTCAAATAATTCAGTTTAGCATAAGTACACAGATTAATTGTCAAAAACATTCCTATTTCAAGTTATTCCCTTTAGTCAAACAGTTCTAATTCAAACAATTTAGTTTAGTTTAAGTATAGTTTTTTGTTTATATACAGTTAAATGTCAAAACAGTTCCTGTTTCAAGCAATTCTGTTTAGTGTAAGTACAGTTTCAATGTCAAAAACAGTTCTATTTCAAACAATTCAGTTTAGCATACAAAAACAGTTCCATTTCTAATAATTCACTTGAGAATAAGTACATAATTCTAATGTCAAAATGGTCCTATTTCAAGCAATTCAGTTTCACATAAGTATGCAGTTTAGATGTCAAAACAATCCAATTTTAATCATTTCCGTTTAGTATAAGTATATAGTTTCACTGTCAAAAACAGTTCTATTTCAAACAATCCAGCTTAGCATAAGTACACAGTTTAGTTCTATTTGACCTATATATAGGACCTAATCAGGTGCCACCATTCCAGGCCTGAGTGGACCTGGGAGTGATGCGAATAAAATGGTACTCTGCATTCCCCAAAGCTCCAGCATTACTGGAACCTCACCATCAGATTGTTTAATATCATAAGCAGGACATTCATTGTGTGGATGTGGGGGTGCTTACCCCTCTGCAGAGGTGAAGTTGGTGTATTCTACAGCCCCCTGCCCCTAGCCAACTTGGCAAGCTTTACTTTGTAGTCTGTCATACTGGTCGCAGATTGCTTAAAGAATATGGTATTACAAAGGGGTCACCCATCTAAGTCTTGAGTGGGCTCATTAATGCTTAACTTTCAGTGTGACTTGACTACGTGTCCCCCAGCACTGTTGGCTGGGGCTGTATAATACACCAGCTAAGACCTCCCTCAAAAATGGAGCCCCCTGTTGACCATGAGTGGTGACCCATAATGCCTGAGAACAGGAGTCTGGTGGCTGAGAGGTCTGTGACCTAGGTTCAAACTTTTGTCTCGCACTCTAATGATTCATTTGATAGTAAAAATTTTTACCTACAAAATACTTGCTTACAAATCATATAAAAGAAAGATAATTAATTAAAAAAAAACAAACAAAGAAAAACAAGTTTTTGCCATTAAATAACCTGTAAGAGTCAATAGGTCATTGAACACCAATGAAGAAACCATATATCACAGAAATTTGCTAATTATTGATATTTGCTAAGCTTATAAGTATGGTACAAGACCAAAAGAAAGGGGCAAGAGAAAGGATTGAACCTTTTGTTTCCTAATAATTGCTCTTTTGTAAGGGGTTTTAAGATTAGTTAACTATAGTGTAGGACACTCAGCAAGAATGAAATTCCTCTTTGAAAGGGATCAGATTTATTTGAAATGAATATACATTAAAAAGAAATACTCTTTAGTTAATCACTTGTAAAATTAATTCTAAGCACACCAGCTCTCTCTGTGATGACTTTCTCTGCTAATTAGGCTCTACCATGCTCTTTTGTTTTCACTGAAATATTACAATTTAAATATTACAATGGGTTTATTGATTAAATTTCAAAAATGTATGTTCTGAAAAAAATAGTTTGTAGCTTCTTCCTTCTATTCTGGCAAAAGGATAGTTTGGTTTGGTTGCATATCAACCATTGTAGGTTGTCTAATGCCAAATTCATTTTTATACTAATAATCAGTTCTATTTCAAACAGTTCAGTTTTGCATAAGTGCACTGCTTAAATGTCAAAACAGTTCTATTTCAAACTATTCTCAAAGACTCAAAAAATGTTACTTGATGCCGCCTTGCTTAGCTCTCAGCATTATACAGTAAGGATCTCGGGTAAAGTGGACCAATCCAGGGAATGGAGTAGCACTCTCCCGTACACCACGGTGTAGTAGCTATTGAAAAGGGAGTCTTCGGGTCACACTCAACTAAGGTAACCAACTTTACTTTATGTGAACAAAGTTAAAAGGTTCTGTATCACTAATGCTATGTATCACTAATAATTCAATTAAACATCAGTCATTTATTTACACACTGATAAATGTCAAAACAGTTCTTTTTCAAACAATTTAGTTTAGCATAAGTACACAGTTTACTTCTATTTGACCCATAGATTGGACCCTATCATATGCAACTGTTCCAGGCCAGAGTGGACCTGGGAGCAATGGCAGTAAAGGGATACTCTGCATTCCATAAACTTTGAGTATTACTGGAACCTCAACATCAGCTTGTTTAGAATCATATCCTGGACACTCATTGAAGGACTCTTACCCTTCTGCTAACATGCAATCAATGTATTCTACAGCCCCTGGCAAGTGAGCCATGATAAGGATGGAGATCAATTTTTGCTGGTTTCCAAGACAAAAGTACACCCATGTTTTATTTTTTGCTAAGTGTTGTTAATAAGAGACATTCAAGTTTTTTCCTCTCTTACTACAAATCAAAAGAGTTTCTGATTTTAGTTGGTTGGTTGTTTAGGTTTTAAGGCATATCAACCTTTGTAGGTTATTTAACGCCAAATCCATTTTTATGCAAATAGTCAATTCTATTTCAAGCAATTCAGTTTAGTATGAGTACACAGTTTAATTGTTAAAAACATTTCTATTTCAAACTATTTAGTTTATTCAAACCGAACTAATTCAGTTTCATATAAGTACAGGTTTAGTTTACACCCAGTTAAATTTCAAAACAGTTCTATATTAAACAAATCAGTTTAGTGTAAGTACAGTTTCAATTTCAAAAACAGTTCCATTTCAAACAATTCAGTTTAGCATAAAAAAAACACAGTTTAAATGTAATTACAGTTTAATTGTGAAAAACATTTCTATTTCAAGCTATTCAGTTTAGTCAAGTTGTTCTAATTCAAACAATTCAGTTTAGTGTAAGTATGCAGTTTACTTCTATTTAACCCATAGATAGGGCCCTATCAGGTGCTACCATTCCGGGCCAGAGTTGACCAGGGAGCCATGGCATTGAAGGGGCGCTCCGCATTCCCTAAAGCTTGGGCATGACTGGAACCTCACCATCAGATTGTTTAGTGTCATATCCAAGACACTCATTGGGAGGGTCTTACCCCTCTGCAAAGGTGTAGTCAGTGTATTGTACAGCCCCAGCCGACTGAGCAAAGAGTTTTTGAACAAAGAAAAATTGTTATGGTGAAAGAAGCTTTATTTTTAATATAGATTTTGGAAAAAATGTGATTTCTTTTCCTAATATCTCTAATATATGAATGAAAAGAGTGTGTGAAATCTGGTTCTTATGTGTTGGAGACATTCATTGTAATCTTCAAAGTATCAGTTATTTTTTTCTTACTTTTTAAAGAAAATGTTTACGAATGTGTTACAACATACAGAATGATCATATTAGATTATCTGCCCTTGGCTTCAGAATTAATTTTTTCAGTGATTGCTAGGAGGCAACTTCAATGGTAACCATAGTAAAAGGAAAAAAACATGAAGATAATTGTCTTCTCACTTAGCATGCCGTAGGAGAAAGACATGTGTTTTGACATCCCTTCAGGAGATGCTAAACTTAATGCTATTGGCATAATCACAGTACTAAACCTAACACAGCAGTTATACAAATGCTGATCATAAATATAACCAAAGGACATTATTACAATGTTGGTAGAATCGATTGAATTTTATTTCTATTACTCACGTATTTTGATACACACATCAACCCATTTGGTTGGGGCAGTAGAATATGCCAACTGCATCTCTGCAGAAGGGTAAAAATCCTCCACCACCACCAATGAGACATGACTCATAACCAGCTGATATTGAGGCTCCAGTCCTAGAGCTTTGGAGAATGTGGAGCACTCCTTTATTACCATTACTCCCAAGTCCATTTTGACTCAGAGTAGTAGTACCTGTTAGGGTCCCATTTATGGGTCAAATAGAATTGCTGCATCATTTACTATACTAGAAACCATTTAACCATGCACAAACAAATGATTAATATTAGATTGAATTACTCATTTTTGATAGTAATATTTGAAATCATTTAACTCTGTGATAAAGATGATTAATATCAAATTGAATTAATGGTGTTAGATATTGTTTCTAGAAACCGTTTGGCTCAAGCTAGTTTTAAAATAGTAAGTAAGTAAAGTAAAGTTGTCTCCCTTTAGTCGAGGGCGACCTGAAGGCTCCCTTTTCAATAGCTACTACACCAAGATGTAGGGGAGGGCACTACTCCTTTCCCTGGATTGCTCCACTTTACCCTTGATATGTACCTTATATTGCTGAGTGTTAAGCAAGGAGGTTTCAAGTACCATTTTTTAAGTCTTTGGTATGACTTGACCTGGAAGTGAACCCTGGTTTCTCGTGCCATTGGCGAACACTCTACCAACTATGCCTACTTGCAAGATGTTCATTTACAAATCATATATTTAATGTATATATGTATAAACAGGATTCAACATCAAATAACCAACAAGTGTTAATATGCCATAAAAACCAGCCCACCAATCAACCTAATATAAACACACATCTTTCCCTTTTTCTCATATTTTCATCTTCGTTTTTTTATACTTCAATAAAAGTTAACCTATATAAATTGTCTCTTGGATTTTATCTTTAATGCAACTTCATATTTTATTGTATGAATAATATGAATTATGAATAACATAACCATAAAATGATTTTAACTTATCAAAATTTACTATACATAACACTAAGTCAAAGGTGATTTGACGCTTGGTTTCCCTGACAAATTTTCCAATTTCACCATTTTAGTTGTTGCTATTCTAATCTATGCCTCAACTTCTACAAGAAATGACAACGTGTAAAATTTACTCAAAATTTGCTATAAATTTTACTAAATCAGTGATGTTTCAAGCCTCATTTCTTTGAAACATACATTGGTCTCCATCAGAGAAGAATAAAACACTTAAAGCAATTTGGAGATCCCTTTTTTAATATGTTAGTCATCTAAACAAAATGATTCTCTACGATTATGGATATCAAGTAAATCCAATTTCTTTTGTGATCTTACAAGATGTTTAGAGTTTTAGCAAGAAGCTGTATTCAGCAAGTATTGCACCTTTAGAGTATCCTTTATTCTAGTTGTTGGATGATCTCCCTTTTCTTGCAAGAAGAATTTTCTAAACAGTTGATTGGAGCTGACATAAGTAGTTCCTATATTGATAATGAAGATAGATGTCTTTCCCTTAGTAGAACATACCTTTTTATCAATCTGAAGATGCTACCCTTACAGTTGTCCAAAGTTCTTGTGCCATTAGCATGAGCACAATGCCACTTTATGCAGTTATTTAAAGCAAGTTTTTCTGCAGTTTTTATCTGTGTTTATGGTATATATTCTATTTGCTAGAGTGTAAGAGATGGATTTTTTACAGTTTTTGTGGTTGTGGCTATTGAAGTGGTGGTATTCTTGGGTGTCAGTGGGTTTATAGTAGATATCTTTGATGATTTGGCCATTTGTGTTTTTTATAAAGATGTCTAAAACTGGTGGTTGTTTTGAGCTGTGTTCCATAGTAAATTTTATTTTGGGTTAGTAAAAAATAATTACCAGTAAATTTTAAATCACACTACCCCACACAAGACAAAACGACAAATACATATCAAATATCAAAGACCAGTTAGGAGTAAAACTGACTAAGATAGACACACTCGAAGAAAAGAAATGAGAGGAGATACCTCTGTAGCAGAAAGAATTTCTAATTATTGTCTAGTGCAGGAATATTTTGACTGTTTTGGTCATATTTTTGACCAATGAGAATATTTCATGCCATTCTGCCCGTGTCACTTCCCTGGGCAACTATAAAAAAGCAAGGTAACATTCTTTCACCCTCTTCCACGCAGGCCTTTCATGCAGAACAGACCTGTCCTGTCTTCCTCTTCTTGCTTCCCCACTGGCTAGCAGCAGGACAAGCCAGACAACATGACAGAGCACACATTCTCTCTCTTTGCTTCCTAGCAGCAGGAAGGACCAACCACAATGAGAGACCACATTCACTCTTCTTCACTGACTCTTCTTTGCAAATTCTCTCTCACATATTTCATGAAGTCTGCTAAGCACCATGAGGAGACCTCATCCAATTTATGGACGGTTGGTGTCTGGGAAATCCTTCCTTCATCATTCATCTTTCCTTCTAAACCAACGGATCCTCAGAGAAACAAATTGAATATTTTCAACTCCTGTTTTAACTTCAGCATTTTAATTCCTGTCCTGACGACGGCATCTCAATTCATGCTCTGACATTCACCTACTTTATTCCTTCTCAACTCAACATTTGTTTCTCTGCTTCCTGCGACTTACAGCACAAGGGTTCCTTTTGTCTCAAGCTGTTAATAAAACTTCTAAATTGAAAACTATCAATATCTTTGTCAACTCATTTGTTCTTCCTTTTAATATAACAAGAGGCAACAGAACTCTACAACCTCAACTGCCATTTTTGTAGGAATGGTAAATTTATTCTGACCTCCTGTTATACCTCTACATAAACCCATAACCAACTGAAAACCATTTACACTTCAAATATGTTTTGCAAAGAAGGTTAGATTGACATGTTCTTATATTTGTGCATGATAACGTAGAGAAGGAGACAGAGTGGAAGAGAGGGGACTAACCTGACTAGAAATGTACTGATAGCTTGAGAGAAGGAGTTGAAGAAAAAAACAACAGAATCAACAAATGGGGTGAAATTTATATGGAGAAATGTACTGGAGAGATTCGTTCTCTTATATTGGTTCAGAGGACTTATAAAGAAGCCAAGTTCTTGAATGTCGAGTTTAGTAAATGCTAATGAAGAACTTGTTTTGGACTATCCTTTGAGGTATATGTGAGGTAGAGCAGCTTGGTCACAAAAGGACATGTTCTGAGAGTTATCTAAGCCTAGCCATTGATGTGGGCAAGGGAACTACTGCTTGTTGATGATATTTAGGTACAGCCAGAATGAGAACTGCTCATTATGCAATGCAGGATATTATTTATATGAATTTGATGGTATCAAAAATTCATCCACAGCTTCAGTCAGAGGTTTCTTCTGATTGGCTTAAAAAAAGGTCTAATTCCTTGATATATGATTGCTCACCACTACATCTGCCAGTCAAATATTTGTCCAAGTGTTCATTGTCTGTCATGTCTCTAGTCAACATTACTTCTTCCTTCTTGTGATTGAAGTGTTTCTGTGCTGAGTGGAGAAATTCTTATCTCCCTAAAAATGGTTCAAGGGAGCAGCCTATAGGCCGTTCTATTTTTTTTTACTGCAATGTAGGTTTGGTTTAATTGGGTTTTATGGCATATCAACCATTGTTGGTTATTTAATGCCAAATCCTGTTTTTTATATATGTTAAATGATTTGTAAACTCATTTTGTAGATACATTCAAATGAGCCTGAGCCCTTTCTTTTGAACTCAGTTAAATGGTTTCAAGTATTTCTATCTAACATGAATATTTCTATTTATTATTTATGATTTGTTTGCCCACTCTTAAATAGTTCCAAGTATTGCAAACTATCACAAGCAATTAAGCTCATTTGTTTACACACAGTTAAATGATCTTACAGTTCTATTTCAAACAATTCATTTTGTTTGCACTCTATTTGAATGTCAAACAGTTCTATTTGACCCATAGACATGACCCTATCAGGTTCTACCACTCCAGGTCAGAGTGAACCTGGGAACAATGGCAATGAGGGGGTGATCCATATTCCACAAGGCTCCACTGACTTGAGTTTCATAATCAGATGTTTTAATGTTATATCTTGGAAACTCATTGGAGAAGCTTTATCCCTCTGCAGAGGTGCACTTAGTGTAATCTACAGTCCCAGCCGACTAGGCTGATTACCATAAGGTAGAGTTTATGAATCATGACTTGTTTGTGCATTGTTTGAAATAGGATTATTTTGACATTTAACTGTGAGTGGACAAAAACTATATTCAAACTAACTGAATTATTTGAATTAGAACTGTTTGACTAAACTGAACAGCTTGAAATAGAAATGTTTTGACAATTAAACTCTGTACTCATGCTAAACTGAATTGTTTGAAATAGATCTGATCATTAGTATTAAAATGGATTTGGCAATAAATAACCTACAAAGGTTGATATGCCATAAAAACCCAACCAACCAACCTACCAACCAACCAACAAACCTTTACCCTATACAAAAGCTGGTTCTACAACTTTCTTTTCTTATATTGTCCTCAAATGTCAATTTTTTACTTAGGTTGAAATGAAAATATGTTCTATTTTTTTAATGTCTTGTTAGAAGGTGTGACATTTTTTGAATGTCTTGTTGGAATGTGTGACATTAAAAGCTAATACAAAGAATAAACTTATGAAAAGAGTTTTATTTCCACTTAACTCACAAATAATTGGTATTAAGAACCGAGTCAATAAAGATTACACAATCCCATTCAGTATCAAATCTAGAAAGGTCAAAGCTCCAAATAGGCAAATCCAACATTGGCAAGATATCCCTTTTCCTTACAGGAAATGTCATATCAAATACCCCTCCTGAGTAACACTTTGGTGAGAAAAATAAAAGGTTTTGTTAAGGTAGATTTATGAAGTTGCCTGGAGAATGACAGAAGGTAGTGGTACAAAATTCATATTTTGAGATATGTATTTGAAAATGGAAAAAAAAAAGGCTTGTGTAATGTATCAGCCTCCTCTCTAACTAAAATTCCTGGTACCTGGCTAAGTAACTGACGACAAAAAGTCAATTAGGAAAACTCGTTGTAATTGCAAGAAGCAGTTAGACATTAGACATGGGGATTTTTGAAAAGGGTCAATCAGTTAGTAGTCAGAACAGGGACAAGTCATAACCTTAATTTCAATGCTGAGCAAAACTGCCACCCTTCCATCAAAGGTGGGCTCTGGTTTATTAAAGAATGATTATTTCCTTAATTGTATGATTTTTACAAGTTATGAATTACATAACATTAACTGGGGTAATTTCATGACAAAAAAGAACATTGATAAAAGCTCTACATAAAACTACTAGTTGAAGTACCAGTCTACTTGGATCACAACTTATTTAACATTCTTTTCCAATTAAAAATTTACACTGATCAGTTACTGATAGTAATTGTTACTATAAAAGATAAATTCACAAAGCAGAAAATAGAGTTACCAATTATATTTGTTACTATAAAATACTATAAAAGATCAATTCACATACCAGAAAAAAAAACGATCAGCCAATTTTATGTTTTTTTAGATCATATTAATAAATTGATAATGTTCAATGAAAAATTTCAGAGTTTGATAGAAAAGAATTTTTTAAAATTTCAGTGAATGATACTTAAGAGATTCATTGATTTAAACATTTGCATTTTTTCCAAACTTTTACCCCGAACTAAGCAAGGCTATTTAATCTCTATACGGATTCAAGAGCTACCCAATTAGTAATGTTAAATTTATTGGTATGCTTGGTGTTAGTGAAGATATTTTAGTCAAGTGTCTACTCTCTAAGGATCAATATTAGCATTAGTATATCCCTGATATACTGATACTAAACACAACAGAAAGAAAGACAAGATAAACTCAATTACAAATACAAGAATATTCAACCTTTTAAATATAAAATATACATACAAGTAGTATTACAAGAAAGAATACACAAACATCTCATGGTAGAATTATACATATATTGTTCCATGGATAAGCAGTATGTAGAAGGGGTATTAAATGAAAACAGACTCAATTGACGAGTGTAGGTCATATAACCATGCGGCTTTACTATTCTTTGCAGGGTCAGAGACAACATCTCGATTGTTCAAAGAACAGAGGTAAATAGGGGTCAAGATGAGATTTCTGTCATGTGACACCCTATGAACCTCTAATGGACATGCCAACTCTCTGAGGGAGATTATTATTTATTGCATTCCTACAGTTTATTTAATAAAATGAAAGACAAAATTTTGTTTTCAACATTAACTTTTCAGACAATATATTATCTATTTTGTTCCATTATGTTCTACCATCTCTCATGCAACTTCCTTGCCCAGTCAGCCAGGGTTGTAGAATACACTGACTGCATCTCTGCAGAGGGGTAAGACTCCTCCAAATGAGTGTCCTGATTATGACACAAAACAATCTGATGGTGAAGCTTCAGTAATGCAGGAGCTTTGGGGAATGCGGCATAGCCCTTTATTGTCATCTTTCCCAGGTCCACTCTGACCTGGAGTAATAGCACCTGATAGGGTCCAATATGTGGGTCAAATAGAACTGTTTGACATTTAAACTGTGTACTTATGCTTAACTAAATTGTTTGAAATACAACTGTTTTTACATTTAACTTTGTATAAACAAAAAAACTGTACTTATGCTAAACTGATTTGGTTGAAATAGAACTGTTTGATCCTTTGACTATGTGTAATCAAATGACTGATGATTAATTGAATATTTTGCGATACATAGCAATACTTGGAACCATTTAACTTTGTTGACATAAAGTAAAGTTGGCAACCTTAGTTGAGTGTGACCCGAAAGCTTCCTTTTCAATAAATACCACACATCGTAGTGTAGGGAAGGATGCTACTCCATTCCCTGGATTGCACCACTTTATCCTAGATCCTTTCCTTATAATGCTGAGTGCTAAGCAAGGCAGCATCAATCACCATTTTTTGAGTCTTTGATATAACTTAACCTGGGATTTAACCCCAGTCTCTTGGACCATTGGCGAACTCATTACACCAATGGCCTAGTTTGTTGATATACTAAACTGAATTATTTGAAATAGGGCTGTTTGATCCTTCAACTGTATGTAAACAAATGACTGATATTTTATTGAATTGTTTGTGATATATTGCAATACTTGCAAACTGTGTGCAAACAAATGATTAATAGCAAATAGAAATAAATGAAACCATCTTAATGTGTGAAAAAAATGAGCTCATTTAAAAATGTTATCTAAAAATGTGTTTACATGTCATATATTTAATATATATGTAAAAAGAGGATTCGGCATTAAATAACATACAATGGTTGATATGCCATAAAACCAAACAAAAATAAACAAAACCAAACCATGCAACTACATTATTTTACCCTACCGGAACTGTTTTATCTCTCTGAGTAAATAAAGGGGTGTTCCCGTGATGAAAGGGTTAAAGCACTGAACTGCAGAATTGTAGTATGCGAATTTGAACTCTAGTTGCACTGTTGCATTCACTTTTGGACAGATCCCCTCGGAAAGATATGAATCTCCTTATCCTCCCAGCTATAGGTTAAATAGTACTACTGCTGTCCTTCTAAAAAGAAAAGATGAATTTGGCATTAAATAACCTGAGAAGGTTGCAATACCATTAAATAACAAACTTATTGATATTGAAACATATTGAAAAAATAACTACTTCAGCTGTCTTCTACATCTTCTGTTAATCTAAATTATCTAAGGGAGATAAACATTTATTATATCCCAATAGATGGAGGTGCCCGTGGTGTAATTGTTATCGTCGTAGGAAATGAACACGGCGACACGAGTTCAAATCCTGGACAAGACTCATTGCATTTCACATAGCACTAATACCCTTTGAAAAAGGTATGAATCCAATTATTCTCCCTCCAGCTATTGGTAAATAGTAGGGCAGACTGATTTCTTCAGCCTTGGTGAGGCAACTAGTCTAGAAGAAGGAAAACTCTGAATTCAAACCTGTTAAACTCCGCTTAAAAATTGACCTTGTGTCATATCCTGCCCGAGCGGAGGGGTTGGTAAATAGGATTATATCCGAATAGATTAATTGTAAATAGTTATTTTAGTCAGACACTTAATGACCAGAATGAATAAAAAGTTTGCCTATATTTTGAAATGTACTTGTTTGCAGGACACATATTATGTGACCGAAACAGTTCAAGCTGTAGACACTACCTAATATAGTTCATAGTATCATGGCAGAGTGTCTTAAAATTGATGCAACCCATTAATATGATAATGATTCATTACTGAGACATGCCCAATGGCAGTCATTTGGAACGTGTCCTGTAAAAAATGCATCCTTTGAGCTAGAAACATCAAATCAATATCTTTTTTTTATTGTTACTATATAAGCTTCAAGGACATGCAATTTTTTTTTTGAGTTTCTTATCACAGTAATAAATCATTATCATTTTAAAGGGGGAGGTGTCCCCATGGTATAATGGTTAAAGTGCTGGGCTGCAAAATTGTAGCATACAAGTTTGAACTTCAGTCATGCTATTACGTCCATGGATTCTGTGGCTGTGCTCAAAGCCTTAGAGGTGAATCTGGTAGCAAGTACTACTTGGGGAGTATCAGGCAAGCTTGACATCTAACAGCAATCAGTGGGGTTCATTATCTTCACAACTTTGGCAAAAACATCTGAAACTGCTAAATTGTGCTGTACATTACCAAAATATTGCAAAAACATTTAACTCAATCTTGTATATATGGCCCAGTCGGCTGGGGCTTCAGAATACACTGACTGCTTCTCTGCAATGGGGTACCCCCACAACCAGAGTTCTGGATATGACACTAAACAATCTGATGGTGAGGTTCCAGTAATGCTATAGCTTTGGGAAATGCAGAGTACTCTTTCATTGCTATCACTCCTGGGACCACTCAAGTGTTGGCACCTGACAGGGTCTTATCTATGAGAGAAATAGAACTAAACTGTGTACTTATGTTAAACTGAATTGTTTGAAATAGAACTGTTTATATGTATAGAAATGGATTTGGTATTATTAACCTACAGTGGTTGATGTACCACAAAACCAAACCCAACCAAACCCAACTTTTGTATATATATATATATATATTCATCAGCCTGAAATGAGCATCTCAGAAGCAAAACTTAGGCCCCTGACACTTTACAGCTTCAACATGTTCATAACATTTGAAATAGTGTCTGTTTGTCTAATCTCAAACTTACTAGTTATATGAAATCTCATGGCAGCAAACTATTGAAGACTCATTTCAACAGCAACATTCAGCTAACTCATATCACTTCTGTGACAAAGTATATGGGTCTACAGCAGGTTTGAGAAGTCATTCAAGGGTTCACAGGAGCAAAGTCAATGGAAAAGACGGCTAATTCATTTGTAATGCATGCAATAAGGTTTGCAAGTATATATATGGCCTGAAGAGTTGAATACTCTCTGATGAGTACTCTTAGCAAATCAAGGAAATGGTTTTCTTCCACAAAGAAGAGACAGTTACTAAGAACGATTCCGCCCCTAGATACATAGATATCTCCTTGAACCACCCAAGATCGGTACTGAGACAGATACCCAATGCGGTGAACCAAAGAATTAATAAGCTGTCCTCAGGTAAGAAAATTTTCGAGGAAAACAAGAGTAGATATGATGACGCCCTGAAGGACAGTGGATTCCAAGGTAGACTGGAATACTTAACCACGGTGGACCTCAATTTGAGAGCTAGGAAGAATAATGGTGAGACCCACACACCCCTCAAGGTAGGTGAGACTATTAATAATAGTAGTCACGGAAATAGACGAGGAAAGAATAGAAATAGAAAAGTAGTCTGGTTCAATCCGCCATTTTGTAAGCTCACTAACATTAACATAGGTAGATACTTCTACACCTACTAGATAAACATTTTAATAGAGGCAACCCATTGAGTAGGATTTTTAATAGAAATACAGTGAAAATTAGCTACTCCTGCACTAAGAATATGTACAACATACTAAGCAACCATAATAGGAGGCTACTCAATGAGCTTACCACGAGGGATAGGAACCCAAACGTGGAGTCTTGTAACTGTAGGAATAAGGAAGAATGCCCCTTAGGCAGACACTGCACCATGAGGAATGTCGTATACCAAGCATGCATTTCTCCTATGGAACAGCAAAGGGACGGGGAGAGAGTCTATATAGGAATCTCCGTGGGAAACTGGAAGCAAAGATGATACAGCCATAGACACTCATTTTCCAACCCGAAACTTAGATACCAGACTGCTTTATCGAAATACTTCTGGGGCCTAAAGGATCAGGGGCTATCCCCACAAATTAAGTGGAAAATATTAAGGCACTCATCTGCCGCCAACAGCTTCAATGGTAGATGTAAACTATGCTTAGACGAAAAAATTAGCATAAATAATTTCAAGAATAGAAAACTTTTATTGAACGAAAGAAATGAGCTTGTCTTTAAGTGTAGACATAGAGGAAAATTTAAATTATCTTAAATAATAAAGAAATATTAGTAAATAATAGAGATCAACCCAACAGCAGATATCACCGAGACAAAGAAAGATAAAGGTAGATAAGGGCCAGATGAACAGGGAATATTAATCCAAAAATAGGGCCTGCGATTCTAGAGTGGTTAATTCCCCTTGACCATTTTTAGGGTAAATTTTAAAAAATACACTTGACAACTATAATGAATGTCCCCACCTTATCTGGTTTAAGTATCTCGATCCTAATTGAAACTAGAGGAATACCTAAGATGGCAACAGCTGGGTTAATTAACGGACATATCAGAAATAAATGTAAATCATATATGAAATAGCTATTAGTTAAACAATCTTAGTCTGTTTAGAATAGCACACCTGCCAAGTAGAAGAAACCACAAACAGAACACAAAATTAGAAGGGACTGACCAGTAGATTAATTCCACTCCTGTTTCTTAATCGTTCTAATATATAATATGTTCACACCCTCTGCTCCTGCCTATGAACGAAAGAATTTGTAGCTTTGGAATTTGAGTTCCACTTTATGTTTTTTATTTTTATGTTTTTTATTTTTATCTTTATCTTTATCTTTGTTTTCTGAGTTTTTAATTTATTTTTTAATTTCTTTAATTTTCCTATTTATCTTCTGAATACGAACTGTAACTCCTCATTCACATCTCTGGGATAATACAGAGCATGTAAAAAGAGTCATCTGACGAGACAGAGAATATACCAACAATATTCTCCGCCGAAATAAATTTATTATGACGGCTTAACTGAGTTTGAGTCTCCATTTAATTGTACTATATATATATATATATATATATACATGAAGGTAGCAGAAAAAGCATAATCTAAATAGGTGAATATATTATGATGTAAAGTCGATATTAATGTTTCGGTTTCAGTAACCATCATCAGGACTTGGATATCAGAATAGTTCACATAGCGATGGATGCTTGCTGAGATGATAGGAGCAAATGAGAAATATACAACGAAAAGATACATAAACATGCACATAGCGTTCATAATTCAAAAGTCATAAGAATGTGTCTGGCACGTGGAAACATATTTGAAAATGTTAGATTTCCCAAAGAAACGAGACAAAACGTCCCGTTTATTGAAAAATATGCAATGACAAGTAAGTTTTTATATATATAGATTGTTTGGAATCACACGTTAAATGTTGTGTAAGAATGTATTTGATATTTGTTTTTCCGAATGGACAGTATAAAAGTAAATATGGATTAAAATCCGACAGTATGAAGGTAGCAGAAAAAACATAATCCAAATAGGTGAACAAATTATGATGTAAAGTCGATGTTAACCTATTTGGATTATGTTTTTTCTGCTACCTTCATACTGTTGCATTTTAATCCATATTTACTTTCATATATATATATATATATATAGATTGTGAGAGAGTAGAATTTTTGACTAACCTCTGTATATATTTTTCTTCTTCCGAAGTTTGGGAATTTAAATTCTCTATAATTAGCTTTGCTTTCCTACTGATTATTATTAATTACTTGTGACCCTCTTTTGATGTGAATTCCTATTTATCAAAAAGGAATAAATAAAAAAAAAGATATGTTAAATCTTTTATCTGTGTTAAATGACTATACAAAATAAATTTGATTGCTCAAACTCAATTTACTTGACTTTTTAAGAGGACAGACAAACAAACAATTTGCAATTATTCATATAGACTTGTTTATACCTCCTGAATTACCTTTAGTGCACATATTGCTTCAAGTTATCTTCTACCGACATATCCATTATTGTAATAGAAAAAAATCTGTGCCATTCAATAACAATTAATAAGCCCGTTGGTCAAACTCTCTATATAATGGAAACATACGTGCCACTACTGTTAATGTTTAACAATGTAAGTTTTTGCATTGCCTTTTATTGAATAAAATATATGAGTCCAAATTGTGGCAAAGAATATCAAAGTCAAAAAAATAAGATAAAACATTTTTCAAAGGGAATAAAAAGTTTTTTTAAAAGTTTCTTGAAAGATGAGAACATTTTTTTTTTATCAAGCAAAAATATTTTCTGATAGAGGTAAGTATTATTTGAATCTAGAAATTATGTACAGTATTGCCCATAAATAAATGGCCTTGTGCTAGAAAGAGCTTTTGAGACACAGTAATGCCCATTGAAAAATATATCCTTATCATTTTTTTTATAAAAAAAAATAATTTTCATCTAAACCAAATATACAAGGATTTTATTATTTCTCGTCGAACATAATGCAATCAAAATGAATATTATTAAGTATTACACATCAACCATGAATAACTATACCCCTAACAATATTTTCAAATAAAAAAGTCAATTTTCTTCTAAACCAAAGATACAAGGATTTTATTATTTCTAGTGGAACATTATACAATCAAAACACAGATATCATTTGGTATAATTCATTGCCAAACTCTACAGCATAAAATTCTATGCGCAAAAAATAAAATCGCACAAGTATACATAAGTATTGTACCTATTTCTGAACTGCTAAATGTTTATATTTTTGAATACAAAATTTTAATTCTGTAGAGTTTGGTAATAAATGATACCTAATAATATTGGTTGTATAATGTTCAACTAGAAAAAAAAAATTCTGGTATCTTTGCTTTACAAAATAATAAATCTTTTATTAAAATCTAGTAAGGGTCTCCTTACTTATGGGTGGTACTACTCAAAAGTTTAATTAATCACTCCCACCAAAAAAAAGAAAAAAAATGGTGTTGAGTTATTCCATGACAGATAGACGAAAAAGACAATTAGTGAATAATAGTAAGTTAATTTTTTTCTAAACCAAAAATATCAATTTTATTATTTCTAATAAAACATTGTAAATTGAAACGGATATTATTAGGTATTATTTATTATAAACATGCAATGCTTTTTTTCATTCTTACAAGATAGAAATTCAACAATAAACAATTACCTTCCTACCAATTTTTTTAAAATGTGGTTTTATTATTCAAATGTTGATAAACATAGAAAAATTGACACAGTGCTGTGTCTCCCTCAGAACTGTTCCTAACACCAATTAGTTGTCTGAAGAAAATTTTAGCAGAAGTACAGTGTTACCCATAAATAAATACATCCTTAACAATCTATTCTATGAAATATTCAATGGAGCCTAGTATGCTGGGGCTGTCGAATATACTAACTGCATTTCTGCTGAGAGGTAAGATTTCCACCCCCACCAATTAGTGTCCTGGATATGACACTAAACAATCTGATGGTGAGGCTCTGGTAATGCTGGAGCTTTGGAGTATGTGATCAGTACTATTGTTTTTAGTCCACTCTAGATCGGAGTGATAGCACTTGATAGGGTCCTATCTATATGTCAAATAGAACTGTTTGATATCTTAACTGTATGCAAACAAATGACTTATGTTAAATTGAATTGTTAGAAATAGAACTCTTTGAACATTTTACTGTGTGTGAATAAATGATGAATTGAATTGTTAGTGATACATAACCAAACTTGGAACCCTTTAATTGTACACAAACAATAGTGCAATGTTGAATAGAATAATTAAAGTTAAATAGCTATAATTGAAACTCTTTGACTGTGTACCTAAATTGAATTATTAGTATTACATAACAATACTTGGAACCATTTGACTGTGTACAAAGGAATGATGAGTATTGGATAGAATTAGTATTAAATAGCAATATTTGTAATCCATTCACACCAAATGATTAATATTGAATTGAATTATAAGTGTTAGATAGCAATAATTGAAACCATTTAACTGTTTTTTGCAAGATAAAAAGATTTAAGGTATATTTATAGCAGTTTCTGAAGATAACCTTATCCATCAAAATAGACAATATTGTCAATATGATAAGTTGAACAAGCCCTTAATAGTTTCGAGCCTTGGACATTGAAAGAACGTTTTTTTTTGTTATAAACATGCTATATAAATTAAATGTAATTAACTTAATTTTTTGTAAAGATAATGTCTCGATTTATATTTATCCTGAGCCGATTAATTTTTACACATGGTCAGTTTTATATTATAGGCTGTTGACATTTCCATCTGAATAATGCATTGTTTTGCTATGAAGGATGGTATAAAGCTTGATATTGTGTAATTTTTCTACTAGTTATAAAAACATTTGTTTATTTCTTATAGACCAACAAAGCAGACAGAGATAAAACACCAGAGGAACCCAGTAAAGAGTCATCTGAAGATCGACAAAATCCAAAGAAACATATCACTGAAGATGGTTTGGTTTGTTGGGTTTATGGCATATCAACCTTTGTAGGTTATTTAACGCCAAATCCGTTTTTATGTAAATAATCAGTTCTATTGAAAACAGTTCAGTTTAGCAGAAGTACACAGTTTAATTGTCAAAAACATTTCCATTTCAAACTATTCAAGCAGTTATATGTAATAATTCAGTTAAGTGTAAATACAGTTTTAATGTCGAAAAACTGTTCTATTTGAAATAATTCAGTTAAGGATAAGCACGCAGTGTAAGTACAGTTTAATTGTCAAAAACATTTCTATTTCAAGCTATTCAGTTTACTCAATTCAGTTTAGTAAAAGTATGCTGTTAGTTCTATTTAACCCATAGATAGGGCCCTATCAGGTGCTACCACTCCGGGCCAGAGTGGACCTGGGAGCAATGGCAATGAAGGGGTACTCCACATTCCCCAAAGCTCCAGCACTGCTGGAACCTCATCATCAGATAGTTTAGTGTCATATCCAGGACACTCGTTATGGGGGGATCTTACCCCTCTGCAGAGGTGCAGTCAGTGTATTCTACAGCCCCAGCTGACTGGGCAATACACGGAGTTAAATGTCAAAACAGTTTTATTTTAGATAATTCAGTTTAGCATAAGTACACAGTTTAGACATCAAAACAGTTCTATTTCCATTAATTTAGTTTAGTATAAGTATGCAGTTTAAATGTCAAAACAGTTCTATTTTAATCAATTCAATTTAGTTTGAATACACAGTTTAAATGCAAAAAATCAATATTGTGAAGGAAGTACGGTTTAGTTCTATTTAACCCATAGATAAGACCCTTATCATGGGCTACCACTCCGGGCCTGAGTTGACCTGGGAGCAATGGCAATGAAGGGGTACTCCACATTCCCCAAAGCTCCAGCACTGCTGGAACCTAACCATCAGATAGTTTAGTGTCATATCCAGGACACTCGTTATGGGGGGGGTTACCCCTCTGCAGAGGTGCAGTCAGTGTATTCTACAGCCCCAGCTGACTGGGCAATATATCGCTGAAGAGAAAAAATCTGCAGTATGCATGCAATGAAGCAATCATAATATTTGAGTGCAAACAAATTATTTCTAACTCATTTAAAAAGGAAATTACCCAGAAACTATTCACTTACAAATCATTTATATATATCCATTTATATGTTTGCAAACAAATGACTTATGTTAAATTCTTACTATTACATAGGAGTACTTGAAATCATTTAACTGTGTGCAAACAAATGATTAACAGTAAATGGAATTATTTATGTTTGATAGAAATATTTGAAACTGTGTGCTAAAGAATGTTATGTATAAAAGTTATTTACAAATCATATATATTTAATATATATGTATAAAAAGGACTTGGCATTAAATAACCTACAATGGTTGATATGCCATAAAACACAACGCAATCAAACCAACCCCAACTCAAATTACAATGCTTTTATTATTTCTGGAGGAATAATATGAAATTAGAATTATCATTATTTTGCTTCTTGCAAGTTTTTTACACCAGCATTAGGTGGTAGTCTTTTACTAGATTCTGGGTAAAAGTAAGTCTCTTTCAGTCTCTGGGACTCTTCTCAGTATTCTGGCCTATCTTAGAAATTCTGTAGTCTAGATAGTCTCAATTCTTCCGCTGATTTCCAATTTCTCCAGTTTTTTTTCAAAGCCCTTAGGTTTGGTTAGGTTCAGTTAGGTTTAGTTTGGTTTTAGTTTTCCAGCATATCAGCCATTGTTGGTTATTTAATGCCAAATCATGTTTTTATATATACATTTAATAAATGATTTGTCAACACATTTTTTAGATACACACAATTCAAGGATCAAACAGTTCTATTTCTAACAATTCAGTTTAGTATAAGTCAACAAAATTAAATGATTCCAAGTATTACTAACAATTCAATTAAACACCAGTCATTTGTTTACACACAGTTAAATGATCAAATAGTTCTATTTGAAACATTTCAGTTTAGCATAAGTTTGCACTCAGTTTAAATCTCAGACAATTCTATTTGACCCACAGATAGGACACAATCAGTTGCTACTACTCCAGACCAGAGTGGACCTGGGAGCAATGATAATGAAGGAATATTCCGCATTCTCCAAAACTCTAGCATTACTGAAGCCTCAACATCAGATGGTTTAATATCATATCCAGGGCACTTGTTGGGGGGGGGTCTTACTCTACTGCAGAGAAGCAGTCAGCATAATGTACAGCCTCAGCTGTCTGCAATCTGCTGGAACAGCAAAATCTCTTAGACAGCAAATTATTTTCATTTGTTAATTGACACTTAGTTGAGTCTTTTGGTTGGGATGAGATGACCTGTTTATATCTCAAAATCCCAGAGAATCTGATTCATCTCATTCTCTAGGACAGATTCTGGTTGGAGTATATACCATTTAGTAATATGGCAAAATTTCAGTCTCTTGCACAGTTTCCAGTAGATAATCTTTCTCACCCAGTCATGTCTAGTTTTGTTCTCTTTTTGTACTAGTGTGCTGATTCTGCTCCCTATGTTATTAATCATTTCATCTCTTTCTTTGCATAACCCATGACTGCTATGCTATTGTGAAATATTCATGAGTTTAACTTTAATATCATCATCATCATCATCATCATGTCGTGCCACTAGCATGGATATCCCTGACCCTCTCTCGCCACTTCTCCCTATCATTCATCGCCTCTGGCAGGTCTTCAGGGCTACATCCCGTATCCTCACATAGCTGCTGTATGTATATTCGAGCTGGTCATCCTGCTTTTGCTTGGCCATATGCGCGGTTCCAAAGAAGTACATCCCTTATGAGCTTGTCCTTGCATCTTCAGCAGTGTCTTGCATGTCTGGTTCGTCTAACTTGGATAGATTTCGTGATGGGAGGCAGATGGCCGTATAGTTAGTGCCTTGTTGGGTGTTGCTGCCTGGACTTGTTCAATATTGCTTGCAACATTCTTATGTAATTGCAACGTTTATATAATTGGTCCTTATGGAATTGTTTTGCCTTGCTATTAAAAAAAATTAGTTTCTCTCTTGAAATTTCCTTTTCATGTCTTTTAGTGAGTAATCTTACCAGTTTGTCACTTGAAATATCTATAGAGTTGTGTTTTTTTCTTGTTTCTGTTTCGTAGCTTTTGTTGTTTTTCTGCCTGTACTTATGTTACCAATGCAGATATGGGCCACTTTAATTAGTCTTTCTTTGCTCTTTTTAATGCAGTTCTTGAGTCCCTTTATTGATTACAATTATTTCTTATTATATTTATTATTTACTCCTTGAGAGTTTTTCACATCAGTGCTATCTGATGGTTGTTCACTGGAGTTTGAGTGACAGCAAGTCTCTTCACGTCTCCAGGACTCTTTTCGGTATTCTGGATGTTCTCAACAATGTTGTAGTTTGGATGGTCTCCAATTGTCCTCCAACTTTCAAGTCCGCCAATCCCTTTAATAGCCCTTTAGTTACTGTAACAAATGCACCAATTACGATTGGTATAATTGTTACCTTCATGTTCCATAGTTTTTTTAATTCCCTCACAAGGTTGAGGTACTTATCCTTCTTTTCACTTTCTTTCAGTTTTATTCTGTGGTCAGCTGGTACAGCAAAGTCTAAAATTTTGCAAGTTCTCTTTTTTTGTTGATTACTATAAGGTCTGGTCTTCTGGGTGAGATTAGGTGATCCATTTGTATGTCAAATAAGTCCCATAGGAGTCTCTGTGTGTCATTCTGCAGGACAGCTGCTGGGTTGTGCATATACCATTTGTCTATATTGTCAAATTTAAATTTCTGGCAAATCTCCCCGTGGATTACCTTGCCCACCAAGTCATGTCTAGTCTTGTACTCCTTCTGTGCTAATTTGCTGCATTCACTTATTATGTGATTGATGGTTTCATCTCTATCACCATATAACCTACATTTCCTATTTTATTACTATCATCATCATTATTATGATTAAAATTTTAGCTTTATTTTTGGTTTCTTTGAATTCTTCCCTGAGTCTTTGTTCAAGACTTAGAATGAGGGAAGGTACTAATTATATGTATTCTACGTTCTCTCCATAATTTTGGGTATTACTTTCCCAATTACATTAATGATATCCTCCTAAAGAGATGGGTAGTTTTGCAAAATGAAATTTTTGTATAACAATTTTTAGCAATTTTTAGATTTCAATGTTTGGATATTTTCAAGTGAGAATAATGACTTATTTTTTCATGTCTTTCTTTATATTCTCTCGGACGCAAAATGATCACTTGATCAACTGATTCTTTTCTTTTTCGAATGGTGTACACATTGGGTTTGATCTGAATTTTATAATGTTTGCAAGATAGTTTTTAGTTGATTGGCTCTGGTTTTGTGCTGCTATTATGAACCCCTCTGACTCCACCTCCAGTCCAGTACTTTTCAGCATTTGATTAGTTTTTATACTATCTATATTGGCATTTCTAATTCTCTGTACATATTGTCAATGATTATTATTTATTATTATTATTATTTTACTTTTCATAGGTTTTTCACACCAGTTTTAACAGGAAGTTTTTCACTAAAGTGAAGAGTGACAGCAAGTCTCCAGAACTCTTCTCAATATTTTAGCTGATCTTCACAATGCTCTAGTCTCAGTTTTTTCCACTGATCTCCAATTCCACCCATCATTTTTCCAGGTCCTTGGGGACTGTTTGAAGAGCACCAACAACAATTGATATCACCATCAACATTTTATTCAACAGACTTTTCAGCCCTCTGGCCAGATCCAATTATTTCCTTTTCTTTTATTTTCATTTTGTGGTCTGTTGCAATGGCAAAATTCACTAGATGACCAGATCTTTTCTTTTTGTAAAATAATACTAGGTCTGGTCCTCCTATAGCCAGGATTGGGAAATCTGTTGCACCGCAAATTCCATGAAAATTTTATGCATTTTCTTTTCTAGGACTCGATGTGTATACCATTTGTTATCATGGTCAAATTTTACACTCTTGCACTATTTCTTGTGGATCACCTTTCCTACCTAGTCATGTCTCGTCCTATATTCCTTTTGTACAGGTTGCAGCATTCACTTATTATGTGATTAACTGTTACATCGCTGTCACTAAATATTCTCAGGTATTTATAGTTTCCTATTTCTCAAAGTGCTCTGATGCATTCCTGATTGTGCAGTTCTATTCTTCTCATTGTTTCTCTTTTCCCTTTTTTTCATTATAAACAGTAGCATTGGTTATTCGAAAATCCATCGCTCAAGTGTTTCAAATCAGAAATACATCCACCAAATGTTATCATAAATCTGGACAACCAGCTACAATACCAGACAATTCCTGTCAACTAAAGTTCCCATTCTCTGTACATGGCATTTAGAGAGCTTTTTTGGTTTTTTGCAAAGATAAATTCTACATAAAAAGTTTGATTTCAGACATTAAAATTATCAAAAAAACCCACCTTGTTGAAACTGTCATTACCAAGTTTTTTCTATGCAATTTGACTGTTTAATAGTGAGTTTGATACTCACTGAATACCCAATTATTGTAACTTTATACCAAAAGTGAGTTACATTCTGTAAATAACATTATCTCAAAACGCTGGGAATGATATTACAAAAGTGGAGAATATTATCTTATTAATTTGTTTCTATATATTTGCCAAAGCCAATCACTGTGATCAGGGAGTGACACAAGACTAATTTTGAGCAAAGTATTACTGGGTTTAATTTAGAGTTCTTCTACGTGAGTTACCTTACCAAGGCCAGATAACCCAGTTTATCCTACTATTTATCTATAGCACATTTTTCAATTGCCAAATCTATTCCTGTATCTTGTCTAAAGATTCTAACAGTTTGTATCTGGGTTTCTAGTTCTTTTTAATACCATCCAGATACATAAGGTGGGTAAGTAAAAGTTCGCTCACCAGATGGAGACACAGACTACTTCGACATTGTAGCTGGTGTGCTGCAAGGAGATACATTTGCCTCATACCTGTTTATTATCTGCCTAGACCATGCGTTTTGAGCATCTATAGATTTGATAAAAGAAAATGGCTTCACACTAGCAAAGGAAAGAAGCAGAAGATACCCCACACAAACTATTATGGATGCAGACGATGCCAATTGTTATATAGTCATTTACCGTATCATTCAGCATCACAACGACACAATATCAAAGACAGACGCATGAAGGAAGACGCAGGAATGAAGGACGCAGGAACAATTAAGATGCAGGAAGGAAGACACAAGAAGACTTCTTTAGAAGAATATTCACCTCTCTCTTTATTTGTAAGGTTTGCGTTTGAGAGGATGCTGGAGATCGAACATAAACATTATATTTTGACCCCACTGTTATGACCGTCACGTTGTGTCTTGTTCTCCTGATGTTGGGGTCCACTCCATCAGGGCTTCCGAGGACCCCTCGGTCGGATGTGGCCTTCCCTACCACATCTGGTCTCTAGCTGTCTGGAAGTCTGCTGGCAACTGCTTCGGGGGTTTTCCGAGTGCCCCCTCGGTCAGGTGTGGCCTTCCCTACCACATCTGGTCTGTCTGGATCTCTCCCGGCAACTGCTTTGGGACCCAAACTCAACTGAGTTAAATAATAACTCAACGCCCACACAATCGCCTACTGGATCTTTGAATCGGATGTTCAATCGTCATCAAGCGGAAATAACTGTCATGCAGTTCAGAGGTTACTCTCTTCCAGTGCATGACTGTAATGGCAGAATGGGACCTTGACCTTATCCCATATCCTAAGTCTTAATCCGCCCACGTGATCTCTTTCGATTACTGGCCGTTGAAATGTGTCACTTCCTTCCGGTGTATTACCTAGGAATGGCATTTTTAGGCCGGGGCGAAGGGTCAAAATATAACACAATGACATTGTGCTTCTGGCAGATACACCTGCCCTAACTGATTCCCTGCTCCCTAGTATGGAACAGGCAGCAGCTGATATAGGCCTCCATGTGAATGCAGACAAAATAGAATACATGTGCTTTAATCAAAGAGGCAACATCGTCACACTAAAAAGTGGTCCTCTGAAACTAGAGGACAAGTTTGCCTACCAAGGAAGCAGCTTCTTATCAACTGTAAAATGACATTAACACACAACTATCAAAGGCATGGACAGCTATCAATAGGCTATTGGTCATATAGAAGTCAGACCTATCCAATAAAAAAAAATGCAGTTTTTTTCAAGCAATGGTCATGTCAATACTGCTACATGGATACACCACATGGACACTAACTAAATATATGGAGAAAAAGGTAGATGGTAATTACACAAGAATGCTACGAGCTGTATGGAACAAGTCCTGGAGGCAACACCCCAAAAAAGAGCAGCTGTATGGCTACCTACCACCCATCTTAAAAACCATCCAAATTAGATGAACCAGACATGCAGGACACTGCTAGAGAAGTTAGGACAAACTCATAAGCAATGTACTCCTGTGGACCTCCTCACATAGGCAAGCAAAGGTTAGAGAAACAGGTAGAACCTATCTGTGCCAATACAGGATATAGCCTGGAAGACCTGCCGACAGTGATATTTGTGTGATATTTGTCAGGAGTGATGGATGATAAAGACGGGTTGTGAGAGGATCAGGGAAATCCATGCAAGCAGCAGGACATGATGATGACTTTTTCCTGCAACCTTGTAAATTTGTGGCCTCCTTCGTATATTCTTGGCATATAATTTAGTCACATTGCTCCTATAATAAACAGCAGTGGCAAGAGTGAGTCTCCCTGAAAAATACTTCTTGGAATTTTAATTTTTATTTGGGATTATCCTCCTGCTGCTAATTTCACTTTTCTGCTTTCCAAAACTTTCATGATGAAGTTTATGATTTGCTTTGATATCTTGAATATTTTCAGACATTCTGTTATCAAAGTTTGTCTTTTTGTAGTCAATCCATACCATGAATTTTCCACTAAATTCTTACTTCTTTAAGAATGTGCTGGCCTACATATATATATATATATATATATAATCATTAATCTGCTCCTCTTGTTCCCTTGCAACAGCTTTTCTGCTCATTTGGAAATAGCCCACAGCTTTCAAGAGAATAATAGACATCTTCTTTTATTTGTTCAGTTAGGTAAACATGTTATCACTCTTCACACAAAAAGAACATTTTACATGATTCAATGGTTAGCTAGTTAAGCTGGCAGATCATTGTTATTGAGTTCAATTCTCTCTGGGTGCCCCATAATTTTGGCCTTGCATTAAACTCAGCTAAACTTAATGACTACAATAACAGTGAATAACAGTGATGAGGCACCTTCTGTTGTGTAACGGTTAATGAGCTATCCAAGCAGACCATTGTTAGTGAGTTTGATTCTCTCAATTTTCAGCTAATCTAGCTTGCTAACTATGTGCATAGTGTTGTGTACATTAATCAATTGGTTGGTTGTGTTTTATGGCATATCAACCCTTGTTGGTTATATAATGCCAAATCCTATATATATATATATATATGCTCCGAATTTTGGCCTTGTAAGCTTAGTAAATAATGATGTATTAAATCAAAACTTACTCAGAATCTCTTGCCTATTGTTCTTCATTTTTGTCTGACATATCCCTTCACTCAGCAATATGGCTTTCTATATTTCTTATATTTCATATTTTAAAATCTCAGTTTCAAAACTTTACAATCCTGGTTCAATATGGCACTATCTCTTGTTGATATCAATGCCTTAGCAATTGTCATATGTTATAACTTTTTCATATGACAATGACAGTTATTTATATATCTATCTATATCTATATATATATATATAGTACACATAGAAACAAGATATGCTCTCAGGTAAAGGGAATATCAAAGAAATAAAAATGCCATAAATGGGCAAATTAGTATAGATTAATTTTATTGGACTTATGAATCTAAAAGAAAGAAAAAGACAGCATCTAATTATCTCAAGATATCATGTTCTCTATCCCATTAAAGAAGAAAATCTTGCCAAAGTTTTACATGGCCATTCAGAGTATATACTGTATAATATACATGCTTGGTAGAATAAATATATATA
Source organism: Sepioteuthis lessoniana (assembly GCA_963585895.1). Classification (NCBI taxonomy): domain Eukaryota; kingdom Metazoa; phylum Mollusca; class Cephalopoda; order Myopsida; family Loliginidae; genus Sepioteuthis; species Sepioteuthis lessoniana. Next base: position 31,627,323 of record OY757910.1, on the reverse strand, counting down.
TATATATATATATATATATATATATATATATATATATGTGTTATATACTCATTCAGAGTATGTGTTATATATATATATATATATATATATATATATAACACATACTCTGAATGAGTATATAACACTTTGGCAAGTCAAGGTTTGGTTTGGTTTTTTTAGTTTAATGTCATATCAACCTTTGCCGGTTATTTAATGCCAAATCCATCCATATAGAACAGTACTGGTATTATTTCACCCATAAATGTTGGGATAAAGTATTGATGAACATAATAGCATGATTGGAGTTTGAACTCATAACAATGTAGCATGGCATTATGGCTAACAAGCTGGACTGCTATACTTTTATTTCATGTACTCATATTACTTTTATTTCTTGGCTACTATCTTTCTCATTCTCCAGGGATGCTCAACCGGAGGCCCAGGGGCTCACTCTGCTGGATGATGGCTTTCTTTATTGCATCTTATCAGCATCTTCTCTGGACCCCAACTCATCAGGGCCCCAAGCCCCTTCGGCCTGGTGTGGCTTTCCCTACCACATCTCTCTCCAACTGGCACTGGGACTCGAACTCAACTGAGTTATATAATCATTCAACACCCACTCGATCTTTGAAATCGAATGTTTAATCGTCATCAAGCGGAAATAACTGTCATGTAGTTCACAGGTCACTCTCTTCCAGTGCATCAGTCTATGAGTGTACCGTGGGAATTTTTTAGCTCGTCCCATTTCATCAGCCAATTTCCGCCCATGCAATGTCCTCTCATAACTGCCATTAGAATGTGTCACCTCCTTCCGGTGCATCACCTTGGAATGGCATTTTTGGCCGGGTCAAAAGGTCAAAACATAACACTTATACTAAACTAAATTGTTTGAAATGGAGCTATTTTTGACATTGAAACTGTGTACTTATGATAAACTGAATTGTTTGAAATAGAACTGTTTTTGTGATTTAAACTGTGTACTTAGACTCAACTGAATTATTTGAAATACTACTATTTTTATGTATGAAAATGGATTTGGCATTAATAACCTACAATGGTTGATGTACCATAAAACCAAACTAAATCAAACCAAAACTAACTGACAGACATTTCTAACATCTGGAACCATTTCTGTCACCTGATTGAAATCATCCCCAGAGAGCTGTAATCTCAGATTGACCTTAAACTCAATTACTTTCAATTATACTGATTAACCTACTCTGTTTTTCAGCACATTCAATTGCTCAGGACTTAATTCAAATGCTACACTACATGTCAATGTTAGATCTCACCAATTTGTTATATAACAAAAGTATCACACTTCCTTTTTGTATTAGTAGAAAATCCTCAAAAATCTATCCTTTGTGATTAAATGTCAAAGTTCTATTTGACCCCTAGATAGGACCCTTACAGGTACTACCATCCAGGATGTCTAACACCCACTCATCCATGTGAAGGGGTCCACAGGAAAACGTTGCTTATGAGCTGGCCCTTACCTCTCCAGTAGTGTCTCACAGGTCTTGTTCATCTGATTTGAATGGTTTTAGAGATGGGAGGTAGGTGACCATACAGCTGCTGTTTTGTAGGATGTTGCTTCCTGGATTTGTTTGATATAGCTTGTAGTTACCATGACTCTCACTCAAACCATATATATATAGATATATATATATATATTATGATGGATTTTCATAAATGATGATTATATATATATATATATGTATATATACATATTATCATTATATATATATATATATATATATATATATATATCATCATCATGTCGTGCCACCAGCACGGATATCCCTGACCCTCTCTCGCCACCCCTCCCTATTATTCATCGCTTCTGGCAGATCTTCAGGACTACATCCTGTATCCTCACAGAGCTGCTGTATATATGTTTGAGCTGGCCATCCTGCCTTTGTTTGGCCATATGAGGGGGTCCATAGGAGTACATTACTTATGAGCTCGTCCCTGCTTCTCCAGCAGTGTCTGGTCTGTCTAACTTGGATAGTTTTCATGATGGGAGGCAAGTGGCTGTATAGTTGGTGCTTTGTGAGGTGTTGCCTCCATGACTTGTTCAATATCGCTCGCAGCATGAAAACATATATATATATATATAATCCATTAAAAATCAATACAAAAGAAATTTTCTGTGGTTAAGAATTAGTGACAGAATAGAACAATGATATGTAAGAAGAGTTCTTATTAGTTCTTGGTCTGACCAAGAAAGAAATGATCTACACTTACCAAGCAACACTTAAAGCACCATTTGCCACTAGATCTTGTAAGTTAAAGAGTGATGAGTCTCTTCAATCCTTGGATAGATGATTACTTCAAATATGATTGGTCTGTTGGGACCTTTCCACAACTTCAATGCAAAAGTGCATATTGAGTTACTATAATGTAAAATATACTGCTGCTTCAGAATATCTCTACAGTCACTGAGGAACAGACTGAATTCTTTGCCATTGGTTGTTAGTCATCTAATATAATCATATAAAATAAGAAAGAAAAAAAAAATATATACTGAGAGAGAGAGAGAGAGAGAGAGAGAGATTCAGATCACATTTATTTGGAAAATACCTGCAGGATACTGTTATAAATTTTTTACTTGTATGATGATAATATATTCACTGGTAATATTTTATATCTATCATACTTTATTTGAAAATTATCACCAACGTAAATTCAATCTGGAAAATGTTATTGAGGTAGAAAATTAGCGGTGCTTTCAAAAATGAAAGAGATATTGAATGTGCAAAATGTATCAATATGTTTAATATAATTTTTGCTGCTTTGAATATGCACCAGCAAATTTATGATTGCAGGCATCATTAAAGTAATATACAAAATAAAATTTCAAACCTCTCAGCAACCAAGTTGCTAAGAAAAGCTCTGAATCAATCCCACAGTTCTTCTGAATACTACTGAGTCATTTGATATTACAGCTTGCCATGAAGGGCTCTGTTTACTTATGGGGTTTAACTTTCTGATATCATTTTTGTTATATCTGCAGATAGTACCAAACAAATTAAATAAGAAAAAGGGATCAGTAAAAGAATTAAATTATTTTAGAAATAAACATTTTTTTGCCAAGACCTAATATTTTTTTTTGCTAATATTCATTATTTGATTTTAAAAAGAATTGTTAAAATAACAACTTTTTATTCAATCTGTTTTTAAAAATATTTGATAGAGAATAAAGATGAAAATAAAATACATGATTTTTCAGAGCTAAGGTTTGTTTTGATTTTTCAGATGGTCAAGCAATGAATTCAGAAACTAATAGTTTAAAATTTTAAAAAGGCTTTTGTAAGCTATGAAAAATCAGGTTGTTTTTTTTTTTAATATGCATCTAAATATGCATAAAGATAGAAGAGAATAAAAGAAATACTCTGATACAAATACTTTTTGAATACTCTTACACAAATACTGATGAAATATTCTAATGAAATACTGGTTTGGGTTTGTTGGTTATCTAATGCCAAAACTAATGCCAAAACCATTTTTATACAAATAATCAGTTCTATTTCAAACAATTCAGTTTAGCATGACTACACTGTTTAGATGTCAAAAACATTTCCATTTCAAGCTATTCAGTTTAGTCTAACAGTTCTAATTTAAACAGTTCAGTTTAGCATAAGTACGCAGTTTACTTCTATTTGACACATAGAAGTGCTACCACTCTGGGCCAGAGAGGACGTGGGAGCAATGGCAATGAAGGGTTACTCCGCATTCCCCAAAGCTCCAGCATTACTGGAACCTCACCGTCAGATTGTTTAGTGTCATATCCTGGGCACTCAATGGGGAGGCCTTATCCCTCTGTAGACATGCAGTCAGTGTATTTTACAGCCCCAGCTGACTGGGCAACTAATGAAATACTGTCTAGATAGTCTAATATAAATATTATTAAAATACTTTGGCACAAATACTTATGGAATATACTGATACATATACTGAAATGACACATCTAAAGTTCATTGAATTTAAAAGTGTTGATACTAGCTCACCTGAAGATCAACTTGGAACTCAGGACTTTTTACTCTGTTTTATTTTATTGTTGAAAATATAATTATATACATATATATGTGTGTGTGTGTGTGTGTGTGTGTGTGTGTTTATTTTAAGCATGTTTTAATAATGATAACTGATGACTTAGATCTGTTATACTTTTTTATAAACTTATGTTTTTCTATTTGGTGTTTCAGTGTAATATTGAAATTAAGCAAGTTTTCTTCAAAGTTTCAGGAATGTAGACATAAGAATTTAATTTTTCACTCTTCTTGAGAATGGCAGATGACAGTCAAAATTACCCAAAAATCCATACATTTATGAAGATCATTGATTTTGAGTTGTTTAATTTTGATCCTGTGGCCTTGAAGAAAGTGAGTGTAAACTCCAGTGGTGTTTTTACATTCACTTTCGGACTAATACCCTTGGGAAAAGTATTGAACCTCTTTATCCACCCAGCTATAGGTCAAATTAAATCACTGTTATTCTTTTTCAAAGGTAGCTTTGGCATTAAATAACCCATAAAGGTTGATATGTCATCAAACAAAGAAACTGAACCTAACTAATTTTGATCCTAAACTGTAGAATGTAGAAACTGGAGAAGCTTATAAAAGAATAATATATTTAAGTTGTCTGTTATCTCAAACAAAATACACCAAAAAGAAAAAATTCCTTGTTAAATACACTCTGCTTATAGATGGACTTATGAATGATTAAAACAGGAAAATTGCAATAAGAATAATTAAATCCATAGATTTAAAAGCTCTATAAAGTTGGCTCTAGCAATTGAACATTAAAATCAGCTGCCTCTAGTCTAACGCTTCAACCACATAGCTATCACTCCAGACTAAGATAATAGTAAGATAAATTTCATAAAGGGAATTTAGCCGATTATCTCAAGAATAATAATGACGCATTCTTTTATGAACCATTCATTCTTTAAATGTTTGCCGTCCTTGAAGACTTTTTTTCTGTTTTTGCATTTTGAAGCATTAGTCATCCTTTGCTTTTTTTCCACAGATCATTTCAAATATTTTAGAACTTTTTTCATAAATTCACTTCTTATTCTAACAATTCTAAAGAATCAACAAAAGATACTTTGAAATAAATTTCCATTTTTTTTCTATTCAACATATATTCCTACATTTATTATGTAAACAAATTGGGGGAAAAGAGCAAAAAAACAACTAAACATCCCCACCTCCAAAACACGACACTTTTAAAATATCTTGAAATAACAAAGAAAAGAAATAGCATACAGTTTAGTATATTGATCTGCTTGGTACATTCTTACTTGGTCCTTTTTATAGCAAGATATTCTACTTAGAATTTTTCTTTGTAATAAAAGGAATTAATTACCATTCTGAGAATTCTTTAAACAATTAAACCCTTTCGTTTGTTATTCATGTGATATTTTAACTGATAGATTCTCCAACTTTCTTCAGATTTAACATGCACCTCTGTTTAAAAAAGAAAGAAAGAAAAAAGAGACACTTTTGGTCATTTTCATTTGAACATAACAAAAAACATTATCAAACTGGTTATTTTAGTTTTAATTTTTAACTGTCCACATAATCCCTTTTATGTTAATGACTCTTCTCAAACAATAGATAAGAGTTAATTACCATTTCAATACATAAAACATATAAGAGATTGTTCAGATATAAATGTCAATCACATACTGAGTTTTATCCTTTATATTTTCATGAGGAGGTGGCGTAATAGTTAAAGCAGTGGACTGCAGAATTGTAGTAAGTGAGTTCGAACTCCAGTCATGCTATTATGTTCACTTTCAGACAAATACCCTTGGGAAAGGTATGAACACCCCTATCCTCCCAACTATGGGTAAAATAGTACGGCTACTGTTATTCTGGAAGGATGGATTTGGCATTAAATCACCTAAGAGGGTTAATATGTCATTAAAAAAGACAAGACAAACAAACTTGTGTTTTCACTTATAAAAATACCATTTTAGCTATCAAAAAATAGGTATGACTAAATATTTTGAAGTATCAGGTGATATCTATCTATCACTAAATTTCTCTTATCAACTTTCACAGGTTATTTAATGCCAAAGCCATTCTAGTAGAAGAAATGTACTAACACTATTTCCCCCATAGCTGGAGGAATAAGGAGTTCATGCCTTTCCCTAAGGTATTTGTCAGAAAGTGAATGTAATAGCATGACTGGAGCTTGAACTCATTTACTACAATGTCACAGTCCAGCATGTAAGCCATTAGGCCCCAGTGGAGGTATCCATGGTGTGATGGTTATCATTGTTGAAAATGGACACTGCAACCCAAGTTCAAATCCTGGATAAGGTTGCCAGCATTTCATAGAGTACTAATACCCTTTGGGAAAGTATTCATCCAAATATTCTCCCTCCTGCTAAACATAAATACTAAGGAAAACTGGACTTTTTAACCTTGGTATGGCAACCAGTCGAGAAGAAAGAAAACTCTGAATTCAAACCTGTTAAACTCAGCTTAAAAATTCACCTTGTATGACATTCTGCTTGCGCAGAGAGGTTGGTAAATATACATATATATATATATATATATATGTGTGTGTGTGTGTGTGTGTGTGTGTGTGTGTGTGAGTTTGAATAGCATAGACACAAAGTCCAGGAGAAGGAATAGCATAGACACAAAGTTTAGGAGAAGGAATACTCTGAATTCAAACCTATTAAACTCCGCTTAAAAAAATTGACCTTATATCATATCCTGCCCGAGCGGAGGGATTGGTAAATATGATAGATACAAAGTCCATAGCAATCGGTAACTGTCAATTTCTTAACTATGTTATCATCAGACCAATCACTGCCTTTGTTGTCTTGGTTGGATGATCATGTTGCCAAGAAAATGACGATCACTAAGTGCCATTTATACTATGCCCATGCTATCAAAACCTAGATCTTATATATGTTCTATTATCAATATTGAGTACTTTCTGTTTATGAATATAGAAAAACCACATAACTATGAGTTTAGAAAGTTTTTCACACTAGCGTTAGCTGATGATCCTCTACTAGAGTTTGAGTCTCCAGGACTCTTCTCAGTATACTGGCCAATCTTAATAATGCTGTAGTTTGGATGGTCTCCACTTGTCTCTTATTTTCTAGTCTTCTAATCCTGTAGGGAATAGAAAAATAAAAGAAATTAAATTAAATTAAAAATAATTATTAAAAATATGCAAAAACTCCCAGAAGTCCCCGACAGGAAGAAGGGCAATACATGTGCAAAGAAAAGGAACCATTCCGACAAAAGAAAGAATCTCATTCTCTTTCAGCAGTGACCAGCGGAGTGACAACACCTAAATCTTTCTTTCGTCTGTCTCTAGATGACATATTGGTTAACCTTTCCACTTGTAGCAGCCGTTTCTTTTACAAATAAACAACTAAAAACACTGAATAATGAACTCGTCAGAATCACAACTAAGACACCATATAACAGACTTAATGACTACAACTGAAAACACCGGATTTAGACATATCTCCCAAAAGTGTCTAACACGTTTACGCTTTAAATACCAGATTTGGACATATATACCCAAGAATGACAAACACATTTTAACACCTTGACAGGGAGATTCAACCATTTCATTTGTATTCAGGAAGAATTTCTTCACCCACTGAATGGTTGTTGAACCCAGAAATAAAGGCAAAATATAAAAGATATCTTCGTCTCCTATCTTTTACAATCTTCTTTCATATAATTCCTTTACAATCTTCATATCCAAGAAGTTAAACCAGCAAGATAATGTGGGGTGAGAATAGAATTACCCAGAATGGAGTCAAATCGCAAACGATATCATAAATTACCTTTGAAACCCCATAGTCCCTATACCAATCCTTTGGGGATTGTCCCAAGTGTACCAACCACATTCAGTATCAGCATCACTTTCATGTTTCATTGTTTTTTTAGTTCTCTAGCAAAGGCTTGACACTCATCTCTTTATTCGTTCAATTTTATTCCATTGTCAGCCAGGATGGCAAAGTACACTATTTTTCAGATTCTCTTTTTTTATGTTGACTATCTCTACGTCTGATTATCTGGCCAAGATTAGGTGATCTGTTTGTATCTCAAAATCCAAGAGAATTTGTGCATCTCATTCTGGAGGACAGATTCTGGGTTGTGCATATACCATTTGTGTGTATGGTCAAATTTAAACTTCTTGTATAATTCCCAGTGGATCAACTTCCCCACTCAGTCATGTCTCGTCTTTTACTCTTTTTGCACTAATTAGCTACATTCATTTATTATGTAATTGATCATTTCATCTCTATCACTGCATAACCTATATTTGCTCTTTTGTTGCATCTTATCTATTTTTGCTTTGATATAATTGGTTCTTATGGTGTTGTTTTGTGCTTCTCTAAGGGTTTCCCTTCTTTGCCATGTTCAAGTCTTCTTGAATGAGATTTTGCTTGTTTGTCACTTGAAATAGCTATACAGTTGTTTTTCATTCCAATTTTTGTTTTGTTGGTCCTTGTGCTATCTGAGTTGTTTCTGGTTGCAGTAATCAGTCTTTCTTTGTTTTTTTTATTTATTCTTTGAGTCATCATATCAATGCATTAATGCTATTTTCAATACTGGCAGGTCTCCTTGCGCTTTCTTTTCTTCACACATATAGTCTGTGTAGTAATTAGGGGTCACTTCAGAAGGCTTGATCCAGGACTTTCTCTATTTTCATCAATCTGTCACCGACCGCATCGCTGGAGTTCGTTAGGAACGCTTCCTCGTCTCTCTCCTTAGTCTCGTGAGAATCTGAGATCGTGAGTTCTTAACATGACGTTGGAGCGGCCATTTCTCTTCTACAGTCAGTTCAAGTTATCTCTCAGATGTAAGACCTTATGCATGTTATGAGTTCTTTGTTCTCTGTTCCATTTGAAGTTCTTCCCTCGTCCATTTCAAAAATAGTCCCAAGTATCTAAAAAGGGGGACAACCCAGGTGTTTATCCCTTTGATGGGATTTCTGCTATGTAGTTTGGTTTTGAGTTGTTTTTTCATTCTCCTGAGATACTCTTTTGTAATTTTTTCTTTCATCTCCATTTGTTTGATGATATCCACTGCCAATATTTCCAAGTACTTGTAAGCTTACTTTTATCCGACTGTTCTGATTTTTTCTTGATTTGATAGTTGTAGAATAAACAAAAGAACTGTAGAAGGCAACAACACAACAGCAATAATAGTAATAATAATAACAGCAACACTTACCAGAGGTTCAGCCTGTTCATAAGATAAACAGCTTGAACTGAACAGGGCTGTATTTATGAGCAAGCATATCCAATGAGATGTTCTAGCCAATCACAATCCAAGGAATGGACTGGCCAATGTGTGCACATTGGAATCTCCCAATGTGCCATAAATAGCTCTTTCCTTGAGGACTGACTTACTTGGTCTTAGCCTAGCTACTGACTACAAGTGTATTTCGTGATTCTTCTATCATTTGTTGTTTCCCTCTTTTCCTTTTTAGCCAGGCACATTTTTCTATGCCAAATTCCATCCCTATATCCTGACTTTTAATTCTCACTGCCTGCATTAGGGTTTCTAAATCTTTTATTTTTGGCAAAAAAGTTTCACGTTGTTTAAATACATTAAGTGATTGATTTTTTTAAGCAATTTAATTAGTTTGTATCCACCCGTGCTTTTCCTGAGAGAGTGATTGAGTGGTATTATCACTATTACAAATACTAATGGTGATAGTGCATCTCCCTTGAATATATCTCTTTTGATTTTCATCACAGCTAAACTTTTTCCTCTTGCTGTCAATTCCTAGGTTTTTCATGGTTTCCTTGATTAACTTTATGACTTTATTGGATATCTTGTACATCTTGAGAGAGTCTATTATCCAGCTTTGAGAGCCCATATCATATGCCTTTTTGTTGTCAATTCATACCATAGGTACATTTTTTCATCTTGTTTTGTTCTTGGTGAGGATGTATTGATAAAGGTATAGTAAATCTCTTGTTCCTCTTGTTCCCTTGTGGCATCCTTTCTATTCTTCAGGGAACAGTTCATGGCTTATAAGTGAATTGTAGATCTCCTCCCTAATTTGTGTCTGTAGTATATTCCATACCATTGGTAGGCATGTTATGGGTCTATAATTGTTTGGAGTGGTTTATTTTGGGTAGTTTTTTGAATCAGGGTAGTCTTTCCTTTGGTTCTAATATAATTATATCTGTTTCTTCCGAGAATCTATTAATTTTGAGAGCCAGCCTATTGTGGATGTAAGTGAATATTTTAAACGAGAATCCACGTATGCTACCATGAGCTGGCATTTCCATTATCATTATTTTTATTATTATGTTCCTCCGTAAGACTGCCATAGTTTTTCACCATACTGTTGTTCTGCAGACATCTACCTACATAGTTACCTCTAAAGAATAGGATTTGCTATCAGGGTTAAATCCCCTTGAACCATATGTATATATATATATATATATATATATATAATAAAAACATAGACCAGTTGAAAAAAAACATTTTTGAATAAGTATTTTTTAATTTTTTTTAGTGTCCAGCTGTCAGATTGAGACAGTGTGTGTGTGTGTGTGTGTGTGTGTACTGAAAAAAGTGACACATAAACATTGGCAAAGTAAACATCATGCTCAACCGCTTGGTGTGCATCTGTCAAAAATAAACAACCTATATGTAAAGGTCATATGCACTTAAGTTCTTGTTTGTTTCACTGGGTCAGTTTGTGGTCAATTAGAATTAGCTATTAGTTCCTGATACACTAATTCACTCTGAAAGGTCATTTACAATATTTATTGATACATTAACAAGGTGGGGTGCCTAACTGTATAGAGTTTGTTTAACAGATTCATACTGCTGAGTAAAGAATATGATCCTCACCATGTACCAAGCACTTTTGTAGCCTTGGATCCACATCAACAAAGACTGGGTCAAGTAACAGGATTACAGGCACATTTAAATTGAGAGTTCTCATTATCATACATTTTCATTATCCTTTCTGAATTTTATTCAATGAAGATTTTGATGATGATTCAAAGGGAGAATAAAAAATATTGAGTTGAAAACTTTAATCCAAATGCTTATCATGGCATTTCATTTTATTTTATATAAAGAATCTTAATGAGTGAGTAATATAGGGCCAAAAATACGACCATGATACATAGAACATTCACATGCATACGAATCTGAAAAACACTCAAAACACTGACGACTCTCGGTAGTTCAGGTACGAAACTTTTATTACCTTCTTGACTTTTAGGTTTTCGACATGAGGAGAGGGAGATGCAATTTTTACTATGCTGACCGTTCCATCTGACCCAACAAATGTGCGGCGCATCCCGTAGGCCACAAACTGGACTTGCCTCGTCCAGCTTCAAATCTCAACTGACTGCTTTTTTTCAAAAATCACCCAAAATCCTCAGCCCATCACTTCTGGGCATGACGTCATTCACATCCCCCAGTCCTATTTCCTATCCAGAGTTTTTATTATGACATCTGTGATTGACACATCCTCCCCATGCGAGCGTGAACACCTGCACTCAATGTATGCCTCTACCCATGCACTAAACCGAATACCTCTAAGCCTAACTAAACCAAAAGATAAGATATAACCAACGAAAAAATGATAATATAAAAAAAATCCCTCCGCAATTATATAACAAGTGTTAAAATTTTTTAATTTGGAAATAACCTTTTGGTGATATTTATTTTATGCCATGGTTAGTACAAAGGTCAGTCTATATAAAAGCCAACAAGAATATCAGTTATTATTGTTGCATAACCCTTACTCGGGCAATACCAATTTCAGAGTTTGTAAACGCATTATCCTCCTATTTCTCTGTCTTACTTCTATTTTGGATTGTCTAGCACCCAGCTCCTCACTCATTCTTTCGTCTGTCATTTCATCTTTCGCTCATTGCCATTTTTGCTCTTGTCTGTTGCTTCATGTCGCTTTCAGCACAACTAGATAACGATGCTAACAGATTTCTTGTATTGATGTGATCTTGTTAGATATATATATACATATATAAGGTAAGTGAAGTTGGCCAGTGTAGTTGAGGGTAACCCAAAGGCTCCCTTTTCAATAGCTACTACACCAAGGTGTAGGGTCAGGCTCTCCTCCTTTCTTTGGATTGCTTCACTTTACCCTTGATTTCTTCCTTATAATGCTGAGTGCTATGCAAGGCGGCATCAAGTACCATTTTTTGAGTTTTTGGTATGACTCAACCTGAGATTGAATCCTGGTCTTCCGGGCCATTGGCAAACACTCTACCCATTAAGCCAATGGGCTGATAAATATATACTGTTTTTGGTCTCCTTGTTTAATGGCATATCAACCTTTGAGGGTTTTTTAATTCCATCATCATTGACTGTTGTCAACTATGAAAACCTAATTAGAATCCTTCATTCCATCCACGATAGAAGCACTAATATCATCATGGACTATCATTAAAATGGAAACTCAATGCGTTCACAAGTTATTTTATTATCACTAATTTTGACAAGTTTTTTTCTTTCCTATTTTAACCTTTTTCTGATACAATTCACTTGGATCATCATCCTGAGAGTGTTTTATAATGAAAATTAATCAACAAATAATTAAAAGAGTGTAATAACAATATTACTTCATCTAGAAATAAATAAATAAATAATGAAAAATTCTTATGTGGATATTCAAAGAAAACTTTGGATATGTCTAGATTGATAGAAATAACAACTGACTCAAATATACTTTTTTTTAACTGAACTAAATGTTGTCTACAGAGTTCCCATGGATAGGTTTTAAGAAAGGTTCAATTTCTTCATTATCTCTTAAATTCAAAATACAGTTTTTGTCTAATTTTTAATGATTGGGTGTTTTTATTTAATGATTTTTTGTTTCTCATTCTCTATATTTAATTGACAGTTTTTGTCTGAGATTTTGAGATTTCAACAAAAAGAAATGGCTACTAAGCTAATCTCACAGATTATTATTTCTAAAGTGAATTTAACCCTCACTGGTCATCCTTCATTAATAACTTTGATCAAGACCAAGTTAAGATAACCCTGTGGATTTGACACGAGGTCAATTTTTAAGTCAATGTGAATTCAGAGTTTTCCTTCTCTTACGCTGGTTGCCATACCAGTGCTAAAGAGACCAATCTGCACTTCTATTTACTTCTAGCTGGGGAAAGAATGAATGGTTTAATGCCTTTCCCAAGGGCATTAGCAAAAAGTGAGACACAAACAGCAACGTCAAGGATTTGAACTCAGATCATCACATTTGTTTCCTACATTCTTCTATGCACATTACTAAAGTAAAGTAAATACTTAGGGAGAAGAGGGTAAAATATAGAGTTTATCAACCTGACTTTTAATCCTGGAGTGAGTTTGATCTTCACTTGTTACCAGGGAGAGTCCCCATGGCATAGTGGCTAATGTGGTGGACTGCAACGCGTAGGAAGTGAGTTCAAACTCTAGTCTTACTATCACTTTCACTTTTGGACTATTTTCCTTGGGAAAGGCATGAACCCCCTTATCCCCTCCAGCTATAGGTTAAATAGCACTACTACTATTCTACAAGGATAGCTTTGGCATTAAATAACCCATGATAGTTGATATGCCATCGAACAAAGAAACCAAACCAAACCTCAATGGTTACCCCACATTAGTGACCTTGATTCAGACTACACAAAGTAAAGTAAATATCTTTAATATAGAAGAAAAAGGGTAAAATAGAATGGGGTTTAGCAAACTAATCTCACAGAGTATTATTATTATAGAGACTTTTTTGTTCTTGTTTGGCACTCAGCTAAGCAGCTGAGCCTAAGCATAATTAGTACCAAAAACTAAGAGTACATATCATAGTATGGGACTTGGTATAATAATATCACAGACTATTACTACATTAGTGAATTTGATCATCCCTGGGTGCACAACATATGTGGCTTTGTTCCACAGTTAGTTTAATAAATATTATTCATATTCAATGATATTCTTTTGGCAAACCTCGTCTTTTGAAGAATTCCGTCAGATGTTAAGTTTGTTTTCGGTCCATAAGTAATCCACTGGGCACAATTTCACCAGAAGAAGTTCCATAAATCAAAGAATTGAAACTTGATTAAGAAAGATTTTAAAAAGACAAAGATGAGGTTATAAAAATTAATTTCTTCTGTGTTTTTTCACAGACATATCCAGATGTGTGAATTGCATTTTTAACTTTCACACCATGGACAAGGCAATAACACATGAGGGTATATACACCTACACAAACCTCTCCACCATGGGCAAGATGTGACACAAGGTCATTTTTAAGTAAAGTACAGCTGATTTGAACTTAGAGTTTTCCTTCTCTTAAACTAGATGCCTTACCAAGACCAAAGAGTCTAGACTACCCAATTATTTACCCAAAGCTAAGGGTGGGAGAGAACATATGGATTCAAGACTTTTGTAAGAACTTTATGTGAAGTGAAAAATTAACAGCCTTGTCCAAGATTTGCACTTGTGTCACCAATTCCATTTCCTATATTAATAACCATTATGCTAAGTGTGCCTCATTGTTAATGTTAAGTTTATTTTCTTGCTCTGAATATTCCTTATTTTTATTTAATTTTTTTTGCTTCATTATATGTATTTATTAAACTTATTTAAAACAGAGGGGAACCACCAATGGTCTGGGAGACCTGGGTTCAATCCCAGATTGCATCATACCAAAAACTTTAAAAATGGTACTTGATACTAACTTACTTAATACTCAGCAATATAAGGTACATATCAAGGGTAAAGTGGAGCAATCCTGGGAAAGAAATAGTGCCCTCCCCCACACCCCGATGTAGTAGCTATTGAAAAAGGAGCCTTCTGGACACCCACGACTACGGTCACCAACTTTACTTTTATATGTATTTATCCAAACTCTTTGCCATGGGCAGGATGTGAAACAAAGTCAATTTTAGTGGAGTAAAGCTGGTTTGAATTCAGAGTTTTCCTTCTCTTAGACTGGTTACTTATCTAAGGCTAAAGAACTCAGCTTGCCCAACTAATTACTGTTTTGGCATTAGCATGAATGAAATATAAACAGCATCATCCAGGATTTGAACTAATCTTCTTGATTCCATTTCCTATCATAATAACTGTTAAGCTAATCATGCCTCCTATTGGAGAGTGTTCAAAAATGTGTGACCAGTTTGATTTGTTACCACTATATATCAGCTGCTTTTTGAGATATTAAAAATGGTTGGATACTTTTCAACAGATGTCATATATTTATATAGATATTTTTTTGATTCCTCAGAGCCTGTGAAGTGCTAACTGAAGGGATTCAGTTATGTTGTTTCAAAACACACATAAAAGATGCAATCTAGTGTTGTTTTATATCATCTGTAGATATTGATTACCCACATCATAAAACCACTTTTGCGTTGCATAGGATTTTGAATAAATAACTTCAGGTTCTTAAATGTCCACATTCTTAGTTCTTCTTCTAAAAAAAACTTCTGAAGACAGTGTGGCATAGATTAAGATTACCGTTTTGATACTCTCTCAAAGAGGCTGCAGTCTATTTTTGGCTTAGGTAGCAAATAACTGAATCACAGATGATCTATTATGTGGTGTGAAGGTATAAGTGTTATATTATGTCAGGAGAGTGATACTATACTGCATATTTTAAGATTGTTTAAATCAGTCCACAAAGAAACAGATAAAAAAATGAATAATGAATGACCTGGTCAACTGAGACAAAAGAAAGGAATCCTAAATTCTGGTCAACAAAAAAATAGATGAATGAATCATGAGTCGGCCCTTGAACAAATAGAATAAATGACAATTATTCCAGACAGCTTGATGGCCATAGGTCAAGGCAGGCCCTTTAAAGTAATGTAGACTGGCTAGTCAAATTAGGTCTAGGGATTTTTTGGTGTAAGACGATAACCTAAATCAAAATTTTAGATAACAATATCTTTAAGATCTGAAGAAAAAATAGATTGGTGTCAAAAAAGAATAGGGTTGCTACTAATGGGATTGGCATGAAAAAAGAGGCGGAAATAATTAAGAACAAATCTATGATTAATGACTTTTTAATTACTTTTTGGCTATATCATCAGAATTGTGCCATAATGTAGACAGGGTATTTGTTGAGTTTCAAGTCAACAAAGAGTGTGGGATCTCCAATCTGAAGGGACTCTAGTTTAAGAGTGAGCTTTAAGAAAAATCTGTTTGACACTCTCTTTCTCACTCTGGCCCAATAGTCAAATGTATTTGACCATCCACAGATAAACAATAAACATAGCAGTGAACTAAAATTCAGTAAGTAAATGTGACAAGTAAGATACCTTATTAATTCAAAAAGAATCATGAGCCTGCTTACCTTCCAGAGAAACAAGATTCAAACACCCTTCATCAACATAGCTGTCTGGCACTGAAAATGTAATATACTAGCTTTGCTAGTGACAGAGTGCCGTGGATAAACTTGGCAGATTCAATGCGGTCACAATATAACATCAACAAAGTGGTTTTCATGGGAAAGAGAAATATAAAGGATGATGGCGAGAATATAATTTGTTGCCTATCGATAGAATGACAGGTATTTCCGTTCACATCAACAAATTACCGAATTACTGCATACAATCATCGCCGTCAAAGAATAAAAATATAAATTATATCTGGATATATCTATGAGTCCTTCGATGTTTGTCAAGCAGTGCAATATATGACAACAAACCAACATATATTCATCTCCCTCTGACCACACAACAAACAGACATTTGTTCTTGTGGCTACTGCAGTACATAAATTGTATTTGTGCTGGCCATATTTCATACATCATTTTGACACTGTGCCCACTGAAATGGTGATTGTGTTACTGGTGTGGACCAGTAAAGGGTCCGGAAGATTAACACAACTTGGGTTTGTGTGGAACAAAGTATATTAATGAAGTATAATACAACATATGTACAACGTGTTAGAAGTCATTCCAAGTTTTGTAATTTACGAAGCTCTTTGCTTCGATGTGGCACAAGGCCGATTGAATGGGGCACCCAATAAGACTCAAACTCACTCTTGCAAGTTTGCTACTTAAGCTTGCTAACCATTACACTACCCGAGATGCCTTCCGACTGCCATATGTTCACCGGGAATAAGTACAGAGCCCAGTATTAATAGTCGTGGAAGAGTTCATTACCGGCCGCAAGTTGGGTACCATAACACAAGTGGTTCCATGGTTAATGACATATACAAAGGAAATTGGGAAATTGATTAAAAATACTGCCTAAGATAGTTTGAGGTCACCTCATAGAAATTACCTTTTAAAAAGACATGAATACAACTCTATCTCAGCAGGATGGAATCTCTTGCCTTGATTACCAATCAATCTAGGAGAGTGACAACCTTGATTTCAGAACCAGGTTGGTGCAGATCAAGCAAATCCTTTCTTTAAAAAAAATGCTAACTGAAATCCTTTCACCATCACTAATGTGGTATGGTTCAACATTCACTTAAATCATAGAAATTTGGAACATTACTTGTACCAAATTTTCAGTGTCCTAGGTATGATGCTGAAATGAATCTGATGGTGAGGTTCCATTTCTAGAGCACTAGAGTGTGTGGAATCACCTCTTCATTACTCCCATGTCAACTCGGATCCAGAGTGGTAGTACCAGTTAGGGTCCCATTAATGGGTCAAATAGATCTGTTTAAAAAATATCAGTATCTGATAAGAATGCTTGAAATCATATAGCTGTGTGCATTTTGATTTTTTTTTAAATCATCTACATAAAAAATATCTATATTTTTTATTTATATATTGTTTATTCTGCAACAAGATAAAATTCTATTTTGATATTGATTTTTCTAAGATTTACTAAGTTAACATAAGTAAATTAATTTAGGAGAAATATATTACTGAACACATGCCTTCCTATTCTGTTACATGAGATATGGTTCCCTCCACACAGGCTATGCTGGGTAGCCTTTCCAGTTGAATATAAATACTACAACAGTTTTTGAAATACAGAGGATTAGAAAAAGAGGTTTCATCAAGATTTGATGAATTTACCCAAATATGACACAAGGTCAATTTCAAAGCAGTGTAGAGGGTGACTGGAATTCAGAATTTTCCTTCTCTTAGACTGGCTGCCTTATCAAGGTTAAAAAAAACCCTTAACAAAGTTAAAGAACTGGACTGAAATTATATTTGTAAATTGTTTTATTTTCATTGACTGCTGTGAGATCCAAAACGGGTATCATGAGTTTAACTTTGATATCATCATCATCATGTCGTGCCGCTAGCACGGATATCCCTGACCCTCTCACGCCACTTCTCCCCATCGTTCATCGCCTTTGGCAGGTCTTCAGGGCTACATCCCATATCGTCACATAGCTGCTGAATGTATGTTCAAGCTGGTCGTCCTGCTTTTGCCCGGCCATATGTGGGGTCGATAGGAGTACATCACTTATGAGCTCACCCCTGCTTCTCCAGCAGTGTCCTGCATGTCTGGTTCGTCTATTTGGATAGTGGGAGGTAGGTGGCCATATAGTTGGTGCCTTGTTGGGTATTGCCGCCAGGACTAGTTCAATATTGCTCACAGCATCCTTGTGTAATTGTCGTCTAGCTTCTTCTCCAGCCGTTTAGTTAGCGTCCAAGTAGTGCATCCATACAGCAGTATGGATACGACCGCTACCTGGAAGAAACTGCATTTCATTTTATCGGTCAGGTACTCTTGTATTATAACATTGCATTTTGGTCTGGAATAAAGTAAGTTGTAAAGTTGGCGACCGTAGTCGAGGGTGACTCGAAGGCTCCCTTTTCAATAGCTACTACACCGAGGTGTACGGAAGGGCGCTACCCCATTCCCTGGATTGCTCCACTTTACCCTTGATCCTTACCTTATAGTGCTGAGTGCTAAGCAAGGCGGCATCAAGTACCATTTTTGAGTCTTTGGTATGACTCGACCTGGGATTGAACCTCGGTCTCCCGGACCATTGACGAACACAAGGATAAAGCAATAATCTACTCACCAGAAATTATTTTCATCGTAGAAGGTCAAGAACACGTCAAGTTTGAACTTTTCTTTTGGTATAATCCAAATGCAAAAATTATAGCCAACTTCAAGCTGGTCAAAGTTTTCTCAAAGATCGTCGCTGCTAATTGTAATTAATAATAATAATAATAATAATGATAATGTTTTTAAAGTGAGTAAATTATCAAATTCTTCAAAACAAATGTATTTATTTGTGGTAATCATTTGTTCTTTTGGCGTTAACAGTGTATCTTGAACAAGAAATTGGATTGACAGAAATAAAAGGAAAACCGGGCGGAAAACAATAATGATTTATTCCGTGTCCATGTTAGATTCTGACGTCACATCCCACCAGCAGACAACTCAATTATTTTCCTGCTAGAGTGAATTATTTTCCTTATGTCCCTAACACCTTCCTTTTTAGTGTGATGGTAAGTTTTGTGTTGGGGATTTATTTGAAGCCGTTTAGTGGAATGTTGGACTTTAACTGTCTTTCTAGTCTTCATCACTTGCGGTCCAAGTCTATGTTCCACACATTCTATTGTTTTGTGTGGACGTTCCAATCTTTCCCCGAAGCAGCTCAGAAGTGTTCAATAGAATGTTAAGCAGAAGATCAAACATTTTCTTCGAATTCTTTAGAATAGTGTTGCAAGTTTGCATGCAGTACCCAAGTAGAAGATTGCATATTAACATCGTACGTGACGTTTCCATTTTGGCGCAAGATGTAAACTTGTGTCCACTTTTCGGTGCCATTTCGGTAGTGTTTTGCCAAGACTTAGTTTGAAGGAACGACTAACTGCACAATAATGGCAGTTGAACTGTTGTTCTATTGCCGTGTTTCTCTAGTGAGACTCTTATGTACTTGGACGTATGACGTCTACATGTAACTGAATTTTACAGTTGTTATATGACCGAAAGAGATCTCTTCTAATTTATCATACACACAAAATAATAATTGCAACTAGCACCCATGAGAGCATTCACGGGATGTTATCGATGCTGAGACTTTCTTCAAAATGGAAAAAGAAGCTTCTGCGCATAGGATCAGCGCATAGCGAAATGTTGATGAAATTTGTCAAAAAAAAAAAAAAAAATAATCAAAAATAATTTTTCGGCCAATCCGTGACTTTCGCGGTAAAAAACAAAGAAAATCTAATTTGATCCGATCAGAAGGGAAAAATGATGTAAAAGACAAATTTCTCGACAGCGAAGCCAGATCAAAAGAAGGCAGACGACCCCGCAGACTAGAACCTTAGCTCTGAGAGAGAGAGAGAGAGAGAGGCGAAACTCGAAACCACGCATCACCCACATTGACTTTCTTCTTCTCCGCTTTGAAGGATGTCACTAAGACGTAAATCACCAAACACCCCTCTCCTCTCCGCACTCGTAACATCTGATTCACAGCGTGCGCATACATCTAACAATCCTACCACTATTAAGCATAGGACATTTTCTTCCTTTTAATTTCATTTAGACATGCTTATACAAACCCTGTTGTTTTGAACTTTTTACTTATTTTGTTGTCAATACAATTGTTAAATTTTTTACGTGCCTTCGTGTTCTTTGTTTTTGCAACTGCGTTTTTGTTCTTTCCTTGCAACCGTACGTTGATATAACACGGTTCATCAGAGCCTCAGCAGCTGAGCTACTGTTTGGGGTGTTTGTATTTGCCAACCCCGCTCCACGGGCAGGATGTGACACAAGATCAGTTCTTAAGCGGAGTTTAATCGGTTTTAATTCGGAGTTTTCTTTCTTCCAGATCGGTTGCCATAGTTAGGATAAAGATCCCAGGCTGCTCTACTATTTGCTCATAGCTGGAGAGAGAGTAGTTGGATTCAAGAGTATTAATGCTATGTGAATTACAATCAGCCTCGTCCAGGATTTGAACTCGTGTCGCCGTGTCCATTACACCACGGGCACTGATTAGAGTGTTTTCGTTTGATGGGACTCTGTAACTTAGAAACATGTTCAATATTTCAGTTACCGTGCCCACCACTTAATTTTTGGAGTGCCCTCTTAAATGTATCAACAAATTACTCATCTTGTCCATTTGATTGTGGATGGAATTGTAGTGTGACTATGTTTGATACCTTTCTGCTAGCAGAAATCTGAAAATTTCACTGGAGTGAAAGCAGTGCCATTATCAAAGTCTTTTGAAAATGTGCTTACAGAATTTTTTTTTTCTCGATAAGTCCTGCAAAATCAATATGAAGACGTGACCTTCCAAGAAAAGAGTTCCGATTTTCTCGGGGATATAGGATTCTAAAATACAAACTCTCCTGTGTTAAGAGACACGGGAAGTTCAGGAATAATTCCCTTGGATTGGCGAGAGAGTTTGCTCTCTTTTAGCAGAAGTCCCTTTTTATTGAAAACTCATTATCCTGTAACTGTGTGTCTTACTTTTGTAACTGATTTGCAGTATAAATATGTATACTTTTTTTTATCAAAAATGTTAACCAGGGGTTTGTGAACCGTAATCAAGGTAAATTTACGACCAAAAAGCATTTTGTAAAATTCCTTTATAGCAAATATATTTGCCAAAGCTTCCTTTTCAATTTAACGATAGTTTCAGTTTCGCTCAGCGGGAGTCAAAGATCTTCCTGCATGAGCAATGGCCTTTTGACGACCATCAGGAAAAATGTGGGAAATCAAGGCTTCTGAAGAATCCGAAGCCATGGTAACGTCAAGAGATGGGTTGTAATGTTTGAGATGTCTGATGCAAGTAAAGATTTTGTCTTTGTTAAAGCAGACTGACATTCTGGTGACCAGGTCCATGGAAAATCTTTTTCTGAAGGTTGTTTAGAGAAGTACGAACATTGTGGAGTTACGGTAAAAATGTACTGTAATGGCTTGCCAAGCCGAGAAAATAACGTAGTTGTGAAATGTTTATGAGTACAGGCATACTTTTTATATCAGCAATATTTTCTAGGTTTAGTCGTCGTCCATTTTTATCAAATATAAAACCCAGATATTTGATCGACGTCCGAAAAAAAAAACCGACATTTCTCAGCTTGGACATGAAAAACATTTTGTTGAATCCGTTCAACGAGAAAATAAACGCTTCAAAAGTTCATCCTGAGTTTCACTTGCAATAATGATATCATCAAGGTGCCCGTGGTGTAATGGTTATCGTCGTTGGAAATGGACACGACGACACGAGTTCAAATCTTGGACGAGACTGATTGCATTTCACATATCACTAATGCCCTTTGAAAAAGGTATGAATCCAATTATTCTCCCTCCAGCTATGGGTAAATAGTAAGACAGACTAGGTTCTTCAGCCTTGGTGAGGCAACTAGTCTAGAAGAAGGAAAACTCTGAATTCAAACCTGTTAAACTCCGCTTAAAAATTGACCTTGTGTCATATCCTGCCCGAGCGGAGGGGTTGGGTAAATATGATAATAATATCATCAATAAATGCAACGGCTTCAGTTAAACCGATCAGCACAGCATCCATCACCTGCTGGAATAAAGTAAGCTGACTGTAACGAAACGAGCCCTTATGGTTTTGTAGCAGCCACAGATCTATTTCCTTTTGCGAATCAATGCCCCCGCTAAGAGGGTCGGTCACTCACTGACCAATCAACTGGCAGAGCGCATTAATTCCTTCTTCCTCTCAAGAACTATTTTTCTAGTCCCTTTTGGTAGAACAATGTCAGAGAGCCCTGAGCCAGCAGCAGAAACACATCTCTCTCACATGACTGCCACTGATTCCACTTGGAACCCTTCGCTCGCTGCTAGCTTCAAACACGCTTCCTACCAACCCAGGACCAGCATACTGACCAGCGACATAAAAGAGACACTTTCGCACTCTCACTCCTTTGCGCCTGCTACTATAATAAACCTTTCTTTGTTGTGTTGTAAAAAGAAGTTTCGTTATTCCTTTGTGTTGCCTAATAATATATAGTGTTAGAGAAATGAACCATTTCCCGAAACATTAAAGTTTCATTGTCCGCAATTCCTTCGAATTTTTTTAACGTCTATATGTAAAAAGGCATCAGATGAATCAGTCAATGTAAAATTAGTTCCCTCTTTAAATTTAGTGAGAATGTCTTCTGATGTGAGTAACGGATAGTAATGTGTATCTAAGGATTCATTTAAAACCGTGGAAAAATCTGCCCATATACGAAGTTTGCAGTTTTTTTTCTTGGCTACAATAATGGAAGGTGCCCATACAGAATAATTTGTTGGCTGGTTTACTCCAGCTTGTTGGATTTAATTTTGTGCGAAGTTAAGATTAGCAAAAAAATAAAGTGCCTGGGCCTAAAAACTGGCATTACTTTAGGTTTTAGACAACACCTTAGATTCTCCGTAAAAACATCACTGAAGTTCGTTTTGAGAGAATGTGCTAAGTAGTTTTCAATCTCGGAAACTGAAGAAAGAACAAATGTGTTTAATACAGTATTTGAGAGTAATAGAGGAAATATCTAGTGCGTCTGTTCTGTCAAGACCAATTAAACTGAGAACAGAGTCTGTGACGTAACATGTACCAGAGAAACTTTTCTCAGGAAAAACTAAGATTGTAATTCAACTCCCCGGATAACCAAATTTCATCATCAGATGCACTCTGAGAAATGTGGTTCGTTTTTAATAAGACCAGTTTTCCTAATCGTTCCCACGTGAACAATGAGATTAAAGTAATATCTGAAGCCATATCAAATTGGAAACGAACTTGAATTTTATCAACAGAAAGAGTCATATACTTTCCGTGGGATTCAAATTCAATCTTAAAAGTCACTGATACCAAATATGAATTTGTTCATTAATGATGTGGCGTGTTCAAATATATTCTTTGAAGTTGAATCGAAAGATTTAGCTTTTGAGAGGCAACAAAAATTTTCCTTATGTCCGCGTTTGTGATATAATTGGATTTCGGATAGCCATCTTGTTTTTAGTTGAGCGATACAAAAGATACTCCTTCTAAGTAACAAGGCAGCATTAAGTCTAGACTTTGTCATTCGCCATTGTTCATATATGCCTTAGTCTCCTCTGATGGACTAATCTATTGCTTCTACTGATGGGAAAGTCAATAAATATTTGCTAGCAATTTGTAGACGGCCGATACCTATAGGTCTTCGCCCCCGAAACAATCTAACCGATATAACTGACGTTTATGTTGTTTTTTTCAACGAACAGGAATGAGAATAATGCCAATCACTGCAAAACTTGCAGAAGGAGGAGTTTTCTTTGATACTCGTGATGAATTCTACTTTGCTTGGATGATGCTGGTTGTGAACGAATTTCGAAGTTGTTGTCGAACCATTATGTGTCTTTTATAAGATTTAAAAGTCTTTCGCATTTTGCAGTGAGTACTTTCATAATTATGTTTTTGTCTTGCTTTAATTTTGATGATAGCTGTGTGTAAACATGAGAATCATTTGGAGATTAAAGGTTTGCGATGTAGATGAGTCATTTAAATTGGTCTTTAGTTAATGTCTGAAGCTGGAATTTCTCAAATTCATTATAAACGTAACCTGCAAAAGCTACACAGTTGTCCAACTAGTTTCCCGTTATTTATAAACAGTTGTATCTGTATGTGAAAAAGAGATTGTCGAATACCGAAAATTTCGGTTAAATGGTCAAGTTTGGTTTGATTTGATTTTATGGCGCATCAACCATTATAGGTTATTTCATGCTAAATCCATTTTTATACATTTCTGAAATTGTTTTTGCTGCTGACACAACTCGTCTGATGAAAAAGCCCAGTTTTTTTTTTATTTCAATGGAAAAAATAAGTGAAAGATTTGTTGGTTGGTTGGTTTTTATGGCATATCAACCTTTGTAGGTTATTTAATGCCAAATCTATTTTTATACAAATAATCAGTTCTATTTCAAATAATCAAGTTTAGCGTAAGCACAGTTTCAGTGTCAAAAACAGTTCCATTTCAAACAATTCAGTTTAGCATAAGTACACAGTTTAAATATAAATACACAAGTTAATTGTCAAAAACATTTCTATTTCGAGGTATTCAGTTTAGTCTAACAGTTCTAATTTAAACAATTCAGTTTAGTATGAGTATAGTTTTTGTCCACACACAGTTAAATGTCAGAACAGTTCTATTTCAAGTAATTCAGTTTAGCATAAGTATGCATTTTAGTTCTATTGACCCATAAATATGACCCTATCAGGTGCTACTACTTCAGGTCAGAGTGGAAGCGATGGCAATGAAGGGGTACTCTGCATTCCCCAAAGTCCAGTATTACTGGAACCTCGCTATCAGATTGTTTAGTGTCATATCCAGGACACTCGTTGAGGGGAGTACCCCTCTGCAGAACAGCAGTCGGTCTATTCTACTGCCCCAGTCGACTGGGCAAATAAGTGAAAGAATTTTGAGTTAAATTTCACTCACCAAAACAGGTTAAATAAAAATAATTCTTGTCGCCAAATCTATTGTAATTGTTTATTCTTTGACGTGTAATGTAGGCAAGAAATAAAGATTGACAGAGATAAAAATGAAACACAAGAGGGAAAACAATCGTGATTTGTTCTGTCCCCCATGTTACATTCTGATGTCACGTCCCAACCGCAGACATCTCAATTCTTTTTTCCTCTTGAGAGTTATTTCATTTTTGTCTGTCACAATATCTTAAATAATGATTATAATAATACCTTCTAAAATGTCGATGCATCAATCAAAATATGACCCCAGGCATCTGTCAACTGATCATCTGAACTGTCTTTTATGTATGCTATTTTTATTTGATGTCCATTTTTTTCTGTGCCTTTCAGCGTACTCCACTCCACCTGGTCAGTTTCAGACATTACATTCTGAAATAAAATATTAACAAGGCCCATAAAAAATACAATTTTAAAAGATTCAATAAAGAAATAAAAAAAAAAATAGATGGAAAATATACAAGAATGTTGCGTGCTGTTTTTAACAATTCCAGAAAGCAGAGCTCTACAAAACTGCAACTGTACGGCCACTCACTTCCTATCACACAAAACATCTAAGTAAGACAAGCAAGACATACTAGATTCAGCTAGAGAAGTAAGGATGATTTTACAAGCAATGTTCACAAATGGACCCCTACACATGGACACACCAGTATTGGCTAACTGACAAAAACATTCTTCAGCTCTGTGTGGAGACTAGATGCCGTCTAGAGCAGTGCTACTAAAAGTGGTAGTATGTTTACCAGTACTGGTGCACAAGTCATTGACTGCTGGTATGTTTCCAGTTTCCCATTATGATAATATATCATGATATTCTGATATAAATTAACAGATTCAAACAATATTTTCTCGAATTATAAATCAATAATAAAAAGTTAAGTTAGCGACCTTAGTCAAGGGTGACCCGAAGACTCCCTTTACAGTAGCTACTACACCAAGGTGTAGAGGAGGGCTCTACTCCTTTCCCTGAATAGCCCCACTTTACACTTGATCCTAACCCTATAATGCTGATTGTTGAGCAAGGCGGCATCAAGTACCATTTTTAGAGTCTTTGATATGACTCGACCTCGGATTGAACCCCGGTCTCCCAGACCATTGACGAAAACTCTTCTCATTAGGCCAATGGCCCGGTGGAAAAATATCCTGCCGGTACACCACATGATAGTGTTTGAGGAGAACTGGTGTAGAGGACTTACCAAGAGCAATGGCCGATAGGGATGGATGGTGAAAGGAGAATCAAAGGAGTCCGTGCTTTTAGCACACCATAATGATGACAAAGGAAACAAATCTCAATATTAAATAAAGAGTTGATATGCCTCTAAACAAATAAACCTACATCAACCAACTTTATCAAATTCTTATGATTCACGACAATGTTGACTTTTTCGTTCTTTTTTGGTTTTTGGGGTGTTTTTTTGTTTTACTTAATGGTACTGGGATAGGGTTTTGAAAGCCGCCAGGAAAATAGAGACTCACCTCATTCAACATGAGAATCTATTGGAAATGAAATTAGGCTTTAAAAAAAAAAAAGAAAAAAATATAATATAAATTACAGTTTGATTATTGAGCAGAGTGTGTAATTAACCTACATTGAGACAAAAATAAAAAAAAAACAGAAATCAATAAATTGTTCTCCACTAAGATAATTAATCACAGAAAAGTCAGTCAGTATTGAAGTTTTTTGTTTTTTTTTCTTCTCTGATCTGTGAAATTTACTTTGAACATTTCAAACATTTCCTCTCAGTAAACCTATAACAATAAGGAAGAATTTCTTTGGAATCTAAAAATAAATAACACATCTGAGTAATAAAATGCCAATATAAGTAGATGAATTAGTGATTAAATCAGTAAAAATCTTTGAATAAAAAGGAAGCTTAACAATTAGGTCATGAACAGTTTTTTCATTGAAGAGATAAATACTATAAATAACTTTTTTTTTTCATTTGAAGTAGCTTTATACCCTTTTTAAAAGAGATGAATACTTGAAGTTTTATTTAATTTTAAAGTTGTTTTAAAAGAGGGAAGACCTGAACGATAGAGAGAGAAGATAGCGTGATTTGCTGGTAAGACTTGGGAAAGACTTGCATAATCAAGGTCAACATGGAAAGAATTGTGAAAGGTTTTTAGCCAGCAGGGGATTCAGAATGGTTGCTTTTGGGATTTTTTAGCAACTAATAATGATAATACTTGATAAAAAAAAAACTCTTGAGACCAAACTTCCAAGGTAGCATAAAAAAATAACCATTGATATCAAAATATTGTTAACCAAATCAGAATTATCATTCAACCCCTGGTAACTTTTTCACACTAGCTCTAACTGGTAGTTTTTCATTGCAATTTGTGTGACAGCAAGTCTTTTCAGATTTCCAGGACTCTGCTGAGTATCCTAGCTAATTTTAGAACTAAAATGCATACTCCAGATGGCTTCAATCCTTCCTCTGGTCTCCAGTTCTTCCAGTCTCTTTTCCAGGTTTTTAGCTCCAGCTCCAATTGGTATCACACTTACTTTCAAGTTCTACAACTTTTTCAGTTTTCTGGCAAAGTCCTGGTATTTTTCCAGCTTTTCACATTCCTTTAATTTCAATCTATGCTCCATTGGAATAGCAAAATCCACTAGACGACAAAAACTTTTCTACTGGTTATTTTAGTAGTAGACTTATTCTTCTGGTTGGAATTGGGCGTTCTGTTCGTAAGTCCTAAAAAATTTAATGTTTCATTTTCTAGAAAAGATTCTAGTTTTTGTGCATATATCATTAGTTGATGTGGTTAGAGTTCATTCTTTTGTACAATTCCCAGTGGATCACCTTTCCTTCTCAGTCATGCCTGTTACTCAGTTCTTTTTGTGTTAGTTTGCTCTATTCATATATTTAATTAACTGTTTCATCTCTCAGTACCGGCTCATTGGCTGAGTGGGTAGAGTGTTCGCCAATGGTCAAGGAGACCTGGGTTCAATCCCAGGACACGTCATACCAAAGACTTTAAAAATGGTACTTGATATCTCCTTTCTTAACACTCAGCATTATAACACTCAGCATTATAAGGTACATATCAAGGGTAAAGTGGAGCAATCCAGAGAAAGGAGTAGCGCCCTCCTCTACACCTTGGTGTAGTAGCTATTGAAAAGGGAGCCTTCGGGTCACCCTTGACTACGGTCGCCAACTTTGCTTGCTTCATCTCTATAATCACACTGGCTAGATTTCATATTTTCCAGCGTATTATTATTATTATAAAAAAAAACCCAGCTCATTGGCCTAGTGAGTAGAGTGTTCACTAATGGTCCAGGAGACCGGGGTTTAATCCCAGGTCGAGTCATACCAAAGAATTTTAAAATGGTACTTGATACCTCTTTGTTTAACACTCAGCATTATCAAGAGTAAAGTGGCTCAATCCTGGTAAAGGAGTACCACCCTCCCCTACACCTTGGTGTAGTAGCTATTGAAAAGGGAGCCTTCGGGTCACCCTCGACAACAGTTACCAACTTTATACCAGACATTGGCAGGATGGTTAGAGTGTTCGCCAATGGCCAGGGAGACCTGTGTTCAATCCCAGGTTGTTATACCAAAGACTCAAAAAGGGTACTTGATACCTCCTTGCTTAGCACTCAGCAATATAAGGTAGGGATCAAGAGTAAAGTGGAGCAATCCAGGGAAAGAAGTAGCACTCTCCCCTACACCTTGGTGTAGTAGCTATCAAAAAGGGATCCTTTGGGTTACCCTCGAGTAAGATCACCAACTTTACGACTTATCATTATTATGATTATTATTATTTTACTCCTTTTTTTTCCCCTTCAGCATTTGCTGATGGTCTATCACCAATCAATCAACAGCATTGTGCATGATGACTTATTTTTTGCAAGGTCTGTTGTCATTGGGTTCCCAAAATATTGATGCCAGAATACAAAGGTTTACACTGCAGCAAGATTGGTGGAAACTCTCAGTGAGTTTGGTTAGGAACAGATGCTTATCGTCTTCACTGTTCAGATTGGGCTTCCTCTGATTTCTGCTTGTCTGGTCACCACAAAGAATTTCTGTGGGGAGTAAAGTTTTCAAGCAACGATGAAGTGAAAAACACCATGAATGAATGGCTAAAAAAAACTCAGTCCAAAGATTTCTATGCGGAAGGAATAAAAAAGCCTGTTTTTCAATGGGAAAAATGTGTTATGAAGAATGGAAATTATACTGAAAAATAAAGCAAACTTTTTCCTGTGGGGCCCTTTATTTTTGAACCACTACATACTCATAATTTTGGTTAAAGACTTTCATTTTCTGCATCAGTTTGGAAACTGATATGTCAGTGCTCTTGATATGTTTGAAAGAGAAATAAGAATATTATAATTTGGCACATGCCGGGTAACATTATATCAATTTGCCTTCCATTTATGGTCTGGTAAATGCATGTTCTTAGATGTCTGATGTACCCTGTATACTTTAGGAATACAATCAATAATTTGACTTGTACAACAAATACCTACATCACATGACCAAAGCTTTAAATATTAAATACAATTAAACAACAATCACAAAACTTTGCTGGATTTTTCTACACTTCAAGAAAATCTTTTTGAATGAAATATAGAAAATAATGACAATTTATTCTTATTGATATGATTAATATTTATATCATTTTTCATCTTTTTTTTTTGTTTAATTTTCCTCAAACTCTTTTTGCTGAGTCATTCGATTTAATTAAGTACACAACAGAATGCTATTTGTAATATTTGATTTAACAATATTTCCTTAATGAAACTTGATGATTCATAAACTACAAATATCATTAGAAAATTTCATATCAAATAAATAACTTTGATTTTAATCTATTTGCCTTTTACTGGAAAAAGACAATTATTTATTTTCTGTAACATTTAACAGAAAAAATGGATTTGATTTAATAAGCATAAGGCCAAAAGTAAGGGACACCCACTGAGAATTGAACTCACAAACAATGTTCTGCTAATTTAGCTTGCAGATATACCATGTGAGATGTTCAGCATAAAAAGTGGAGGTGCAGCACAGAGAATTGTATTGAAACTCTAATTATGGCATTTTGCTTTCACTTAGCCTTCATGCCTTTTGGAAAAGACATGAATCCACTTCTCCCTCGATTATAGCTAAATAACAGTGCAGATAGAGAACTTTTACTTTGTAAAAATAATCTATTTTGGATGTTGGTTAATAGGTCAGGTCAGAGTCGATTTCCAGTTGCTGATACCATGTAACCTAATACAAACTGTCACATTTTAAATTGAGAGAAGATGGGCACCACCAAATAACTCCCCATTGTCCTGAGCCATGCCATGAAGAGGAATTGCTAACAAATTATTGGAATTATTGCATTTTGTTCGATTAGTGGTTTTAAATTTAGATTTATGGAAGTCCAGATGATTGTTTGCTTGGGTTTTTAGTTTCATAGGTTGTGGGTATTTGGGTTTAACATATCTGACTCCATTTGTTTTCTTTTCTACCCCATTTAATTCATTGGATTCTTCTGTGCCTGTTGAATGCCACAAAAGAATTAGTGAAGGAAAGAAGAAAAGAGACTAAGATACTTTTTAAATTTCCACTTTATTTTGGAGTTTCATACGTCTACTCTGTAACAAGGAGATGTCTTCCCGGACTATAAGAGAACAGTAACTAGCAACCACATGAAAGAGGGTCTGTTTAGTGCTACGGTGGAAGCTGAAATGAGATAGAATTTCTTTTTTGCACAGGGACACTCCTTTCTTTTGGCATCCCCCACTCCCACTTCCTGGATGATAGCTGTGTGAGAATATGAGAGTCATTTGGAGATTTAAGTCCAGCAATGTAGACGAGACATTTAAATTGGTCTTTAGTTAATGTCTGAAGTTGGAATTTCTCATATTCATGATTAACGTAACCTGCTAAAGCTGTGGAGTCATCCAACTTGTTTCCTATTATAATTAAACAGTTGTATCTATGGGGAAAAGAGATTAATGAATACCAAAAATTTTGGTTAACTGGTCAACATTTTCTGTAAACGTTAGACGATTTGGGTAGAATCAAATTTTTAAAATTTAAAATTCTTTAATTTTAAGTCTTAATTTCTACTCATCGTCTTTGTGTAAAAAGTCACATGCAAAAGTGTCCCTCCAATGTTAAAACTATGGGGATCCTGAAGATTTGGTTGGGTTATTTTAGGGTCATAGTTTCGTTTCGTCGGTTGTGGGTATTTAGTTTTAGACATCTGACTCCATTGTTTTCATTCTTCTTTTTCCCAAGTTAATTTGTTGACATCTTTTTGTCTGTGAAGGCTGCAAAGGAATTACTGAAGGAAGGAAAAGAAGAGATGAATATGTCTTTTAAATTTCAGCTTTATTTTGGGGTTTCATATGGTTACTCTGTAGCAGAGAGATGTCTTCTTGGGCTATTAGAGGACAGTTGCTTCTCCCAAACTGGCCATTGATATGTGCTAGTCGTTTTCGGTGGTTGATAAATCCAAAATCGGTGTTCGTGTCTACTGGGTACTTTTTATAATGTTTGTTTCGGTGATGTTAGCTCACTAGCAGTAGACATGGCAAGGAATCAGGCAACAAAATCAATTTAGCACATGTGTTTAGTGCTAGTGGCCGCGTGAAAGAGGATCCGTTCAGTGCTATGGTGTAGGCTGAAGTAAGGTAGAATTTCTCTTTTACTCAAGGATGGTTCTTTCTTTAGGCATGCGCTGCTCCCACTCCCTTTCAGGGGCTTCTGAGAATTTCTACACACCTTTTGAATTTTTCCTTTCTTTTTTCCAATCCCTAAATATTGTCATGTGTTCAAAATGTAGAAAATTTTGAAGCTGATGTTGCTATATTTTATCTACGAAAGATATTTTCTTTTGTTTTTGTTCTTTACGCGACCAGTAACTAAAGAATTCAAGGTGTCAGTTTTCTTTTAACCAAGGCTAAAGAACCAAGTCTTCCCCAATGAAGGCATGAATCCATCTTTTGTCCCTGCATAGCTGGAGAATGAAGAGATCAACTATTGTTATTATTCAGACATTAGCACTAAGTGAAACATCAAGAACGTGTGCATGTATGTATGCATGGTATGTACACATGGTATGCATGGTATTTGCCTGATTTATGTTTATATGGATGTGTTGAGTGTGTAAATCAGATGTGTATGCATTTGTATATATATATATATATATATGCATGGAGATGGTATTTTTTTAGTTGATTGTTTGTCTCTATTATATATTTAACATAAATATATAGTTTACCTGTGTGTGTGTGTGTGTGTGTGTATGTGTATGTGTGTGTGTGTGAATGTATATGTGTACAATTATTAAAGATTAAGATCACCTCTAAGAAATATTTAACTTTAGTAAAGAATAAACATAGATAGATAGATAGATAGATAGGAGTAAGGATATATCAATATTCTTCTCCTAGTCTAGTTACCCCATCAAGGCTAAAAAGCCCATACTGAAAAGAGAAAGGATTGATTCATGCCTTTTCTAAGGATAAAATGTTAAGTGAATGCAAATAGTCTGAGCTGGAGAATGAATTTGGCTTGCCAATTCCAGTTTCAGTGCCAATAACCATTGTGTTACTGGCACATTCTGGGTTACATCAACTTTTGTAAAATTGCCTTAACCTGAAATGAACTTACTGATCTTATACAGAAATGTTGAAATTTTACCATTTCTTGGATTTAACTTTTGATAATACAGTTCATTAACTTGGAAGTATTGGATAAAGAGTTTTGACAACTATTTAAAAAGGGAAGACCAATATATTGGCAACCTGCCAGATTTTGAGCTATTTATCTCATAAATTTTATTTTTCAGCCATGAAATTAATTTCACTCTTATTTATGATTCCAGTTCTTCAAAAACAAAGCTAAAATAAACAAACAAGTGAAGATACAATGCAATTTAATTATCATTTTGTGGGAGGGAGAAAATAAGCCTTTCTTGAAGGTAGGGGTTGGGATTTTAGTCTTTATTGGCAAAATATAAAACAACCACACAAAGAAAAATAAAAGAGAAAAAAAGAAAACAATAAAAAAAATAAAAATTAATCTATTTTTCTATATCTTTATTTATCTGTGTCTCTTTAAAAAAAATTTTTTTTTGCCATTATTGTCTAAGACTGGAGTTAAATCTTATAAAAACTTTAGAGAAAATTTTGAATTGGTCGGAAAAACATTTAGAAGTGGTCAGCTTAATTGGATGAAAAGAATAAAATAAAAATAAGAAAAGAAAAAAAGGTTATTACTTGAATGGAAGAAAAGGTACTAATGATTTCTTACCTAAATTATTTGTAAGTTTGTATATTTATTTTTTGAATGTTCCACGTTTTCAACAGTAATAATCAAGACTTTGGAGCACAAGATGACAAACATAATAATCATTTTATTTTTTTTCCGTTATTGTGTTTTTATTTTTCATTTTTTTCAAGAGAAAATAATCCAAAAATAATTACTTCATTCCTTCAATATGTCTTTGTGTGTCATTTTAATAAACGGAACCAAAAATATTTTTAGTGATTTAGTCAATAAACAACTGGTTTCTTCACCAATATTGAATGAAAAATTTATGGCTATCATTTATTGGTACAGTAGAAAACTCATTGACACAACAACACTAAAAATTCTCCCTTCAAAAATAAGTCAAGAAAACTATCAGTGTCTGCTTCTGTCTTCTGCTGCTGCTAATATTGGAAGGACCTACAATTTAAAGAAAAAAACGTGTTTCTTTCTTTTCCCCTTTGCTAATACATGGGTTCATTGATTCAACTACTACACTACGATTACTATTATAAACTCAGCACGGTAAACGGAGCAAGAAATTCATTAGTAAAAACTGACTTCACAAAGAATGTTATGCTGAAATATGATAATTCTTTCATGCAAAATATTCTATCAAACATTTCTATTCCACACACTCATTCCCTTCACTTTATTTACTTAGTCGTACATACAGTTTTTGTTGTCATCTTTTCATTCATTTATTTTGGTTATCACATTTTCATTCACTTATTTTGGTTGTCATATTTCCATTCACTTATTTTGGTTATCATATTTTCATTCACTTGTTTTGGTTGTCATATTTTCATTCATTTATTTGTTCATAGAGTTTTGGTTGTCATCTTTTTATTCATTCATTTTAGTTGTCATCTTTTCATTCATTTATTTTGGTTGTCATATTTTCATTCGCTTGTTTTGGTTGTCATATTTTCATTCATTTATTTTGGTTGTGATAACTGGGTCATAGGCCTAATGAGTACAGTGTTCGCCAATGGTACTGGAGACTGGGGTTCAATCCCAGGTTGAGTCATACCAAAGACTCAAAAAATGGTACTTGATGCTGTCTTGCTTAACACTCAGCATTATAAGGTAAGGATTAAGAGTAAAGTGGAGCAATCCAGGGAATGGAGTAGTGCCCTCCCCTATACCTCAGTGTAGTAGCTATTGAAAAGGGAGCCTTCAGGTCACCCTCGACTAAGGTCACCAACTTTACTTTGATTTTCGTCGTTTCATTCATTTACTTTGGTGGTCATATTTTCATTCATATATTTTGGTTTTCATTTTTTTATTCATTTCTTTGTGCATAGAGTTTTGGTTGTCATATTTTCATTCACTCATTTTGGTTGTCATATTTTCATTAATTTATTTTGGTTGTAATATTTTCATTCATTTATTTTGTTTGTCATATTTTCATTCATTTATTTCTACATACAGTTTTATTTTTTGAAGTTGGTAGAGTGTTAGCTTAACACTCACCATTATAAGGTAAAGATCAAGAATAAAGTGGAGCAATCTAGGGAAAGAAATAGAACCCTGGCCTACATCTTGGTGTAGTAGCTAAGGAAAAAAGAGCCTTCAGGTTGCCCTTTACTATGGTCGCCAACTTTTCTTATTTTATTTAGGCATACAGTTTTATTTGTTGTATTTTCATTCACTTATTTGAACATACAGTGTCATTTTTTCATAATTTCATTCACATTGTATTGAACAAAAATTTTTCTTCAGATATTCATTGGCAGAATTGTTATGTATTTAACAAAACTAATCTATATCAACAAATTTGACTGCAGCTGCACTCATTTCCCAAAATTGACCCCCTGTCTGTTTAATGATGTCCTATATTTAGGAGCTTACAAAATCAAAATGATACAGTAGATGTACCTATTGTAGTTTTTATTGGTGACTATTGTAAATGCACAGGTCCTGGAGGCCTGTCAGCTGGGGTTGTCGAATACACCAGCCGTATCTCTACAGAGAGATAAGACCTCCCCAATGAGGGCTCAGTCAGCTGGGGCTGTAGAATACACCAACTCCATCTCTACAGAGGAGTAAGACCTCGCCAACAAGTACCCTGGATATGACACTAAACAATCGGATGGTCATTCTCCTGTAATTCTGGAACTTTGGAGAATGTGGAGTACTCCTTCACTACCATTGCTCCCGGATCTACTCTGACCTGGAGTGGTAGCACTTGATAGGGTCCTATCTATGGGTTAAATATGGGTTTGACATTCAAACTCTGAACTTTGACATTCAAACTGAGTGCAGACAAATGATTTATGCTAAACTGAATTGTTTTAAATAGAACTGTTTAATCAGTTAACTGTGTGTAAACAAATGATTAATATCTAATTGAATTGTTCGTGATACAGAGCACTACTTGAAAATATTTAACTGTGTGCAAACAAATGATTAATAGTAAATAGAATTATTCATATTAGATAGAAATAAGTGAAACCATTTAACTGTATACAAAAAAAAAAAAAAATGAGCTCAGCCTTGTTTAAAAATGTTATCAACAAAATGTGTTTAGAAATAATATACAAGGATCATTAAATAAGTTTCCAGACTTTTTTTGTATGGGCACTTTTATTGATTGTATACACATGAAACTTTGAAGTAATCTCCTCCGGCTTCAGGGCACTTGTTGTACCATTCCAAAAACTTCTGGAAGGCCCCATAGAAGTCCTCTTGTGTGAGCGTGTCAATGACCTGCGTCACAGCCTTTTTCATCTCCTCAATTGTCTCATAATGACAGCAAGGTCTGGACTATAGGGAGGCTGAGGAACTGTCTTGATGCCCATCTTGGTCAAATAGTCTGTGACAGGGATGGAGTTGTAAATGGGTGCATTGTCCTGGTGGAAATGCCACTGACCTGATTTGAAGAGTGCTGGCTTCTTCCGATGGAATCTCTTCCTGAACTCTCTTAAAACCTCAACATAGTATTCCTTGTTGACTGTCTGTCCAGTGGGAACCCAGTTCATGTATATCATGCCAGTGCTGTCAAAAAAAGGGATCATCAAAATTTTTTGGGTGGATTTGCTTTGTCTGGCCTTCTTGGGTCTGGAAGAGCCAGCATGCTTCCACTGGGAACTGTCTCTTGCTCTCTGGGTCATAGCAGTAGATCCAGCTTTCATCGCATGACATTTTTTCCGAGTTTAAAACAGAATTTTATTGCATATCATTCTTCTAAAGTCCATATTGCATTTTTGAAATTCACCAGCTGTGACAATCAGGCTTTAGTAGGGTGTATTCCAATTGCTGCTGTAGGTGTTCATTTGAACCTGAAATCATAAAAATTGGTCAGTCATCTCATAAAATGTATAGCAATAACATGGTGAATTTTCAAGAGTTTATGACAATTTTAAATGCCTGTACAAAAAAAGGCTGGAAACTTATTGAAGGCAGCACATATTTAATGTATATGTAAAAAAGTATTTGGCATTTGATAACTTACAATTATTGATATGCCATAAAACCAATCTTAACCAATCCATTTAACTGTGTGCAAGCAAATCATTAATAGTAAATACAATTATTCATATTAAATAGAAATTAGTAAAACCATTTAACTGTGTGCAATTGAATGAGTTTTGGCTCATTTAAAAACATTACCAACAAAATGTTTGCAAATCATATATGTAATATCTTTTAAGAGGATTTGACATTAAATAACCAATAGCAGTTGATTTGCCATAAAACCAAACCAAACCAAACCAAAAAGGTTCTGGGTAAGAGAATGTAAGTAATACAATAATTGGAGCACTTAAAGGTAAGGAAGATGTTTTAGTTTATTTGTTTGGGTTTTATGGCATATCAACCCTTGTAGGGTTTTTAATGCCAAATCCATTTTTATATAAATAATCAGTTCTATTTCAAACAATTCAGTTTAGCATGAGTACGCAGTTTAATTGTCAAAACCATTTCTATTTCAAGCTATTCAGTTTAGTCAAACAGTTCTAATTCAAACAATTCAGTTCAGTATAAGTACAGTTTTTGCTTACACACAGTTAAATGTCAAAACAGTTCTATTTCAAACAATTCAGTTTAGCATAAGTATGTAGTTTAAATGTCAAAACAGTTCCATTTCAAGCAATTCATTTTTGCATTAGAATGTAGTTTAGTACTATTTGACCCATCAATAGGGCCCTATTAGGTGCTTCCACTTTGGGTCAAAGTGGACCTAAGAATGATGGCAATGAAGGGGTACTCCGCATTCCTCAAAACTCCAGCATTACTGAAGCCTTACCATCACATTGTTTAGTTTCATATCCAGGACACTTGTTGAGGAACTCTTACCTCTCTGCAGAAGTGCAGTCAGTGTATTCTACAGTCCCAGCCAACTGGGCAAGATCTTTTTGTCATGTTCCCATTAACCAAGGACCAATATCAGCATTAATATATCTGTGATATATTAACATGGAACACAACAGAGAAGAAAATAACATAAATTCATTTAACCTTTTACATACCAAATATACAGATATACTTTGATTTTGGTGCTCTCTCATTATATACTACTTTTACCATGACACCTAGTGAGTATTAGTTTTACTATTAGGTACACACAAGACGTTATGACCGCTTATGTCACCTAATATCAAATTGGGAAAGGATGTAATCCCTAAAATGTACATATACAAAAGCTTAATCATATATATATATATATATATATATATATATATATTTTCATCCACAGACAGACTATTTCATTCTATCTGAACTCTTCAGTGTGGCTAGACACATAGGACGCTTGAAGCCGGGATCAAAACCCATCCAACTTTAGGTTAGACTAAGTATCAGACCTGCTCGGCCAACAAGCGTACCACATTGGCTTAGGGAATTATAAGGTATATATATATATATATATATATATATATATATATATATATATATATATATTACATGTTGCTAATTAAAAATGATAAGTGTCTAGCTTTCTTAATCTTGCAGAACTTGAAAATTCTGCTCAAAAATATTTCAATAGTAAATCAAACCTGTTATACAATCCTTGCAGGCGACAGTAATATACAACACAACACAACAACACTGTTACCTCACAACTGATATCCCTTGTGAGCGTCAGCTGATATTTATACATAATGCAGAAATACAATAAATAATTATCTTCTAAGTGTATATGTATCAAAGGTTAAATGCTCTTGTTCATACAAATGTATTTCTCTAATTTTCTCTTCTGCTGTGTACAAATAAAAAAACTCTTTAGAAACAACACTAACCTGTAGGTATAAAACAACCCAAGATGTGTTGATATGCTGTTAAAATCAATCAACCAATCAGATAATTATTCACATTTAATTACTTATTGGATTTAGAAGTAGTTTGGCCAACTAGAGATATAGAAATAATTATCCAGCTTTATTGCTTAGTTGGGACTAACAGTCCAGATGAAAATAAAAATGTTTAAATGAATAACTCACTTAGATATTGTTGCAAATTGCCATGAAATTTTTCTCAGAATAATATTAGTTTTATAAGACAATATGAAAAAATATCATTGGTAGACCACTTTTCAGTCATAATACTTTTTTGACCATTCAGTGTAAAAATTTCATCAATTAAAAAGACTGTAAAATAATCAGCTGGGATCCATGTTTTAATCTCTTACCAGGAAGGGGTAGGTAACTCAATCAGTATAAGCACTTAGTAGGTCTCGTACAGCTTTTAAAATTAGCTTACAATAATCTTACATTTAGCTTAATAATAAAAATGCACATAAAATTTTTTTTATACATCGTTACAATGTATGTGTGCATATACAGGGTTCCTAGCACCTGTCTGATGATTGTGACAATAGTTTCTTGAAACTTAATGTAAGAGCAAATAGTTTTTAAAGTAAATGTTTTTAATCTATTTTTAATAAAAATCTTTTGGCTCTGTCCTTTGAATGTTGGGCATTTTTCAAGTATTTTTAGTGATTACTAACAGAATTATCTATATACGTATGAATTTCCATGTCGTGGGTACGACACAAAGCTGTATTTGGGGATTGTGGAGTACCCATTATTAGTCATTTCTCTCAGGACCACTCTGACAGAGTATAGTATGAGTCAAACAGAGTTGTCTAAAAATTATTAGTATTGAATAGGAATACTTGATATCATATATCTGTGCAAATTATTAGCATTAGATAAGAATAATTATATAATAATGATATTATTATTATTATTAAATAAACTATATAATTGTGCATAAATTATTAGAATTAGATAGGAATACTTGAAACCATATAAATCATTGCTATCATTATTAAATAAGAATAGTTACTTGAAACTATATAATTGTGCATAAATTATTTGTATTAGATTGGAATACTTGATACCATATAACATTATAGACAAATTTTTAAAAGTGAGATTTTGAAAAGAGTATTTGTGATAAAATGTTGAATATATGAGCAGTTATGGTAAAAACGACTCCCAGATGAATCAAATTTTATCACTAAATAACCTGTAAATATGTTGAAATACTGTTAAATAATTAAACCAAACTAAATGAAAAGTTGGGTAATTGTGTCATAGAACTAATAATAAATTGCATCTTCACTGTAACTTATGAAGAAAGGGAAAAAATGCCAAAACTAAAAGAAAAAAATCTACTGAGCTTACTCCTCTCTTCAAATTTTACTCTCTGATATTACCAAAGAAAATTGGAAATACAGCAGACATTTATCTTTGCCCTTGGCTGAACTTGTTTTATAGTACCTCTAACCTTTCATAATATTGCCAGCAATAATTATAGTTAAATCAATCATCAAATTTTTTTCAAAACAAAACTATTTTCATATCTAATTTATTGTGGCCATATAATTTTGGTTCCTTATTAGTATATTTGTATCAGGAAAAGATCCAAACATGAATTCATATCAATCTTTATATTTTTTGTACCATTCAACAAACTATACAGAAGAATTTATATATATATATATATATATATATATATATATATATATATAGTCATCCACAGACAGACTGTTTCGTTCTATCAGAACTCTTAAGTGTGGCTAGACACGCAGGACGCTCGAAGCCGGGATCGAAACTCGTCTAGTTGAACAAAATAATGGAAACACCTAGAATCTTAGTATCATAATTTTGAAACTCCAATAAAACCATCAAACATTTGTTATTTTCATGCTTTTTTGATTTATTATTAATTTTTCCTGTCTTCTTTTACTGAAATTATTGTTGGTTTTTTTTACAGATATCATTGGAAGAAATAAATCAAAATTTACTAAAATGGAAGATCTATCACACTTTAAATGAGGACAAATTGTTGGTGCTCATATGGCAGGTGCTAGTGTAACAAAAACTACTGAATTATTTGGTGTTGCATGAGTACTGACTTTAAAGTAATGACAGCATTTGAGAAAGAAAGAAAAACCTCCCCACTGAAGAAAAATCTGGAAGTAAGTGAAAGCTGTCTGATTGGGAC
The DNA here is from genome assembly GCA_963585895.1 of Sepioteuthis lessoniana. Lineage (NCBI taxonomy): Eukaryota > Metazoa > Mollusca > Cephalopoda > Myopsida > Loliginidae > Sepioteuthis > Sepioteuthis lessoniana. Next base: position 31,586,264 of record OY757910.1, on the reverse strand, counting down.
TGGCAGATTCTTACGTGGATTGTTAGGAAGGATCACAAGAATATAGCTCTGAAAATTATAGCAGAGCTTAATGACAATCTCGAGAACCCAGTTTTCTCAAAAACTGTTTGAAGGGATCAGTACATAGCTGGATTTCATGGGAGGGCTGCAAGCAGAAAAACATATTAAAATAAATTTGAAATTTCCTGGTGCTTCCATTATTTTGTCCAACCCCTGTATGTATATATTCTTTAGTATAGTTTATTGAATGTATATACGATGGTTGGTAGGTTGGTTATTTGGGTTTTATGGCATATCAACCTTTGTAGGTTATTTAATGTCAAATTCATTTTTATGCAGATAGTTTTATTTCAAACAATTCAGTTTAGCATGGGTACACAGTTTAACTGTCAAAAACATTTCTGTTTCAAGCCATTCAGTTTATTCAAACAGTTCTAATTCAGCTAATTCAGTTTAGTATAAGTATAGATTTTCTTTATACAAAGTTAAATGCCAAAACAGTTCTATATTGAACAATTCCGTTTAGTGTAAGTACAGTTTCAATGTCAAAAAGAGTGTCATTTCAAACAATTCAGTTTAGCATAAACACAGAGAGTTAAGCAAAGAGGTATCAAGTACCATTTTTTGAGTCTTGGGTATGACTTGACCTGGGATTGAATCCCAGTGTCATGTGCCATTAGTAAACACTCTGCCCACTAGGTTGATAAACAGTATATATATATGTATATATATATATATATATATGTGTGTGTGTGTGTGTAAGTGTATGTGTATGTATGTATGAGTATATTATGAATGAATGAATAGGCATAAACATTGGTCAATAAAAAGAATTTTATGTATATTAATTAGTTGATCCTTCTGATATCATTAGATATTGATTTCATGATTGTTTACATTTCAAGACTGAAGATCTATGAATATCCAAGGATTGGCTTCTCGAGGGAATGAAACTTGCATCTTAAGAAATAATGATTAAAACATTCAACAAGGAATCTGCTCCGAAATCATCATCATCATCATCATTATGATTTCCCTGACACTCTCTCACCATTTATCCCTGTCATCCATCGCTTTTGGCAGGTCCTCCAGACTACATCCTGTGTCCGTACAGACCTGTTGTAGATAAATTCTTGTTGGTCAGCAAACACTTGCACATCCATGTGAAAGGGTCCCCAGGAGAACATCACCTATGAGTTCATCCTTACTTCTCCAGCAAAATCCTGCATGTCTTACTCGTCTTTTTTGGATGGTTTTTGAGATGGGACATAGGTGACCGTACTGTTCCTGTTTTGTGGATTGCTACTTCCTGGATTTTTCCAATATAGTGTGTACAGTTCCTGTCTAGCTTTTTCTCTATATGCTTAGTCAGCGTCTATGTGGTGCACTCATATAGTATAATTGATACAACCACTGCTTGGAAAAAACTTCGTTTTATTTAATCAGATAGGTCAGACTTCTACATGATTGATGACCTATTGTGAGCATTTCATGCCTTCTTTAGGTACATAGTGATGTCATTTTCAGTAGATGAGATGCTGCTATTGAGGGACATGAACCTATCCACTAATTTCTGAGAAACATCACTGAGAGTGGAGATGTCTCTTTTTTGATAAAAAAGCGTGTACTTCATTTTGTCTGCATTCACATGGAGACCAATGCCACCTGCTGCCTGCTCCAGACTATGCAGCAGGGATTTGGCTTGGGTAGGAGTATTTGCAAGAAATGCTATGTCATCTGCATAATCTGTGTTTGTAATAGTTTGTACTTGGTATCGTCTGCTTCTTAACTTTTTTAGTATAAAACTATTTTCTTTTATTAGATCAATCAATGTTCGAAGTATGCTGTCTAGGCAGATTTTATTTTTGTCTTTTTTGTTTGTTTTTTTCTTGAAGATGTTGTTAAGTAATTAATAAATTTTTTAGTATTTTGATAGGTATTTGAGGATTAGAATGTAATGATCTTGGAGTCTTTTAATTTATTTTTACGAAAGAGAGAAAAAGAGAAAGAGAGAGAGAAAGATGAACAAAAGTGATAATACAAATAGGAATACCTCAAACATCATCATCCCCCACTGCAACTACCACCATAAACTCTACCTCCAACATCATCATCACTACTGCAACTACCACCACTAACTTCATACTAGTACAATCGCTTCCATCATCATCACCACAACTAACTTCTTCATCATTTCCCCCAGCACCATCATCATCATCATTATCAACATCACCACCACCTACACTATCATCACCACCACCATTTCTACCATCATCATCATCATCACTACCTCTATTGCCCAGTCAGCTGGGGCAGTAGAATACATAGACTGCATCTCTGCAGAGGGCTAAGACTCCCCCAAAGAGTGTCCAAGATATGATACTAAACAATCTGATGGTGAGGATCCAGTAATGACAGAGCTTTGCGGAATGTGGAGCCTCTCTTCATTGTCATCGCATCCAGGTCCCAGAGTGGTAGCACCTGATAAGGTCCTATCAATGGGTCAAATAGAACTAAACTGCATACTTATGCTAAACTGAATTACTTGAAATAGAACTGCTTTGACACTTAACTGTGTGTAGATAAAAACTATACTTATACTAAACTGAATTGTTTGAATAAGAACTGATTGAATAAACTGAATAGCTTGAAATAGAAATGTTTTTTGACAATTAAACTGTCTACTTATGCAAAACTGAACTGTTTGAAAGAGAACTGATTATTTGTATAAAAATGGATTTGGCATTAAATAACCTACAAAGGTTGATATGCCATAAAACCCAACTAACCACTACATGTAATTCTATCATCATTATCAACAGCAACAAAAGTAACAACAACAACTACAATTTAAATCCACTGCTGGAGTTCAAAGATCAAGTTGTATTCATTATGCTCTTATATTAAATTACTAAGCAGAGGACATATGTACTTTATTGCTTTGCTATGAATAAAAGCCAGGAAAGATTCAAGCTTTTGAGACTTACTTAATATTTGCAAAAATCAATTAGACTCTATCATTAGTTGTAAAGTGTACTGCAGCCAGCCATAAAGTAGGAGGTCGGCAGTTTTCTCCACCTCTTCCCATACAGATTGGAACCAAAATTGTAATAAACTGAATCTGAGTCCGAGTGAACAGTAGTTTGGGGTTTTTTTTTTTTTTTACTTATCTAAAACATCCATTGATCTTTCTTTGATGCTGTCTCGAACACATCATTGTAAGAAAGGTCAAATGTTGACTACCTGAATCTTTGAGAATACATTGGAGAACTGCAAAATCATCTGAGAACATGGTTAAGTCTTTCTTCAGTATCTGAGCTGGGTTTTTTTTTTTTTTTTATTAATGGTTATTAGGCATTAGCGAAGCACTTAATCCCTCAAGACAAGGAACCAGAGATGACAGATAAAGACATAGGAGAAGTGCTAATGTTACATCTTGTGTATGCGTTCGTGTGAACTCAACCATATAAGAAAGATACATATATATATATATATATATATATATATATATATATATATATAAGCTCAAGTCAAGAATTTGTGTCATGTCTCTCAAAGAAAATAATACAACCAGTCTATAAAAAAAATAGTTGGTTTTAAAAGTTTCAAGACTTTAGCTTTAAATTTTTACATTTCAAGATTTCAAGTTTGAATGAAGATATGAACACAGCTGAACAACATTTATAATAAGAAAGATAAAGTCTTGATTTTTACATATCTGTCTTGTTTAGATTTTGTCGATTTGAATCAGTGATAATTTGAAAAAAATGATAAAGCTGGTTTCAATATTTTTTTAACTGAAGGGTTTTGATGAAACACAAGATTATGCCAGTGCAGTACCCTCCATGGTCATCAGACATACCTCCAAGCAACTTTTATTTGTTTTTGAAACTAAAAATTCACCTCAAAGGTAAGATTTGATATCATAGCACATATTAAAGTACATGGTAAGGTTTAGTTTCTTTTTTTAATGGTATATCAACACTAGTGGCATTAGAAGAACAGTAATGGTAGTATTCAACCCATTGCTTGAGGAATAAGGGAGTTCATACCTTTTTTAGGGTATTAGTCTTTCTAATATATATATATATCTTTTCTTATTAAACATCAGTCACTTGCTATGTAAACTAATCCTTCAATTAAACATCAGTCATTTGTTTACACTCAGTTAAATGATCAAACAGTTTTATTTGGTTTGGTTTTATGGCATACTAACGATTGTAGGTTATTTAATGCCAAATCCTTTTTATTCATTTATATTAAATATAGGATTTCTTTCTAAACATATTTTGTAGATGACATCTTTAAATAAGCCTAAGTTCAGTTTTTTCAACAGTTAAATGGTTTCACTTATTTCTATCTAAAACAAACAATTCTATTTACTGTTAATCATTTGTTTGCACACAGTTAAGTGTTTTCAAGTATTGCTGTTTAACATTAACAATCCGATTAAACATCAGTCACTTGTTTACACTCAGTTAAATGATCAAACAGTTTTATTTCAAACAATTCAATTAGTGTAAGTCAACAAAGTTAAATCGTTCCAAGTATTGCTATGTATCACTAACCATTCAATTAAACATCAGTCATTTGTTTACACACAGTTAAATGATCAAACAGTTCTCTTTCTAACAATTCAATGTAGTGTAAGACATTTGTTTGCACTCAGTTTAAATGTCAAAACAGTTCTGTTTTTTGTTTACACACAGTTAAATGTAAAAACAGTTCAATCTCAAGGAAATCAGTTCAGCATAAGTAGACAGTTTTAATGTCAAACAGTTATATTTGACCCATAGATAGGACCCTATCAGGTGCTACCAATCTGGACCAGAGTGGACCTGGGAGAGATGCCAAGGAAGGGGTACTCTGCATTCCCTAAAGCTCCAGTATTACTGAAGTCTCAACATTGGATTGTTTAGTGTCATATCCAGGACACTCAGTGGAGGAGTTCTACCCCTATGCAGATATGCAGTCGATGTATTCTACAGCTCCAAGGGACAAGGGCAGTGAATGTAATAGCTCAACTGGATTTTGAACTCTCTCACCACAATATTGCAGCCCAGCACATTAACCACTACATCACAGGGACTTCTCCAAAGATATTATCATCTGAGTAAATGGATTCTATGCGACCATGCTCCAATCTTGGACAAGGCTGTTTGCCCTTCATGTGGTGCTAATTCCTTTGGGTAAATAGTTGGGTAGGCTGGGCACCTTGGTATGACAACTAATGAAGGAGAAGGAAAACTATGAATTCAAACCAGCTGTACTCCACTTTAGAATTGACCTTGTGTTGTGTCCTGCTCATGGGGGAGGGATTGGGTAGATATGTATATGGGCACACAACAGTCTTACATTATTCGTTTGCAAATTTATTGTTTTATTTATAAGCAAGTATCCGTGTTGTAACAGTTATCATCATAAGAAATGGGCATAGTGAGATGAGATCAAATCTGAGATGAGACTGTTTGCATTTCAAATAGTAACCTTGGGAAAAGCATACATGCAACTATTCTTTCTCCAGTTATAGGTAAATAGTTGGGCAGACTGATCTCTTTAATCTTAGTATGGCAACTGGTCTAGGAGAAGGAAAACTCTGCATTCAAACCCGTTAAACTTCACTTAAAAAATGACTTTGTGTCATATCCTACTAAAGCAGTAGAGTAGGTTAGTAAGTAAGTAAAGTTGGCAACTGTAGTCGAGGGTGACCCAAAGGCTCCCTTTTCGATAACTACTACACCAAGGTGTACAGGAGAGCACTACTCCTTTCCCTGGATTGTTCCACTTTACCTATGATCCATTGCATATAATGTTGAGTGTCAAGCAAGGAGGCATTTTTAAAGTCTTTGGTATGACTAGACCTGGGATTGAACCTACCCTAGGTCTCCTGGGCCATTGGTGAACACTCTATATATATATATGTATATATCAAGAATAGTTTTGCATATAATTTTTCTTAGACAGCCAAAAAGTCCACTTTGATTTTATTAAGTTTTAATGTAGGAATCGAATTTGCTACGTATGTTAAGGTTTGGTCTTTTTCATGGTCTTTAAAAAGATATGCTGCTTTCATGGCTTCGTGTGTAAATAAATGTGAAATTAAGAACAAATCATTTCTGAAGGCAAAAAATTTTTTAAATCTCTGAGACACTCTTGTGAATATTAGAAATTAAGGTCTTGGAAAACTTCCATGAAGACATAAAAATTGATTGATTAGATAAAAATGATGAGAAAATTAAAGAACCCTTCTCAGCTCCAGAATCTCTTGATCAAAAATAGACACATACAAAAAGGCATGCAGGAACTTACAGAAAACTACAAGAACACTGAAAGCTGAATGGTGCAAAGTCAAAGAGAAGGAACTTTGGTATCATGTTGATGTCAACTACTTAAAGGTATTCAACAATGGTTTGGAAGAAGTATGAGCATGGATGAAATAAAAACTGAAGATGGATGGAGGCTTCTCACTGAAGAGTAAAGAAATCTTTTATTGCCGGGCTGATCATTTTAAAAACTTGTTGACTGTCTCAGTCTCTTCATCAATAGATGCTCTCAGTTGATTAAGATCTCTTCCAGCTGCCAACTCGCATCTGAGTTTAAAGAGATTTGAAATTCTGCACATTTTACTTTATATCTCAGATTTTAGTTTCCATAGTAACATGTTTTCTATATTCAACAACCCTGAGATCTTTCTAAAAGCAGATAATCAAATGAAACCTGAAGGGCTATCAAAGGACTATCAAATACCTATAACTGACTGGTTCAGGCTGGTTTCTTTGTTTAATGTTATTTCAACCTTCATGGCTTATTTAATGCCAAAGCCATCCTTGTAGAGGAACAGCAGTGATACTATTTAACTGATAGTTGTGGGAAAAAGGAAGTTCATGTCTTTCCTGAGAGTATAAATCTGAAAGTGAATATCATAGTTCTTCCAGAGTTTGAACTCACTTACTTTGAGGCTGCAGCACTTTAGCCATTATACCACCGGGGACTTCCCTGGTGCAAGTCGGCAGAAGGTGGAAATGGATGGAGATCAGTCATTATTGGAGGCAAAGGATTGGATAGTTGTAAATTCTAAAAATTCTATGAAGAACTGGAACTCATCATTTACTTGATATATTTTGTTGGCATCTGAGGAAAAAGAAACTTGCTAATCTGTGCTTGATATATTTTGTTGGCATCTGAGGAAAAAGAAACTTGCTAATCTGTGCTTCCATACTTGACTACTACCGATTTTAGTCTCCATAGGAACGTGCTTTCTATATTTATTAACTCTGGTGGCAAAGAGAACTGCTTAAGGGTAGATAATCAAATATCACTGCCTGCTCTGGGATGGCAAACCGGCTTAGAATAAATTCACATAGAGGATAGTATTTCGAATAATGTCAGCAGATTTACATATTTTAGAAGCACAATTACAGTGAATAACAAACTAGATTGATTTATTGATTGATTCTAACCTTTTGTCAACCTATCTAGAGTTATTATATGCCTAAAAGTTTAGGAATTGCATTCATTTTATGTTCATATTTACATTTTTTGTGTAGTTCTTTCTTAAGAGTTTTTCTTTTTTAACAGTCCAATCAAATATGTATAATTTCTTAACAGATCAATTTGACCCAGATAGGACCCAAAGAGGTTAGAGTGGACCTGGGAGTAATGGTAATAAAGAGATACTTCACATTCTCCAAATTTCAACAAGTGAAACTTCATCATCAGATGCTCTTTAGTATCGGTTTTTGCTTAACCCTCTGCAGAAGATACAATCAACATATTCTAGGTCCCTCTGACAAAGTTGACTAATTGGCGCGAGACATCAAAGACGTAAGGCCAAGGAATCATCTCTTTTTGGAAGATTGCACGAAAGATTTTGGAAAAATCATAATGTCCCTGTAGGATTGTTTTTTTTGGGGGGGGGGGTAATTACATATCAACCTTCATGGGTTATTTAATGTCAAAACCACCCTTTTAGAAAAACAGCAATGATACTATTTAACTCATGGCTGGGGTAGCTAAGGGGTTTCATGCTTTTCCCGAGGTATAAGTCCAAAAGTGAGCATAATAGCCCAACTGGTATTTGAATTTGCTTACTTTAAGGCTGCAGTACAGCGCTTTATCCATAATGCCACAAAGACTTCCCCTGTCCCTGTGGAAGTAAAAGGCAAAGTGTACAGAGCTATCATGATCTCAAAAAATGAGAAGGCTGAGCAACATAAAGAACACAAGTGAAAAAGATATACACATTCATGGTGAGACATATACACATGATCATGAACATCAAGTGGTAGCAACAAGAGATAAATGAAGAGGTATTGAAGCAAGCCAACTACCAAAGTGTAAATAGGCGACAAATACTGAGAAATCTAAGATGTGTCAGCCATGTTAGAAAACTTGCAAAATCATCAGCCGCCAAAGCAAATCCTATTTTCACAGCTCGCAAGTGGAAATGGAGGCTGCAGTAGATTGTAACTTAAATACCAGGACACTTTAAAATGAAACCTTAAGAATTTTCAATTACCTTGGAGTAACTGATCAACTGCAGATGGAGAAACTTGATTCATAATATATCAGCTAAAACAAGACATAATATATATATATATATATATCATCATCATCATCATCATCATCATGTCGTGCCACTAGCACGAATATCCCTGACCCTCTCTCGCCACTTCTCCCTATAGTTCATCGCCTCTGGCAGGTCTTCGGGGCTACATCCCGAATCCTCACATAGCTGCTGTATGTATGTTCTAGCTGGTCGTCCTGCTTTAGCTCGTCCATATGTGGGGGTCCATAGGAGTACATCACTTATGAGCTCGTCCCTGCCCCTCCAGCAGTGTCCTGCATGTCTGCTTCGTCTAACTTGGATAGTTTTCGTGATAGGAGGCAGGTGGCCGTATAATTGGTGCTTTGTGGGGTGTTGCCGCCAGGACTTGTTTAACATTGCTCTCAACATTCTTGTGTAGTTGCTGTCTAGCTTCTTCTCCAGCCGTTTTGTTAGCGTCCAAGTGGTGCATCCATACAGCACTATCGACTCGACCGCTGCTTGGAAGAAACTGCGTTTCATTTTATCGGTCAGGTCTGATTTCCATATGACCGATAGCTTATCGATAGTTGTCCATGCCTTCGTTAGCCGTGTGTCGATGTCTTTTTCGGTTGATGAGACACTGCTTCCTAGGTAGGTGAATTTGTCAACCAGTTTCAGAGAGGTTCTGTCTAGTGTGGGAATGTCGCCTGCTTGATTAAAGGGTCATTTTATAAATCAGGAAAAGTTTTTGAAAAAAAAGAAATTGAAAACTTTACATTGTTTTGAATTGGTTTATAGCAAAAACTATTTTAATCTTGCAAAAATATTTGTTTTGAGGCTATTCAAAATTGTGGCATAACAAAAATAGAGTACGCTTGGCTTGAACAGAGGTCTGTCATCAAATTTTTTGCATGCTGAAAAGTGTAAACCAAGAAATATTTACAGAAGAATGTGATATGTGTATGTAGAAGCATCTTTTAATCAAAAGGATGTTTATAATTACGCTAAACCTTATTTTCACATGATGAGCCTGGGTCAAAAATATTAGTCAGTAGTGTAAGAACTGGAGAAGAAAATATTCCAGATGCAACAGCCAGTAAAGAAGGTCATGCTGAAAGCTCTCAGTGATATAAAAGGACCCATCAGTATCAATTTCCTTGAAAAAGGTGTATCTGTGCCCATGTCGTGGGGAGTGCCGACAGGGCCGAAGGTATTTTTGGTATTCGCCGGACACGTGTGGGCTGCGGCTCTGCGTCCAGATCCACATTAATAAAGACCTTGAGCCGTACTTGTCCGGTGGTGGGACGGAGAACAAATAAAAAAAAGAAAGGTGTATCAGTAAACTGTACTTCCTATTGTAAACTGTACTTCCTATCAGTAAACTGTACTTCCTGAGGCAATAGTCAGCTTATTTAGAAAAGAGACGATACCTCTCTATAGAATGGATAATTCGTTTATAATATGAGCATTAATGGTGCTGGGGTGGGTGGCACCCATCTACTAGCAAGATTAGCAACCAATATATCTCTGTTAACACATCCTTGTACGTCATGTAAAATAAACCCTTTTCATTACAAGTCACAATTCAAGTTATTATTCCAATAACGACCCCAGTAACATTACAATCATCATCATCATCCATACAGCAGTATCGACACGACCGCTGCCAGGAAGAAACTGCGGTTCATTTTATCGGTCAGGTTTGATTTCCACCTGACCCCTATATAAATATATGAAGAAAAGTAATAAGATAAACTGGAATATTTTTTGAGTACTATATATTTTTTTATTTTTCTCCACTAGTTTTAACTTTTGGATATCATCAGGAGAAAATGTTTCTGCCGAAATAAAGATTTTCAGAAAGTTTTTAAGAGTTGACATGCTGTAAGAGAAGTGACAAAAATGTATTGCTATCTAAGTATATCTATTTGTTGAATGAAAATTATTTTCTGGTATGCAAATGTCTTCAACTGACCTTTATATATCTGTATTGAAGTTACCAAGCAAATGAGTTGTTCATTTTAAAGTTTGGAAAGGAGCATGCTTCAAATTAGTCATTGACTGACCAGCTAGTTTATTTGTTTATGTAACCCAAGTTTTATCTCAAAGTTAGGTAATTAAAATTTATGTTACATATACAAAATTATACTATATATATATATATATATATATATATAGTACAATTTGATTGAGACTCAAACTCGATTAAGTCGTCATAATAAATTTATTTCAGCGGAAAATATTACTATACTCTCCGTCTCGTCAGATGACTATTTACATGCTTCTCTCTTGTCGCAGAATAGCAAATGTGGAGTTACAGTTCGTATTCAGAAGATAAAATAAAGGAATTAAAAATAATAAATAAATAAATAAAAAGATAAAAAAATAAAAATTAGAAAATAAAAATAAAATAAAAATAAAAATAAAAATAAGCATAAAACTAAGACTAAAAGTGGAAATCGAATTACAAATTATTTCATTCATAGGAGTGGGCAGAGGGGGTCAAAATGTTAGGTGTTAGAACGATTAAGAAACAGGAATGGAATTAATCTACCGGTCAATCCCTCCCAATTTTGCGTTCTTGTAGGGGTTTTCTTTCCTTATATATATATATATATGCAGTATAATTTTTATTTACAAAGAATGTACAATCAAATCAGTGATTACTTTGAATTTCTAAATGAGTTTACTATAGAACCTTATACTGTAAATTGTTGGTGTATAAATTTGTGCAAAATTGAAGGTAATCTTTTAGATTTTCTTTCTGTAATCAGTTAAAATTTTATGGATGAGTTTTGTTCAAAAGGTACTGAGAATGAAGCTGTATTTACCAAGATAAATCAACAAGGAATGAAAAATTAATTATCTTTGAAATTGTTCCGTTGACATTGGACAGTCTTATTCTAGCCATCTTTACCATTACTACAAATGATGCAATGCATCTTTACTCTCATTGCAGACTTTACTATAAATGACTGCATTATATATATATATATATATATATATATATATATATATATATAATGCAGTCATTTATATATATATATATATATATATATATATATATATATATATATATATATATATATATCTTTAAGAAAAAACAAAAACCGGTCACATTAGGATTATAAATTTATTTCCATCCTGTAATAGGTTTTGATATAAATCAAAAACTGTTGAATTTTTTTTTTTTTTTTTGTCCGGATGGAATTACTCCCAACTCCGGTTTAAATGGACCGAATAATACTTATATATATATATATATATATATATATATATATATATATATATATATATATATATAATAAAAAATAGAATAAAAAACAAATAGGTACACAGAA